>SJYQ01000093.1:344454-374666 GCA_006410935.1 Redunca redunca | reverse complement strand
TTTTTAATGGGAAAAATAATAATAAAAATAAAGATATACAGGGATATAGGTTATCTCTAACTAATGACGGGACACTTTAAATGACTCCTTAGTTCTAAGATAACACTTGACAGTTTCCTCTTTTCCATTGCCCTGCTTTTTAGTGAGGTGAAACCACTGGAACGACAAGATGAATTGAAAATTTCAGTTGCCAGGGAAACCTCTGCTAGGTGTGGTCCTTATGTTGGTCTCCCATTTTTCCCCAGAGCAGCAATCCCTTAATGCTGGGGGGAAAAATCAGAACTAAAATGGATTTATAAAATAGGAATATATTTAATATAAAATACTTGCATCTTAAATCAATCTATTACTATTTTATAGTCTCTAGTTATATGTAGTGAAATTGTTATTAAAAGGAAAAATTATTTATTTATTTTTTTTGGGGGGGGATAGTTTCTCAGCAGGATTGCAGAGATCTTCCATGCTTTCTTCTAATATAACATCGACTTATTATTTGTATCATGTGTTCTTCAGTAGAAGTATTCATTTTCTTTTTATATTTCCCTTTTATGTTTAGACTAAAGTTTATCTGTGTTAGCTATCCTTTTCCCCAGGTTACTTCCCTGGTCTGTATCTTTGAATTGATTTATATATGGTATAAGTAGTCTTAACTCATAAGAGCCATATTGAATTTACTGTGCTAAGTGGTATAAGCAGTCTGTGCTGTTATTGTTCAATTTCTCAGTCATGTCCAGCTCTTTGCAATCCCATGGACTGAAGCATGCCAGGCTTCGATGTCCTTCACTATCTCCTGGAGTTTGCCCAGATTCATGTCCATTGAATCGATGATGCTATCTAACCATACCATCCTCTGCCACCCTCTTCTCCTTTTGCCTTCAATCTTTCTGAGCATCAGGGTCTTTTCCAACAAGTTGGCTCTTTGCATAAGGTGGCCTAAGTTTTGGAGATTCAGCTTTAGCAACAGTCCTTCCAATGAATATTCAGGGTTGATTTCCTTTAGGATTGACTGGTTTGATCTCCTTGCAGTCCAAGGGGCTCTCAAGAGTCTTCTCCAGCACCAAAGTTCAAAGCAGTCTGTGACCATTGCTAATTACATGCTTGTCTTTTGCGTAACTCAAAAAAAAAAAAAAAAAGGAAAAATTAGATCTTTGTATCTTTAAGTATATTATTTAGCTTTATTATTGCCCTCAAGGCTTCCATTACTGTGTCATGTCTAAAATGTATGAAGTCTAAATTGGCAGAGAACTATGATGATGAAGATGGCAATGGCACCCCACTCCAGTACTCTTGCCTGGAAAATTCCATGGACGGAGGAGCCTGGTAAGCTGCAGTCCATGAGGTCTCTAAGAGCCAGACACGACTGAGCGACTTCACTTTCAGTTTTCACTTTCATGCATTGGAGAAGTAAATGGCAACCCACTCCAGTATTCTTGCCTGGAAAATCTCAGGGCAGAGGAGCCTGGTAGGAGGCCTCTATGGGGTTGCACAGAGTCAGACACGACTGAAGCAACTTAGCAGCAGCAGCATGATGATTTCTATGTTTTTATTTTAATGTCTTACTGTGCCAATGCATTATTTATAATGGTTCCTCCACATTACTTTTAACTTATTCCCAGAAAAAAAATGAACACCTACATAGTTTGTCTAAAAGCATTTTTTCCATGGGATTAAAAAGATTGCCATTTTTGTATACTGACTTGAAGATGAATGAAAATGAGAGCTATTTTCTTCTTTCAAATGTGGCCTTTGAAGTTTTCAGTGACCCTTATTTGAGACTATGGCCAGCTAGAAATGTTACTACTGGTTTGGCTTTTGGATGAAAAAACTCAAAACAGCAATTTCTCATGGTGATTCCCTTTTTTGGAACACTGATCATTTAAACCATCATGCTGTTTGACATACTTTGCAGAAATCTGATATTACTTCTATCAAAGCCTAACTTGGGAATTACCTTTTAATTTTTTTTAATCCTATAACTTTTGAAAGAATGAAATAAAGACATTCTTCCCATCATGATGAATGCACTCTCTACACCTAAAAAGGTTGTTCTATTTTAGATCGCAATGGACTAAATCTGGATTTGGGACTACCAAGGAACTACATGTATACTTGGATAGCAATGTGTTAGCCACTGATAGAATTGCTTTCCCTGAACTGCACTTTGGCATTTACCATTGGTTTTTGTTTTGGACATTAAAGGGAACAATCATAAGAAACTTGTTACCTTTCCTTTTGTGTAAATGTCATTGAGGACATTAGACAATGTGTGGAACAACTTCCTCTCTATCAAAGAAGACATTTCTTTCTTGCCTGTGTATCAGTAAAGGTATATCTCTTAGAACTCTGGCTCCCCTCTCTCCCTGCCTCTCTAATCTTATAAAGGATATGTTTCTGAATTTTATGCTGATTGCTTTGACCACCAGGAATTTAGTCAACATTTTGGTACATCTCTGTATCTATTTAGGACTTTATAGTAGGCATTTCTGAGTGCTAATCTTAATGATGAAGATATTATTTCCTTTCTTCTTTTCTAAACTATTTTTGGTAGGCATTTTAAATATTAAACACAATTAGTAAGAAAGGGCATTTAAAAAGATGTTTTACCTTTTGGCATATAACCAAAGCTTCAGTGCTTTCTCTACAATTAATGACTGCTTGAAATAATGCCTACTTATTTAAACATTTGCTCCTATCACAAATGGGATGAAAAGAGGATGGGGTACTGATGGTGAACTATTCAAGCCTTGACTAGATTCTTCAACTTTATGATTTCTTAATCTCCTTACTCTTTAGTGGGTATCTTTATCTTAGTGGTTTCAATTATTAAGCTATGCTTTTTAATGTTCCTACAAGTACCTCTAAATTTCTTGTTGAGTAGTTAAAACATGAGGTTTCAAATAATAACCTGCCAAAATTTTAATTAAGGCAAACAAATTAATTGGATATGGTAATTGTGAGCCTCTAAGAGTGTTACATCTCTGTGTCCTGGGGCAGAAGCTGTATATTATTGATGGTAATACAGAACCATTTATGGAATACATTTCTATCACATGTTATTTCAACCCATTTTTTAATGCATAGGAAGAGCCTCATAAAAATCTCTAAATAAACATATGATTATTTGCCCATGTAAAATGATACCAAGTGGAGAAAATTAAGGCATTGAGAAGGTGCTGACATTTATTGAATATTACTATATGCCAGACACTGACTTATCATATTTGAACATTTAAAAATATTTTTTAACCTTTGAAAGCAATAAAATATTGTGATACCCCTGTTATATTCTCTGTTATAATAGACATAAAATTTATTTGTGGGAGAATAGTAAGATCTATAAAGTGGTACTTTTAGGAAAGAGCTGAAGCTCAGAGTAGACAATGCCCTTATTCTTATTATTCTATTGTGACAATGATAGAACTTAAAACTTTCCATTTAGACTTCTTGGAAATGCAAAACTTTGATCGACGTTCAAGTCAATTATTTTACCTCAGTTTTTCTATTTTGTACAATCCATAATCTTTATAATTCTTTCTGTTCTTTTCATCTTTTTAAAAAACCAAACCCATGTTAGTCATTGAGATTGAGAGGAAGGCAAAATAATTATAAAACTTGTATTTTATTTGCTATTTATTTGTGTTTTTAAGTTTCATGTGAAAAAGAATGATATGGGGAATATCAGTAGCTCTGGATAAGGAATATCATTATTATTAAATTGGAACTGGATACTCTGTTTTCCAATCCTGTTACTTTTGTTACTTCAAACTTTCAAGATATACCTTGACTACCCTATCATTTTTCTGTCTTCCATATGCAAAAAGTGTTCATGAAAAAATAGCTTTTCTATGGCTAAAAGTTGTGGATTTCTTTTGCAGAGTGGAAGAGGATTAATAAACTTCATTGAAAAGACATATGAACATATATGGTTTGACTAGGAGCCAAAAGTCTAAATTAATCAATTTAATGCAGAACCCCTGTAGTCATACTTTGCCTGCATCATGACTTAGAGTTTTTATCACTTTTAGTAACTTGCATGCATGCATGCTAAGTCACTTCAGTTGTGTCCAATTCTGTGTGACGCTGTGGACTGTAGCCTGCTGCTGTCCTCTGTCCATGGGTTTCTCTGACTGGAGTGAGTTGCCATGCCCTCCACCGGGGGATCTTTCTGACCCAGGGATCAGACCCGAGTCTCTTATGTCTCCTGCATTGGTAGTCAGGTTCTTTACTGCTAGCTCCACCTAGGAAGTCCATTAGTAACTGATATTAAATATCACCTTTAAAGATACATTGTACATGCTCTTACCCTAGTGTCCTCAGCTCAGTTCAGTTCAGTCACTCAGTCGTGTCCGACTCTTTGCGACCCCATGAATCGCAGCACGCCAGGCCTCCCTGTCCATCACCAACTCCCGGAGTTCACTCAGACTCGCGTCCATCAAGTCAGTGATGCCATCCAGCCATCTCATCCTCTGTCATCCCCTTCTCCTCCTGCCCCCAATCCCTCCCAGCATCAAAGTCTTTTCCAATGAGTCAACTCTTCGCATGAGGTGGCCAAAGTACTGGAATTTCAGCTTTAGCATCATTCCCTCCCAAGAAATCCCAGGGCTGATCTCCTTCAGAATGGACTGGCTGAATCTCCTTGCAGTCCAAGGGACTCTCAAGAGTCTTCTCCAACACCACAGTTCAAAAGCATCAATTCTTCGGCGCTTATCCTTCTTCACAGTTCAACTCTCACATCCATACATGACTACTGGAAAAACCATAGCCTTGACTAGATAGACCTTAGTCGGCATAGTAATATCTCTGCTTTTCAATATACTATCTAGGTTGGTCATCACTTTTCTTCCAAGGAGTAAACATCTTTTAATTTCATGGCTGCAGTCACCATCTGTAGTGATTTTGGAGCCCCCCAAAATAAAGTCTGACACTGTTTCCACTGTTTCTCCATCTATTCCCCATGGAGTGATGGGACCAGATGCCATGATCTTTGTTTTCTGAATGTTGAGCTTGAAGCCAACTTTTTCACTCTCCTCTTTTAGTTTCCCCAGTCCTTATCTCTGGATTGTCCTTTCCTCACCTCTTCCACATTTGGCTCAAATATGACCATTTCACAAAGGCTTATATTGATTATTTTCATTAATACTCTTCCACAACCATTATCTGGTTTATACAGCCCTATCATTTCTATTACATTTATTACTTTCCAAGGTAATATTTTGTTGCTACTACATCTCTCCATTAAGAAGTAAGCTCCATGGGCTGATTTGTTCATTAATTTATTGTGAAGACTCTGCTTGACATAAATAGGTATTCACAAAATATTTGCCATTGAGCTAATAATATTTATGAGGAGTGGGATTAAAAATAATTCAGACAATAAAGTCTATGGTAAGAAGATATTTTTTGCATGAGAGTTTAAACTGGCCAGTTTGATAAGAGGTAGAGAGTATGATGAACAGTGAAAAGCAACTCCATGTATGGATAAAACTGTTATTGTAAAAACTACAAATAAAAATGATTTGGAATTGAAATTATGAAATATTAAAGGTAAAAGAGCTAATGAATAACTCAAGATGTTTTCAATTTTTTATTTAACTTTATTTTGGTGATGGCCAAATTTGACCAGTGGGTATATATGTCAGGAAGTTACATAAATATAAAACAAAAGGTAGGAAACACTTTTTGGTTTTATTGGCTATAATTTAGACCTGTTGTTACTAATTACTAGCTCAGTTAGCCATGCATTGACTTATACCATTAAATAACTTGTGGAGTGTTATAGTACTTTGCTGGTCATCCAGGCAGCATATAATCTAGGCCTCCTCTGAGTTAACATAGTTACCTTCTTTGTCAATCACTGAGCCATTTTGTAAAAATGTATATGCATAATTTGTAGAACTGAAGGTCCTTATGACCTCTTCTATGTGGAAATAATTTTTGTATTCCTCAATTGGCCTACACATATGTCATCAAGAAATATTTGTTAAGTAGACAGATGTAGACTATCTTTCAAGGACAGGTGTTATACTTATGAAGAATAAGACCACATTTTCCTTTTCAAAGAGGAAGCTTTTCCAGCAAGTCTTACTAACAAAATTTTGAGAGGCTATCATATCAACAATAATCTTATTAGGGTCAAGAAGATAATGAAAGCAAAATAGCTTAGTGATAAGCATTTTTTAATTATTGTTATCTCTTTGAGCCTGACTCTAAGTTATGACACTGAAATCCAAAACACTTTTGTTGTATTTCATTTTATAAATATGAAAATACTTATAATAATAGTGAGAAGCTGATTCTAATACTTGGATAATTGATGATATTATGTATGATAAATTTTAATAATAAAAATTATGTATATATTTTACCTGACACATTCTGAAATCTTTTTTAGCTACCTGTAGAATTTTATCACAAACCATTTTATACAAATGAGTAAAAACCCGTGCTTTATGTTAAAATTCTCTTGACTTAAAACTAAAGGATGTACTAGTTACCGGGTTCTGAACACGACAGAAGGGAGCTGTCTAAGCACATATGTGCATTTGGTCCTGTCAGATGCAATAGTCAGGCTGTCCAATAGAAGGCTGTCTTCTGGAGATCACTACTTCTTTGTAATAGACCTGATACAAACATACATAGTTTCCTTATTCTTAGTAAGACTGTATACATTTATTGAATAAAAGGAACCCTTAACAGTAAGAAAAAAGTGGGAGAAAACTGACATTTGCTGCATATGTACTATGTACAAACACATTAATAGGTAAGTTATATACATTTCTAACATATGTACTGATAAAATAATACGTTTCCATTTAAAAAAAAATAAAGAATGTGAGACTCAGAGAGAAGAAATGGCTTTTACAAGGATAAATTTTACAATTCTATTTTCCTTGGTCAGGGTACTTTCCAGTAATCTGAATTTCTTTTTAAAAAGCCTCACATAATTATCATCAAGTAATTTGGGGAAACACTGCTCTACCACTTACTACTTTCTGTGGAGTTGAAACGTGCCTTTTTGTATCTAAGGAACAGAGAATTCTAAGTAACTCTAGGGATGCAAAGATTTATTATCTTTATGCTGTTTCTATACACATGTATATGTGTATGTATGTGTATATATATATATATATATGTATGTATGTATATATATATATGGGCTTCCCTTGTGTCTCAGAGGTTAAAGCGTCTGCCTGCAATGCGGAAGAACTTGGNCAGGCCTACAGGTTTATGATCCACATACACCTAAAGCAGAGGTCCCCAGCTCAGCATTTTAGCACCCCCACTGTGCTGTGTGGTCAGCAAGGGTGGTCTCAGCCCAGGCCTGGGACCAGACCTACAGAAATGATGCCTGTATCCCCCCAGGGGAGCATTCAAGGTCTACCGTGCAACCTCCCACCTGCAGCAGCCTTACCTGTGTCCAGGGCCTGTGGCCCCCCCAGAGGAGGGGGTCTGGAGGTGGTCGGTCGATGATACACCACATGTACACGGCCCTGTTCAGCCTCCTTCGCCGCCAGACCTTTCTCCAGGGGCTCAATAAAGAATTCCTCCTCTTCCATACGGATCAGGCCAGCCTACAGGGCAAAGATGAGATTGTTCAAATTCCCAGATCACAGCAGACCAAGGAGGGGAAGCAGTGAGGAGGGCCCCAGAGAGCAGAACTTCTAACCTGGCTGCACAGGGCCCAGTGAACCCCAGCTAGGTGTGAGGCCTGAACCCCAGGCCAGGAAGGGCATGAACAGGTGGCTACAGAGGCCCCCATCATACCAGAGCCTCCACTTACAGCTATGAAGGCCAGAGCCATTCGGGGGTGGTGAACCCCGTTTGAGGAAGGGATTCTTGCCTGGGTCATCCCCACCCTCCCCACCAGGAGCTCAAAGTCTAAGACAAAGGCCAAAACTCTCAGCCAGGGACTGAGAGTCCCTGCCCCAGGAATGCCACAGGACACAAATAGTATTTTCAAAGTTCTGAAACCAACCCTCAAAATGATAAGATTTCATGTTTGAAATATGGAATTCCATCTTCCCTTGGAAAATGCAGGCTGTGACAACAGTGCATGGTGCCCAGCAGTGGACACCACGGATAGAGCACACACTTCAGCTGCAGGCCACAGTCCCTACTGAATATCCTATTACCCATGACAGCCAGCAGCCCAGACCCTGCAGCCGCTGAACCGCTGCCTCCGCCAAAACTAGTTATGGCTCTTCCATGCCTCCGTCCCCACCAGGATTCAAGCCATTCTACACCCTGGCATCCAAGGCTCTCAGCCTGCCACTGTCCTCTTTGCCTCCAGCTCACACACCTCACACCAGTCCCTAAAATAGTCCCGTCCTTCCAATACAGTGCACACCACCTGGCCTTCAAGCTCCTGAATCCACGGAGCCCTCAGCTTGGGAGGACCTGCTGCTTCCCCCACCCTTGGCCATCTGATAAACTCTAGTTCTCCAAGGCTTGGCTCAGACCCCTCAAATGCCATCCCCCAACTGCACGCGTATGGCCCTGCCCTCCCCTTGAGGCCATCGCACCATCACTGCCCCATTCAGCTCCCATACTTTTGATTCCATACACCACTTGTCACAGTAGGAGTCTCCACTGTGTCAAGCTGCAGATGTATTTTCTTTAGACCATATACTTACAAACTACTCATGGTTTGGAATTTTTTAAACCACTTTTTTTGAGGTATAGCTGACATGTAAAAAGATGGTACACAGTTAATATATACAACTCAGTAAGTCTGGGAATGAGCCTGGTGGCTCAGACGGGAAAGCATCTGTCTACAACGTGGGAGACCCGGGTTGGATCCCTGGGTTGGGAAGATGCCCTGGAGAAGGAAATGGCAATCCACTCCAGTACTACTGCCTGGAAAATCCCATGGACAGAGGAGCCTGGCAGGCTACAGTCCATGGGGTCCCAAAGAGTCGGATACGACTGAGCGACTTCACTTTCACACACTCACGAGGGCTGTCCTTGGTGGCTCAGATGGTAAAGAATCCACCTGCAATGCAGGAGACCCAGGTTTGATCCCTGGGTTGGGAAGATCCCCTGGAAAAGGAAACAGCAACCCGCTCCAGTATTCTTGCCTGGAGAATCCCAGGGACAGAGGAGCCTGGCAGGCTACAGTCCATGGGGTCCCAAAGAGTCACATGTGACTGAGCAAGTAACACTTTCACTTTGACTTTCATCCACTTGTAAAACCATCACCGCCATGAAAATGAAAGTGAAGTCGCTCAGTCGTGTCCAACTCTGCAACCCGTGGACTGTGTAGCCCACCAGGCTCCTCCGTCCATGGGATTCTCCAGGCAAGAGTACTGGAGTGGGTTGGTCATAAACATATCCATCACCTCTCACAGTATCCCCCTACACTTTTTATTGTTATCACTTTTTTTGCAATAAGAACACTAAAGGTAAAATCAACCATCTTAGCAAATTTTAAGTAGATTATAGACTATGTTTCATAGAGTATTGTTAGCACAGTATAGGCACTGTGCTGTATAAAAGATTTCCAGTATCTGCTTATCTCGCATACTGAAATTTTGTACTCTATGACAGCCACCTCCCATTTCCTCCTCCCTCCAGCCCCTGACAACCTGTGGTTATGAGTTTGGCTGTTCTTGATTCTGATTCTACACATAAGTGAGGTGTTACAGTGTTTGTCTTTCTGTGTCTAGCTTAGGATAATATCCTCCAGTTTCAGCCATTCTGTGCAAGTGGCAGGATTGCCTTCCTTATAAAAGCTGAATAAAAATATTTCCATTTCAACAGCATCTGTAGAATACATTGTACATAAATACCACATTTCTTTATCAATTTGTCATCCACAGATGGACATTCGGGTTGTTTCCATGCCCGTTGTGAATAAAGCTGTAATGAACACGGGAGTACAGATACCTCTTCAAAATCCTGTTTATTTTCTTTGGGTACATTCCCAGAAGTGGGATTGCTGGTCACGTGGTAGGTATATTTTAATTTTTTGAGGAACCTCCATATTGTTTTCCATGGTGACTAAGCCAATTTCACTTTTTCGCATTCAGTTTTCCCAACACTGAAATTTCTTTTCACATTGAAAATTCTTGGCTCCCTTGTCAAATATAAATTGACTGTATATGATAGGATTATTTCAGGGTTCTTGATTCTGATCCATTGGCCTATGTGTCTGGTTTTATGTCAGTACCATACTGTTTTTATTACTAGAGCTTTATAATATGTTTTGAAATCAGGACGTGTGATGCCTCCAGCTTTGGTCTGTCTCAAGGTATTTGAGATATTTTTGTGGTTCCATAAAAATTTTAGGATTTTTTAATACTGGAATTTGGAATTTTGATAAGGGCTGCATTGAATCTATAAATAGTTTTGGACACTATGGATATTTTATAAATAGTAACTCTTCTGACCCATGAACACAGTATACCTTTCCATTTATTTGTGTTTTCTTCAACATCTTTAATTAGTATCTTACTGTATTCAGTCCATAGATCTTTCACTTCTTCGGGTAAACTTATCCCTAAGTATTTTACAGTATCAGATGCTATTGAAATGGAAATATTTTATTTCTTTGTCAGTTCACTATTGGTGATCTTTGTATGTTGATTTTGTACCCTAAAACTTTACTGAATTTATTCATTTGTTCTAACAATGTTTTTGATGGATTCTTTAGAATTTTCTATATACAAGAACATGTCATAAGGAAACAGATACAATTTTACTACGTCTTTCCTATCTGGATGCCTTTTATTTCTTTTTCTTGCTCTGGCTAGAACTTCCAGTATTATTTTCAATAGGAGTTGTGAGAACAGGCACACTTGTCTTATTCATGATCTCAGAGAGAAAGCTTTTAACCTTTTACCATTGTGCATGATATTAGCAAGGGGCTTGTCACATATGGTCTTTATTATGTTGAGGTATATTCCTTCTATACTTAATTTGTTTAGAGTTTTTATCATGAAAAAGGTTGGATTTTGTCAAATGCTTATTCTGTGCATATTGAAATGATCATATTAATATAAATTTTATTTTTCATTCTATTAAGGTGGTATATTACATCTATTGATTTTCATCTGTTGAATCAACCTTGCATCCTAGGGATGAATCTCACTTTGATCATGGTGTATAATCCTTTTAATGTGCTGCTGAATTTGGTTTGCTAATATTCTGTCAAGAATTTTTGCATCTATATTCATCAGGGGTATTGGCCTGTAGTTTTCTTTTCTTTTTTTTTAAATTTATTTTATTTTATTTTTTTAATTTTATTTTTTTACTTTACAATACTGTATTGGTCTTGTAGTTTTCTTTTCTTATAGGGTCCTCATCTGGCTTTGGTATCAGGATAATGTTGGCCTTACAAAAATGAATTTACGAGTGCTCCCTCCTCTTTAAATTTTTGGAAGAGTTTGAGAAGGATTGACATTAATTCTTCAATAAATGTTTGGTAGAATTGACCTGTGATGTCATGTAGTCCTAGGCTTTTCTTTGTTTGGAGGTTTTTGATTACTGACTCAATCTCCTTACTCATTATTGGTCCATTGAGATTTCTATTTCTTCACGATCCAGAATTCACAGATGGTATAATTCTAGTAATTTATTCATTTCTTCTAGGTTGGTCAATTTGTTGGTATATACCATTCATGGTAGTCTCTTATGGCCTTCTATATTTCTGTAATATCCAGTTGTAGTTGTCTCCTCTCTCGTGTATTATGAGTCTTCTCTTTTCCTTGGCAAGTCTACCTAGAGGTTTGTCGATTTTTTTTTTTAAGCCAACTCTTAGTTTTGTTTACCTTTTTCACTGTTTTCCTATTCTCTGTTTCACTTATTTCTGCTTTGATCCTTGTTATCTCTTTCCTTCCACTAACTCTGGGCTTAGTTTTTTCATCTTTTCCTAGTTCCTTCAGGTATAAAGTTAGGTAGTTTATTTGAGATCTTTCTTTTTTATGGTATGCTTTTATTGCTACAAACTTTCATATATACATTTATAAATATATATAAAATTTATAAATAAATTTCAGAACTGCTTATATTATAAAATTTCAGAACATATATAATATTTCAGTACTGCTTTTGCTATGCCACATAAGTTTGGTATGCTGTGTTTCCATTTTTGTTTGTTTCAAGGTATTTTCTTTATTTCCCTCTGATTTTTTCCTTGGACCCTTTGGTTGTTCAGCAGTGTGTTAATTTCTATGAATTGTGAATTTTTCAGTTTTCCTCTTGTTACTGATTTCTAGTTTCATACCACTGTAGTCAGAAAAGTTACTTGGTATGTTTTCAGTCTTTTACATTTGCTAAGACTTGTTTTTTGACATAATATATGACCTCGTTTGGAAATTGTTGCATGCAGACTTGAGGAAAATGTGTATCCTGCTAATACTGGGTGGAAAGTCCTATGTCTGCTAGGTCCACTTGGCCTAGAGTATAGCTTAAGTCCAACGTTTTCTTATCGATTTTCTGTCTGGATGATCTAAAGTCTCCCACTATTATTGTGTTGTTGTCTATTTCTCCTTTCAGATCTATCACTATTTGATTGAAAATTTTAGGTGCTCTGATGTTGGGTGCACATACATTTACAATTGTTATATTCTTATGCTGAATTGCCACTTGACCATTATCTAAAGACTTTCTTTGTTTCTTGTCACAGTTTTTGACTTAGTCTGTTTTGTCTGATAAGTATAGCTTACCCCTTTCCTCTTGGTTTCTCTTTGCATAGACTATCTTTTCCATTCCTTCGCTTTGAATTTATGTGTATCCTTAAAGCTAAAATGAGTCTCTTGTTGGGAGCACATAGCTGTGTTTTGCTTTTGTTTGCTTGTTTTTTTAGTCTATTCAGTCATTCTGCCTTTTGATTTGAGAATTTAACCCACTTACATTAAAGTAATTGTTGATAAGTAAGGACTTATCGAAGCCATCTTGTTAATTAATTTCTGACTTTTTAATAATTCCTTTCTTCTCTTCCTGTCTTCTTTTGTGAATTGATGATTTTCTGTAGTGGCATACTTTGATTCTCTTCTCTTCAGTTTATGAATATGTTCATGTTGTGTGTATAAAGGCTTTTGTGTTTACTGAGGCTTATTTGAAACATATTATAGATACAAATGTATATTTTAAGTTAATAATTTAATTTCAATTACATGAAAAAACTCTGTATTTTTAGCCTTCACTTCCACATTTCATATTTTAACATTATAATTTACATCTTTTTATATTGTATATCCACTAACAAATTATTATAGTTACAGCTATTCGTAATACTTTGATTCTTTAACCTGCATACTAGAGTTAAGTAGTTAACACACCACCATATTACAGAATTAAAGTATTCTGAATTTGACCGTGTATCTACCTTTACCAGTGTGTTATATACTTTCACATATTCATATGACTAATTAGTGCCATTTTGTTTCAGCTTACAGAACTCCTTTCAGCATTTCTCATAAGGCAGATCTAGAAGGGATGAACTCTCTCAGCATTTGTTTGGGAAGGTCTTTTTCTTGCCTTCACTTCTGAAAGACAACTTTGCCAAGTAAAGCATTCTTCAAGGGTAGTTTTTTTTTCCTTTCATCACTTTGAACATATTATTCCACTCTCCTGACCTGCAAAGTTTTTGCTGAGAAATCCATTGATGGCCTCATTGGGATTCTCTTATATGACAGAAATCTTTTCTCTTGCTGTTTTTAAAAATATCTCTTTGTCTTTGCTTTTAGATGGCTTGTTATAATGTGTCTTGAAGAAGGTCATGTTGGGGTGCCTTAGTAGCTTCATGAACTTAGATGCCCAAATCTCTTTCCAAGGTTTGAGAAGTTCTCAGCTATTGTTTATTAAAGGAATTTTAATAAACCTTCTGCCACTGTCTCCCCTCTTCTCCTTCTTGGACTTCAGTAATGCATAGATTATTCTCTTAATGAGTCCCATAAGTTTCCTCATTCCTTTTCACTCTTTTTTCTTTTTGCTCTTCTGATTAGATAATTTCAAATGATCTGTCTTCTAGTTCACTGATTCTCTGTTTTGTGTTCTCTATTGAATTCTTCCATTTAGTCATTGTATTTTTCAGCTCCAAAATTTTGTTTGGTTCTTTTTATGTTTTCTATTTCTTTGTTGAACTTTTCATTTTGTTCCTGCACTGTTTTTCTGATTTCATTATTTTTTGTCTTGAGTTATCTTGTAGCTTTCAGATTATCTTTAGGACAATAACTTTGAACTTTTTATCATGCAATTCATGTATCTCATTTCTTTGGGGTCAGCTACTGAAAATTCACTGCATTCCTTTGACGATGTGATGTTTACCCAATTCTTCAAAATCCTCGTGCCTTGCATAGCTTTCTTCACGTTTCCAGATTTTATAGACTGACTGACTTTCACCTGCAGTTGGTGGGGAGGGCACACTGGACCTAGTGGGGCAAAGCACCAAGTGTGGGGGACACTTGGTATGGCGGCTCTGGGTCAAGGGGACACGATATCTCATTGGCTCAGGCCGCTAGATCCATGACATCAACAACTGTGTGGCCCGTGGTGACAACTACTGCAGTGAGTCCATAATGGCTGCAAGGACCCTTGGGGTCCCCAGTGGGGCCTATGGGTTCAGCAGCTGGTTACCAGAGCTGGCAGTGGTGGTAGCCAGAACAAGCAGTATGCACACACTTAGCCTCAGGGCCTGTGTAGTGGCAGTGTCCACTTGTCATTCGTGACAAGGGCCAGGCCCAGCAGGAAGGACCAACTGCAGGCACAGGAGCAGCTACCTGAGCCCTGGCTGTTGATATGCACTCCGAGGGCTGCAGGGTCTCACCATGGGGCACACGTGGCAGTGGAGGCTGAGGATGGAAATCAAGTTGATGGCAGACGTGCACTACTGGAGGCTAAACCTGAGTATAGGCATACTGGTGAGGGTTAAACATGGTCTAAGCAGGTATTCCACACTTGTTCAGTCACTAAGTCATTTCTTACTCTTTGCCACCCCATGGACTGCTGCATGCCAAGCTTCCTTGTCCTTCACTATCTCCCAGAGTTTACTCAAACTTATGTCCATGATACCATCCAACCATCTCTTCCTCTGTCGCCCCCTTCTCCTCCTGCCCTCAATCTTTCCCAGCATCAGGGTCTTCTCCAATGACTCAGCTCTTTGCATCAGGTGGCCAAAATATTGGCGCTTCAGCTTCAGCATCAGTCCCTCCAATGAATATTCAGGGTTGATTTCCTTTAGGATTGACTGGTTTGATCTCCTTGCAGTCTTTGAAAGGGACTTTCAAAGGGACTTTCAAGAGTCTTCCCCAGCACCACGGTTCGAAAATTATCAATTCTTTTGGAGCTCAGCCTTCTTTGTGGTGCAACTCTCACATCCGTACATGACTACTGGAAAAACCATAGCTTTGACTAGATGTACCTTTGTTGGCAAAGTGATGCCTCTGCTTTTGAATATGCTGTTTAGCTTTGTCATAGCTTTTCTTCCAAGGAGTAAGCATCTTTTACTTTCATGGCTGCATTCACCATCTGCAGTGATTTGGAGGCCAAGAAAATGAAGTCTGTCACTGTTACCGCTTTTTCTCCATCTGTTTGCTATGAAGTGATGGAACTGAATGCTATGATCTTAGTTTTCTGAATGTTGAGTTTTAAGCCAGGTTTTTCACTCTTCTCTCACTCTCACTGAGAGGCTCTTTAGTTCCTCTTCACTTTCTGCCATTAGAATGGTATCATCTGCATATCTGAGATTGTTGATATTTCTCCCAGCAATCTTGATTCCAGCTTGTGATTCATCCAGCCCTACATTTCACATGATGTACTCTGCATAAAAGTTAAATAAGCAGGATGACAAACATAAAGCCTTGGCTTACTTCTTTCCCCATTTTGAGCCAGTCTGTTGTTCCATGTCCTTATGTCCTGCACGTATGTAGCTGTAAAGGCCTGGGCCAGCTGCCCATCCTGTGTTGAGGGTGGGGAAGGGGAGGGTGGCAGCAGGAGGGCTCGGGTGCCTGTGTCTGTGAATGCAATTACCCATAGAGCAAAGCCTCAGCAGAAAAATCTGCAGGAGGTCTGCAGCAGCCACCCGTGTTGGCCATTGGTTTCTTCAGCGGTGAAAGCTATTGGGCTCCTCTGCAGAGCAGGCCACTAAGAAACACAGTCACTCCCTCTATGCAGCTCATGGGAGTCCCTGTTCCTCTTCCTAGTGGTTTCTATTCATCTCAGTTTTGCTGGTCTCTGGGTGAAACCAAAGCCGGTCCTTTGTGCATTACCCAAAGAAGCTAGGAAAGCTGATGGCGCACACCATTCCTTTTCCCAGTGAGGGAAACATTCCTGCTGGGGATGATAGGATGACACACGCAGAATGAAACCATCTTCCTTCTCTTCTTGAGCTGTTATTCTCAGGGTTGTGTTTTGTTTTTTGTTTTTTTTTTTGGTTCCACTGTGTTACTGAAGTTTTTGAGTGGACTCCAGAGCTCTCCTCCAGCTGCTTCTGTTCATGGATAGCTATTTAATTGCTCATCTTTGCTGAGGGATGGAGGTTGGGATCACCTGACACATCTACTTAGTGACTTCACTCAGGAGTTTTAAAAGTTTGAATTAGTTGCTCCGACTTAAGAATCAGAGGGTTCCACATAAATGGACAGATTTCAAGATTCTCTCAGAGCATCAGAAAGGCTGGAACTTCCTGTTTCCCATCAGCTTAGCCGGCAGTGGCCAGAGGTTCCCTCTAGGGTTCTCCCCTTGAGCCTCCAGAGTGAATACAGCCCTGCTAATAACTACTTTGGCCCCCAGCCGCGAGACAAGACGTTTCTCTTGTCTTCAGTAATTCCCAGCAGCTGCAGGAAGCTAATACAGGGCCCCAGTGGGCAGAGGGGCGAGGTGGGAGGCTATTCTCTGAGGGCTACAGGATGGGGCCCAGGCATTGCAGATCCCTGAGGACACACGTTTGAGGCATCCTGGACTTCTGGGGAAGGGGTCTAGGGCAAACAGGAAGGGCAGGAAGAATGAGAGCCAGACGGGGACACCAAGGTCACCCGTCTGTGCGAAGAGAGAGGAGAAGAGAGACCCATTGGGAGCCTGCAGGCCCCCACACTCTGACTCATCCCTGAGTCCTAGGGCCCTTCCAGGTTTGGAGAGGGTGAGCAAATATCTGTGAGATAACTGAGTAAGTGACCCCGAAACAGCAGGACATGTCTCTGAGAGAAAGACAGATGGCGGGGCAAGGATGCTGCGGGCCATCCCCTTGTCCTGGCACGTGGTTAATAGTGTTCACACCAGCAAACCTCTCTGTATGCTGCCGTGGACTCTTCCCATGTCTGCAGTTTGGGGGCACACTGGTGTCTCGAGCCCATCTCACTGAGGGAACCCAAGGACACGTGGCAGGGTGGCAGTGGGTGAGTGGTCTGGGAGTTTGGTGTCCTGAGTTCCCAGCACCATTTCTGTCAGACCAGGCGGCCTCAGCTCAGGTGTCGGAGCTCCTGGGCTTTCGATACACTTGCCTGTAAAGGAGGGAGGGTTGTCCCTCCCCTCACGTGGTCACTGCAGGTACACAGGCAACCTAGGAGGCACTCAGAATGAGGGCACACATAGGCAGCACTCTGCAACCCAAGTGGTGTCATCTACCTGCTTGCTTTCCAAAGGAGAAGACTGAGACCGAGGGGCAGGAAGCTCTGCCAGGGACACACGAGGTCTAAGAATCAAACCCCAGACCCCAGATGGAATGAATATCTCCTAGGTGGAGACCCAGGCCTATCCTGCCTTATTAAGGCATTGCATGGAGAAGATCCTCTGGAGTAGGAACTGGCAACCCACCCCAGTGTTCTTGCCAGAAAAATCTCATGGACAGAGGAGCCTGACGGGCTACAGTCCACAGGGTCACAAGGAGCAGACACCACTGAGCCTGCATGCATGAACTGGGGCACTGGGGTCCAGCAGGGCAGCCCCCTCTTCTGGAGGGAAACTTGCACCCCAGAGTCAGAGCCACCCGCTTCCTGGGATCATTCTGGAGGGACCCAGCGTGACAACGACCCAGAACCTAGTCTGATGAGGAGCCAGTCTTCTCTGGCTTGAGAGACTCCAGGACTCTTTGGGGTCCCCATGACCACGGGGATCGGGTTCTCTTCCCTGGCCAGACTTTTCTGGTTAAAGGCCATGGGGCTAATGAACGGGCACCGAATCTGTTCCATGCTGACCTCTACCTTGCTGTTATCAGAAGCCAAGGTCCAAGTTGGCTAAGCTGCCTGGCAGGGACCCTCCAGAGTGCCATCTGAAGGGCACTGTAGTGCTCTGAGAGAATTCTGAAGTATGGTGCCAGTCTCATGCAACCAGAGACTTCTAAACTGACAGTTCTCTCATGGAGAAGTTACATCCCTCACCAGCATCAGCCCATCTCTGACAAGTACTGAGGAACAAACGCTGGGGTCACACTGATGTATAAGCTGGGCCTGCCCCAAGAGCAGCAGCTGACCCCTCCGAGACTGGTGGATGACCACCGAGCTCAGTGGCCGATCACCCCTCAAGACAACCAACCAAAGCGCTGCTTGGTAAGGCGCTCCCCACAAGGAGAGTGGGATTCCTTTCATTGCCTGCTTCTCAGGCATTTTAGTATGTATGCCGGGAATAATCTGCCTGAAAAACTGCAAAGGAAAATTGACAAGAGAACAAGGTACAGAACGTGGGGTATGTTTTGCTGAGTCTTCTCCAGGACTTTGATTTTTCCTGCTGCCAGTGGCAAATATATCTGGTTTTACATGTAATTTTTATTAATAAGAATCAATTTCCTCTCCCCACTTAATAAATATTGAAGAAGTCTCCGAAGCACACTGATGTGAAGGGCATTCAATCAGCAGCCTGCCCGTGTCTGTCCAGCCTGATGTTACATGGAGGGGCTGGCTCTCCCCGGAAATCCACTCTGCTCTTGAACTCTGTGACTGTCGGCCTAACCTGGCCAGGACGGGGGCTCACAGGAGGACCCTGTCCCTGACCCTCAGGGTCCACCACTGAGGCCTGGCACGTTTTTGGTCATCAAATCACTAGTTCTCAGATCTCGGTAAATTGTAAGATACCTGCTCTTTTTCCTCCTTTCTCTAGGCCTTATTCTTTTGCTGTTTGGTTTTTTACAAGTATGGCTTGTGGCATCTTAGCTCCCCGACCAGGGATTGAACCTGTGACTCAGCAATGAAAGTACCAAGTCCTCCTAACTGGACCTCCAGGGAATTTCCTGCTGTTTGGTTTTTGATGAAGCAGTGACTAGAAATGGAAACTAAAAGTTAAACATTTCTCAGAACCAAGAGGCTTGACAGATACCCTCCGTCACTTTGAATTCTTAGCTCTAGAGACACTGACCCTCTCGGGGTCACGGTCTCACAGGAAGGCCAGTCTATATCCTGCTTCCATGTGTGAGGCGCCCAGTCTGCAGTCCCCAGGGGCTCCCCCAGTGGAAGCCACAGGCCGCAACACACGCAGATTCCTGTGCGTGCGGGACAGGGGTCGGGGCTGTCACTCAGCCTCGTCACTCCTGCAACCTGCAGTGCCAGACCGTCATGTGTCTATCAGGGTTGCAGTGGTGATGATCGAGAATAGAATGAAAAAAAGAAGTTGGTCCCAAAACAGAAGGATCCAGACTATGACAGAGGACAAGACAGCATGTGTCTGCAGCAGCTCACAGATGCCCCAAACTTGACTTTGCTCAGAAGCATACACGCCTGTGTGTAAACGCACATGTCCACGCGCACACACACTCTTGCCACCGGAATTCCCCCAAATGCTGGCATCTGGTAAGCATGCGTCTGTCCTCTCCCGTGCCTGTCAGCTCCTGCTCTGCCCCTTGCAGAACATCACCTCCTGGAGGGATCTGCCTGCGGATGCCCCAGTGGCAGAGTCCCTGCCTCCCCTGCTCTCTGCCTCACTTGGTGGACAAGTAGGCCTTGCCATGTGCCATCCAAATCCTCCTTCCTCCTGGGGAGCCATCCCTCCTGCTGGTGTATAATCTCTCTCCTTATAAACAATTAGAGAGGTGTTAAAGATCTGTGAGTATCAAACCGAGACTATCTTTGATTCAATCAGAAAGTTTAAAATAGCACTGAAGAGGGAATAATTTTCTCACTATGAATTTCATGCTTTTTAAAATATGAAAGAGCTTTACTGGGCTGTAATTCATATATCATATAATTCATTCACTTACACCATACAACTCACCTACCACCACAATTTTAGAATATTTCAACATATCCCCCAAAGGAAACCCTATACACATCTGCAGCCAGTCCCCGTTTTCTCCCAGTCCCCTCATCAACCCTGCTGCCATGCATCGGACCCTGGCAACCACTTAATCTACTTTTATTTCTCTATGGATATGCTTATTCTGGACATTTTCATATACATCGAATCATACAGCATGTGACCTTTGGTGACTGGCTTCATTCACCTAGTAAAATGTTTACAAGATTCCTAATATGTCAGCACCTAAGTTCATTTTTATTGTCCAATAATACTCCATTTTACAGATGTTCCACATTTTATTTATCCATTCACTGGTTGATGGACATTTGGATTGTTTCCACTTTTTGGCCTTTTATGAATAATGCTGCTTTGAACATTTATGCTCAAGCTTTGATACAGACATCTGTTTTCATTTTTCTTGAGTATAGACCTAGAAATGGAATCATTGGGCCATATGGCAACTTTATGCCAAACCAGCTGCACAATTTTACATTCCCACCAGCAGTGTATAAGGGTTCCAATTTCTCCACGTCCTCACCAACACTTACTATCTACCTTTTTCCTTCTAGCCACCCCTCTGTGTATGGACTGACGTCCTATTGTGATCGTGATTAGAATTCTCCTGATGACTAAGGAGTTAAGCATCTTTNCCTGACATTCCAGGTTCCTATGCAATGTTGCTCTTTACAGCATCGGATCTTGCTTCTGTCACCAGTCACATCCACAGCTGGGTATTGTTTTTGCTTTGGCTCCATCCCTTCATTCTTTCTGGAGTTATTTCTCCACTGATCTCCAGTAGCATATTGGGCACCTAATGACCTGGGGAGTTCCTCTTTTGGTATCCTATTATTTTGCCTTTTCATACTGTTCATGGGGTTCTCAAGGCAAGAATACTGAAGTGGCTTGCCATTCCCTTCTCCAGTGGACCACATTCTGTCAGACCTCTCCACCGTGACCCGCCCGTCTTGGGTTGCCCTGCAGGCATGGCTTGGTTTCATTGAGTTAGACAAGGCTGTGGTCCTAGTGTGATTATATTGACTAGTTTTCTGTGAGTATGGTTTCAGTGTGTCTGCCCTCTGATGCCCTCTTGCAACACCTACCATCTTACTTGGGTTTCTCTTACCTTGGGCGTGGGGTATCTCTTCAGGGCTGCTCCATCAAAGCACAGCCGCTGCTCCTTACCTTGGACGAGGGGTATATCTCCTTACCGCCGCCGTTCCTGACCTTCAACGTGGGATAGCTTAGTCTTTTAGTGAAGATCTTTTGTTTATTTTTATTCGTAGTGGTCATGGGTTTTTATTGTTGCTCGCCGGCCTTCTCTAGATGCGCAGAGCGGAGCTATGGTCCTTTGGGCTTTTCTTTGCAGCAGTTTCGTTTGCTGGCTAACCCTGGCTCCGAGCTGGCGGTCTTAAACTCTTGCAGATTGAGGGATCAGTAGTTGTGGCTTAAGGGCTTTTTCGTCCCGAGGCATGAGGGATCCTCCTCGGGAAGGGATCAAACCCATGTTCCCAACTTTGGCAGGCAGCATTTCTAAAGGTAGATTTCATCTGCAGCCCTGGGCGACTGGCTTGCGTGAAGTGCCCTTAGGCAGGGGTCTCAAGGTGTTGTTACAAAATCTGTCCACACGGCGGCAGCAGTGCTTCAGACACAACTCAGGTTTGCTAGGCAAAGGCAGCCTGAGGGAAAGTGGCGTTCCGGGTTTGTGAATAAGCGTGGAAGCTGCTTAAACAGGGCCTTCCCAGGTGGCGATAGTGATAAAGAACCTAGGTACCAGTGCAGAAGACATAAGAGATGCGGGTTTGACCCCTTGCCCTAGAGGATGCCCTGAAGAAGGGCGTGACATCCCCCTTCAGTATTCTTGCCTGGAAAATCTCATGGACAGCGGAGCCTGGCGAGCTGCAGCCCATGTGTTTCCAAAGAGGCGACTGCCCTGGAGAGACTCAGCGCGCGTGCACATGCTCAGACACCCACGAGTTTGTGTAGGTTCCCTTTTCTCCACGTTCTATCCAGCATTTATTGTTTCTAAACTTTTTGATTGTGCCCATCGGGTCTGGCGTGAAGTCGTTCTTTTTTGTAGTTGTGATCTGCATGGGTCTTATAATGAGCAATGTTGAGCATATTTTCATGTGCCTGTTGGATATGTATGTCTTCTCTGGACAAAACACTATTAGGTCTTCTGCCCTGAGAATGGAATTATTTCTTTAGCCAATGCTGTAAGAAAAGTTTCAGTAAGTCCTATATTGCTATGTCAAGTCCGAAAGGTGAAAGGTTTTTTTCTTGACCCTCTAAATGCTACTGCTGCTGCTAAGTCGCTTCAGTCGTGTCTGACTCTGTGCGACCCCATAGATGGCAGCCCACCAGGCTCCCCGATCCCTGGGATTCTCTAGGCAAGAACACTGGAGTGGGTTGCCATTTCCTTCTCCAATGCATGAAAGTGAAAAGTCAAAGTGAAGTCGCTCAGTCGTGTCCGACTCTTCGCGACCCATGGACTGCAGCCTACCAGGCTCCTCCGTCCATGGGATTTTCCAGGCAAGAGTACTGGAGTGGGGTGCCATTGCCTTCTCCAAATAGTTATGAAAATGTATAAAGCAGTGATCATAGAGCCTATAGATTCTATTTCTTCTCTTCTGTTACCCTTTTCTGGGGTTTCTTACGGGCTTTTTTTTTTTTTACTATTATTTCGTTAATATTTATTTTTTAGTGCTTTTAATATGATCATTTATACATGTGAATTTAATTTACTGTATGAATTTTAGCTCCCTCCTTTCTGAAATATGTTGAACTTCTATGGTTTGTATTTGCACAGAAGTAGGTTTAGAAATTAATTACTTATATTCATTATAAACTCCTGCTGCGGCTGCTGCTGCTGCTGCTAAGTCACTTCAGTCGTGTCTGACTCTGTGCAACCCCATAGACGGAAGCCCACCAGGCTCCCCCATCCCTGGGGTTCTCCAGGCAAGAACACTGGAGTGGGGTGCCATTGCCTTCTCCCACTTTGAGGTAAAACCATAGTGTTACATACTTTCAGGGTCCAGTGCTCTAGCTTTTCTGTTTATATGTTAATTCACTCTGGGCTTTTGAAATGTGTTCTACGTTAGACAGAAACGCCGTATGATTTATTGGGAACCTTCCTTGTGGATACTGCTCATTTTGTGATTGGTGGAAGAATAAACATGATCCACATATGACTTTTCTAAACCTGAACTCATTTAGCCTGAAGGCTGAAGTTTTAGGAAATTCTTTCCCATTGAAGCGCACTTGTAACATAGGCATTGATGTCAAACAGGATCATTAAAATCACTCTGAATTACTGAAACACTATAATTTAATGAAGATTAACTGTCACGGTATGAAAAGCCATTCACTCATCTGTATGTTGTCTACAGCCTTGAATTTAAGGGATATTACCTGTTCTGAGCCATGAAGGGAACTCGGTATTCATTATCAAAGAGAAAGACATAAATTATACTCTGCCACTCAATAAGCATTAACCCAAAAGATAACAGAGTAACCAGTTTCTCTTGCACAGTAAAATTATTGCTACTCCTATGACAAGAGGTTGAACTGGGTTAGGAATGGTTCTTTTCACATTGCTCAAGAACACTGAAAGAATTAAAAATTTATGGATTACCTCCTAGAAACAATGATCTGGTCCTGAAGCGTAACAAAACGCCTACTCTCTTGTATCTCCCAGCTTCTCCATGCCATTTCATTTCGCGATTGTATTAGCGTGACAGCTTCTCAAAGCTCTAGAAACTGTATTTTGGCAAAGATGAAGATTTTCAAAGCAAAAGATTTTTTATGGGAAATCCAGAGGCAAATGGTGTAGAAAGGTAATGTTAAAATATGATCATCAAATAGAATCTCATTTTGTGTAAACTCTGTATATTCATGTTTTTATTTTAGATTGCTGATAAGTAGAAGTAGAAGCCAAAAAATATTATGGAGATGAAGTAAAGAGTGATATTAAAAATATCATTTAGTATAAATATCCTTCTGGCTACAAAAAATACTATATTGTTATTTTTATGTAAAATCTTTCAGAGTAAAAGCTGGCAAATTTACTTCTTAAAACAGCTATATATAGTTTGGAGAAGGAATTTATTAATGGTCCTTTAACGTTTCAGACATTTCTAAGTCTTTGTTGTTGCTTTTAAAGAGTATTTTAGCACATGCATTTGTATAATATTTAATACTGGAAAATAATATAGTGGACCTGCTTCATCACAGAAGTAACTTAATTTTAAGGGACTTGGGGGAAAGTTGGGGCATTTTATTTGTAAATATTTTAAAGTCATTTATTTCTTATTGATGGATGTTTTCATATAGAAAGTGTTTTTGTTACTCAGAGATTTTTTCCCCCTATCTTTGTTTTCCTTTGATGGCCCTTTATTCTTCAATAACGAAACCCATGAGAACATGCAGTTTTCAACCATTCCACAGATTCTGAGCTAAACTGCCTCATGGTTTAGCAAAGGCAGTGGAACTATGATGAATTGGGTAAAACATCACTGTGCAGACCCTCTCTGCTTTCCACAGATTCCTGCACTTAAAGAAATCTACAGAAAACAAGGGCTTGGGAGGAAAAAAATGCCCATCTACAGTTTATACTATAATAGAATATGTGTGAATAAAAATCTCCATTATTTTTAGTCAGTGAGTCCCTGAGGACTGAGGTACATCCTCTATAGAAAGCCGCCAAGAGATCTGATGAAAGGCATATCGCATCAGAGAAATGAGCCGTGTACTTTGCAATCGATAGAAATACATCAGCTGAACCAAACTGACAGGTAATCTCAGTGTCATATTTTGGCATGCCTTCTCAGAATAAGCAAGGAGTCTTTTCTTCCCCCAAAAGAAGCTGACTAATTTTTAAAGTGTTTGGAATAGCAGAGATCTTTCCTGGTGTGAGCTGGAAAGGTCTTTTGAAAATGTATCATTGACGTTAAGTAAAAAGAGCAGTCTTGGGATTTTTGTCCTTTGGACTGGAGATGGGTAATGCCAAAGAGGTTTCAGAGGCAAAGCCAAGAGTTTATGTCATCCTCAAGACTGGCAGAGGGTAAATGTAGTCACATTGTGAAACAGACGAGAACTGACCTTTTATGAAGAATGTGTTAGGCACACATGTGCTAGACCTGTGTATTTCACAGGCCTGAGCAGAGCGAAGCCAGCTGCTCGTCGTGCGGTCTCGTGGTGTGGCCAGGCCTTCTCCTGGAGGGTCAGTTGTCCTCCAAGGTGCGGATGGGGTGAAAGAGCATTTTGAAAGCTGAGGGAAAAACACAGATCTTCCATCCAGCTTTCAAAGCCAGTTTTATTGAAAGCCACCACCATCAGATGTATGTACACTAAAATACTTGACTTTTAACTTTACTTGTTTTTTGTTGAAAAAAATTTTTTTTGGCCACACCATATGGCACGTGGGATCTTCGTTCCCTGACCAGGAATCGAACCCTCACCCCCTGCAGTGGAAACACTGAGTCTTAACCACTGGACCACCTGGGAAGGCCCTTGACTTTTAACTTTAAGCCAAAAATATAAGCAACAAACTGGTAAGGGCTCAGGAGCATTCTTCCAATAAATAAGCAGTTTGTTTTTGTTTAGAATTAATTGACCAAGCGATCTTGATCTGGCAGTTCCAGGATGAGAACACTGATAAACCGCATCCGAACTCTCTGCCGTGATGGCAAAGCGTCGCGTTCTGGTGCTTTGATCTTTTAATAGGCTCCTTGCCATAGGGGAGGAGGAAGTGTTCCTCACCCTTTGCAGGGTCCATGGCTGGGTCTGAAGATTAAACTGCTGAAGATTGATGGGAGAGAAGCACGTACATTTATTCGTTATGTGACACAAGAGAACCATAGTGAAATGCAGACCCAAAGAAATGGTTAATGAAACCTGAGTGTTTTTAAATTAATTTTTACTGGAGTACAGTTGATTTACAATGCTGGGCTATTTCTGCTATGCAGCAGAGTGAGTGCATCTCCGCTGTTTTTCCTTTTCTTTCTTTGTCTCCTGGCCGTGCTGTGCAGTTTGCACAATCATCAGTTCACTGACCAGGGGCTGAGCCTGCGCCCTCAGCAGGGAAAGCATGGAATCCTACCCACTGGACCAGCAGGAATTCCATACCACTCTGTCTTAGATTCTTTCCCCATATAGGTCGTCACAGAGTGCTGACGACAGCTTCCCTTGTTATACAGCAGGTCCTTATTAGTTTTCCACAGTAGAATGCGGGCTTCCCTGGTGGTGGCTCAGACAGTAAAGCGTCTGCCTACAGTGCAGGAGACCTGGGTTCGATCCCTGGGTTGGGAAGATCCCCTGGAGAAGCTACCCAAAGCTGGAAGTTTGTACTCTTTGACGCTCTTCACCTCGTCTCACCCTGCACATCGTGCCTCTCGCAACCATCAGTCTGTCTTCTGTATCCATAAATTTGCTTTTAATTTTTTTTAGATATCACATATAGCGAGATCATACAATATTTGTCTTTCTGTGTCTGATATTTCACTTTGTGTAGTGCCCTCAAGTTCCAGACATGTCTCAAACGGCAAGATGTTCTTCTTTATTCTGGCTGAAAAATATTGTATGGGTATTTGTGTATAATCTACTATATTTATGTATATATACATACCATGTTTTCTTTATTCATTCATCCACCAATAAATACTTACTTTTTTTCCTTAGTATTTCTATACTTACCAAGACAACTAGGAGTCCAGAGGGATAGTTAAAAGAAAGTAGCAGCATAAAGCCCGATGTGGTTAAGCACCGACTGAGTGGGGCTGCTCCCCAGGGCTGTGTTCCAGGTGGATGGAGGAGGTGGCTGGGCCCTGCGCCCTGGCGGTGGGCAGGGTTAGGACAGGCTGAGAGGAGGGGAGAGGATGGCAAGTCCCTTGTTTTTCTGTGTTTTGTTCCATAGAAAACCATATGGATTCTCTTTGGAGTTGCTTTTTTTTAAAGCTTTTATACTGGAGTGATAGCTGATGAACAATGTTGTGATAGTTTCAGGTGGTCAGCAGGGGCTACATTCTTGAGTTCTATTTCTTGGACCGCTCTTAGAAGAATGTTCTTCTGTTCTCCTGCTTGCTGGACTAAAGCAGTATCTCACCAGTAGCTATAAGATACCCAACATCTGAGCATTTGCAGTCAGAAAGTCAAACAAGAACTCCAGCTTGGCTCTACCACCTGGAGAAGTCATTGAACTTCTCCGGGTCTGTTTTCTCATCTGAAAAAAACAGGGTTAATGCTTTCCACCACCAAGGCTTGTAGAGACTGAGAAATTTGCCCACATTGAGAAGATGTTGGCAAATTAATTAAGAGAGTGCCTATGACATAGGAAGGGCTCTGTTGATGACTGGGTTCTCTTCCTGCTTCATGGGCCGCAAACGATGGGCTTGTTGAGTCGGGGACATGCAGCGTGGCTCCTGACAGCACGTGAACAAGGGGGTACCTCTGCCGAAGTGCTGGTCTCTAGAATCATGGATAGCTTTCCCAGAAACCTAAGCCTGACCTCTCGCCAGTGGCTGCCCACAGACCCTCTTCCCTGTCCGGAGAATGAATGGGGACCCTGGGGGTCACAATTCCCAGTACATTGCCGTCCACATGCCTCCTGAGCCCTGGAACGCATGCACGCTGTCAAGAGGATTAAGGGGTGGCAGAGTTCAGGACTGAAAAGTGCTGAGGCCAGGCACATGTGTTAAGAGAAGACATTTGTTAGCCAAGGACAAGTGCATATTGCTAGGTAATCAGAAGTTTCCCAGGGAGCTAGCCCAGCACCGAGCTACAGTCATCTTTCTTGCGTTTATTTCTCTGGATGACCTTCTAAAATCCAATGGTAATGCAGTCAGATGTGGCAGACATGCTGGTTAGACTGGCTCTCTGCTGGCAGACGGGAGGGGGAAAATGGTTTCTTCTTCCTGGAAAAGTCGCTTCTGACAGTAGAATCTGCTTAGGTAAGTCTACAAATTGAAGAAAGGTGGAGGGGGTGGATTGCATTATCATAGGTCCCCCATGAAGTGAAGGTCACTTGGTCGTGTCTGGCTCTTTGCGACCCTGTATACTGTACAGGCCATGGAATGCTCCAGGCCAGAATACTGGAGTGGGTAGCCGTGCCCTTCTTCAGGGGATCTCCCCGACCCAGGGATCGAACCCAGATGTCCTGCTTTGCAGTTGGATTCTTTACCAGCTGAGGCACCAGGAAAGCCCCTAACAAGCTAAATAGCATCCCTTTGAAAGCCAAGTGTGATTTCAGATTGAATCAGGATCATACCGATAAGTCCTGTGTCCTTAAGCTCTAGGGGTTCTGTTGAATTAATAATAATAACAATAACCACAGATGACAAAATACTGCCAGTCAGGGAAACGGTTCCAAGTCCAAACCCCCTGAAAACCTCAGAAGGTAAAACCAACCTGTTTTAACATTTGCTGCTAACACGGGAAGGGGGCCCCTTTTGCGGGGACCCAAGGAATTGCTTCTACCAGGCAGCCAGTCTGGCTCCATTCGGCCACCACCTTCCACGTCTGCAGGGGCTTCTGTGCTGTTTTTTCCCCTGAACACTCATAGAGTCAGTCAAGAGGGACTGGATTCGCGTTTAAGAAAGTGTTTATTCTGTGGGAGATGAAGTTGGGGTTGGTGCTGGGTCAGGGCCTTAGAGAAGCTCTTAGAGGTGAGAAAATGATGTTATTGTTACTACCCTCTTTCCCCCTTTTTCTCGCCTTATAAACAGTGGAAAAAGGGTCAGTTTTTGGCATGCTTGAAAATAGCCTTTTCACACTCTAGGCAGCTGACAACTCTTGTTCAGGGTGGCCTACAGACCAGAAAGTTGGATAGTCGCCGTGGAAAAGGAAAATTACCAGTAGTTTTAACCGTGTGAAGAAAAAGTAGGTACAGTTCTTCATCGTTATTTATTGATGGTGCTATATGCAGATTCCATCTCGATGGGAATCTGAGCCTTTGAAGGGTGACGTCCTAGGACACCTCAGAAGAGGGACCCAGTTAACTAGAGCGGAGGATTCGAAAGGCGATAGAAGGAGGATTTTCTTCAGGGGGTGGTTTTTAACCACTCCAAAGCCAACAGCGTAAACTTCCTCTGCCCCCGAGGGTCATTTTATTTCTGAAGTTACTGATTAATTGATGTTGTGGTGAATTCTCTTACCCTTCCCTCCCTACCGTAATCAAAGCCTAGATTTTTGTTCGGTTTGGTTTTCAGTGTAAGGACTGAGCATCAGGGTATCACTGTATAATCTAGGTCAGACATTAATTTCAATAGCGTTTTTCATTGTTGAATATTTCAATGGAAATTGAAATTTAATTCTGTACTTTTTAAAACATTTGTAACGAAATATTTTAGGGTGTTCTGGTTGCCTGAGATAGATGAGTTTATACTGAAATATCTATAAATATACAGTAGGCTGAGAAGTTTTGGCTGATATGTTTAGAGTGAGTTAAAAGCATATTGTGACACATTAAAACGTAGACATGCCTGGCTATAGAACTCAGAAGACGAAATCATGATTGCGGTGGTTTTTAGCCTGGGCCTGCGGAGGGCCGTTGGAAATTCTGTGGCTGCTCCGGGATTAAAAGCAATGTTAGTGTGTCTGTGCTTTTGTCTCAGGACAGAATGGGTGGCCTTCATCAGATTCTCAGAAGGGTCCATGTGCCCCCAAAAGGTGAAGAACCACAGACATTGTAAAAAACTTTTTATTCTGTGTCGGAGTGTTGGGGTGGTTTCAGGTGAACGGCTAAGGGACTCAGCCATGTGCTGACATGCATCCAGTCTCCACCCCCCCATCCAGGCTGCCACACAGCACTGAGCAGAGCTCCCTGGCCTCCACAGCGGGTCCTTGTTGGTGATGCATCAAACATAGCGGAGCGCTCAGGACCTGCCCAGAATCCGCCTGCCGATGCAGAAGAGCCACAAACGTTTAAAGATGCTCTGCACCTTGGGTTACATGTTAAAAACTGATAACAAGGACCTTCTCTGGGGATCTGTACCTTCTCTTTCTACATGAAAGTCTATCTCTATATATCTATAAGTCTATATATGTCTACCTATAGCTAT
>SJYQ01000093.1:309254-334677 GCA_006410935.1 Redunca redunca | reverse complement strand
TGATCCCCGAGCAAGGCTTTCTTATCTCTCCTTGCTATTCTTTAGAACTCTGCATTCAGATGGGTACATCTTTCCTTTTCTCCTTTGCTTTTCACTTCCCTTCTTTTCACAGCTATTTGTAAGGCCTCCTCAGACAGCCATTTTGCTTTTTTGCATTTCTTTTTCTTGGGGATGGTCTTGATCCCTGTCTCCTGTAATTGTTTCTAGTAGTAAGACTGTGTATTATGTTCACATAGATTTGAACATATAGATAATTGTAGAAAAATATATAGGCCACATATATAATTTAAAACAGTCATTCCAAATCAAGACACATGGGTTTTTCAAAGGAGCTTCTTGGACATATTGAGTCTAGGATTGGACTCCGGTTTTAAACTCTTATGCTGTGGAAGATAAAACTAAAGTATATTTTTCATGTTTTCTTTATATTTTTGTAACTCATAATAAGAGAGCTTTGATATGATAGTTGTCTCACATAAAGCAAAACAGGATTTAATAAAATGATATTTTACAAAGATATAAAACTCTTAACAGAAAATATAGGTATAAATCTTCATGATTGCGGAGTAGGAATTGGTTTGTTAAATATGACACCAAAGGCATAAACTACAAAAGAATAAATAGACAAATTGAACTTTTGCAAAATTAAGAACTTTTATTCATCAAAGAACACTATCATGAAAGTAAGAAGACAGCTACAGAATGGGGAGAACACGTTTGCATATCTTGTCTCTGATGAGGGTCTAGTATATAGACTTTATAAGCAATATTTATAACTTAACAATATAAAGAGAAAAAATCCAATTTAAAAATAAGCAAAGGAAAAATAGGTGAGGGAGATTTAGAGGTACAGATACATGAGTCACCTGTATGAAATGTACAGTGGGAATACAGTCAGTATAGTATCTATATGGTGGCATACTGTAACTAGACAACATGATGATCATTTTGAAACGTATAGAAATACCAAACAATTATGTTGTGTAACAGGAACTAGCAATGTTGTAGGCCAATTATAATTCAAAAACAAACAATCAAACTCAATAGAAAAAGAGGTCAGATCTGTAGTCACCATAGGTAGAAGGTGAAGGGGAGGGAGCTGGATGAAGGCAGTCAGAAGGTACAAACTTCCAGTCATAAGATAAATAAGAAGTAGGAATGTAATGTACAATGATAAATATAATTAACACTGCTCTATGTCATATATGAAAATCATTAAGAGAGTAATTCCTAAGAGATCTCATTACAACATGTTTGTTTTTCTATTTCTTTAAGGTTGTATCTGTATGAGATGATAAATGTTAAATAACTTATTGCGGTAATCGTTTTATGATGCATGTAAGTCAGATCACTATGCTGTATACAGGGGTGAATGTCAATTCCCTTGCAACAAAGCTGGAAGAAAAAATTAATAAAAATAAGCAAAAGATCTGAACAGACATTTCTCCAAAGTAGATACACAGACGGCAAGTAGGGACATGAAAAGATGCTCAACATCATTAGTCATTAGGGAAGGAAGTCAAAGCCACAATGAGATACTACTTTATACCTACTACAATGGCTATAATAATAATTAAAATAATAACAGTGGAAAATAACAAGTGTCGGTGAGGATGTGGAGAAATTAGAACCTTCAAACATTGCTGGGATGTAGAATGCACCAGCCATTTGGTAAGACAGACTGGCATTTCTCAAAAACATTAGAGTTATCCTATGGCTCAGCAATTTCATTCCCAGGTATACACCCAAGAGGGCTGAAAGCATATGTTCCCTTTTGAAAACAAGTGCATAGGAACTTGTACATGAATGCTCATGGCAGCATCAATAGCGAAAAGGAGGAAACCACCCCAAATGTTCACCACATGATCACTGGATTAAAAAAGATGTGGTGTCTCTGTACAATGCAATATTATTCAGCCATAAAAAGGAACAGGATACTAACACATGCTACACCATGGATGATCTTGAAAACACGATGCTAAGTGAGAGGTGCCAGACAGAAAAGGCCACATATTGTGCGATTCCATATACATGAAGTGTCTAGATTAGGCAGATGCATAGAGACCACAAGCAGATTGGTGGTTTCCAGGGGGTGGGGGGAATGGGGAAACTGGGAGTGACTGCTAACAGAAATGGGGCTTCTTTTTGGTGCGATAGAATGTTCTGCAGTTAGATAATGATGATGGTTGTACAATTCTGGGAACATACCACTATATTCTGCATTTAAAAATGGCCAGCAGGGTGAATTTTATGTTAAGTGAATTTTATCTCAGTTTAAAGAAGTGGCATTTTACAAACTTAAAAGTCATGCGTATATTTGAATCATCTTACTTAAATTAGTTTTCTGTGCTGTTTATTGCAAGCAAGCTTTGCCTCTTTTTATATCTGTCAGACTTTGATCTTGTCTTTTATTAGCTTTCACAGGAGTATAGTTGCTTTATAATGTTATGTTAGTTTTTGCTGTACAGCAAGTGCTATCTCATGCGAAGAGTTGACTCATTGGAAAAGACTCTGATGCTGGGAGGGGTTGGGGGCAGAGGAGAAGGGGACGACAGAGGTTGAGATGGCTGGATGGCATCACCGACTCGATGGGCATGAGTCTGAGTGAACTCCGGGAGTTGGTGATGGACAGGGAGGCCTGGCGTGCTGTGATTCATGGGGTCGCAAGGAGTCGGACACGACTGAGCGACTGAACTGAACTGAACTGAAAGTGAATCAGCTGTATGCAGCCCCTCTTTTTTGGATTTCCTTCCCACTTTGGTCACCACAGAACACGGGGGAGAGTTCCCTGTGCTCTGTGATGGGTTCTTATTAGTTGTCTAAAGTTTATACATAGTAATCCCAGTCTTCCAGTTTATCCCATCCTTTGTCCCCTTTGGTGTCCATATGTTTGTTCTCTACATCTGTGTGTCTGCTTTGCAGATAAGTTCATCTGCATCATTTTTCAAGATTTCACATATAAGTGATATTGTGTGATACTAGTTTTCCTCTTTCTGACTTACCTCACTCCGTGTGACAGTCTCCAGGTCCATCCACGTTTCTGCAAATGGCACAATTTTATTCCTTTTTATGGCTGAGTAATAATCCAGTGTATATACGTGCCACATCTTTATCCATTCCTCTGGTGATGGACATTTAAGCTGCTTCCACGTCCTGGCTATTGTAAATAGTGCTGCAATGAATATTGGGGTGTATGTATCTTTTTGAATTAAAGTCTTCTCTGGGTATATGCCCAGGAGTGGGATGGTGGGTCATGTGGCCGTTCTATTTTTTAGGTTTTTAAGGAACCTCCATACTGTTCTGAAGAGTGACTGTATCAAATTACATTCCCACCAACAGTATAAGAGGATTCCCTTTTCTCCACACCCTTTCCAGCAATTTATTGTTTGTAGATTTTCTTTTAATGATGGTCTTTGTCAGAGTTTGATCTTGAGGCAACACCAGGCTGGGAGTAGGGCTATGCCTCTTGCATTTATCAGAATTTACTATGGTTGCTTTTCTTCAACTCCTGTTCAGCTAATTTTATAGTACTACCTTCAGAAGGTGCGAACAGACCTGGTCAGCTCCAAAATTGGGTCTGCATAGTGGGAAACACTTGATGAGTTTAATCTAAAAAATCAAACTAGAAAAGTAGACTCTGAGATGGTAGAGTTGCAATTGCCCTCGGTGGGGAAAGGCATGGTTGTGACTTGGAAGGAGACATGGAGGAAGTTCCACAGTGCTGGGGTGCTGGGCATACTGTATATTTTGATATGGACACTGCTTCGCTGGTGTGTTCAGTTTGTGAAAATTCATCCCCTGGTATGCTTATGATGTGTGCACTGTTCTGCATGTTTGTCAGTTTCAATAACAAGAAAGCAATTCAGTTCAACCTCCGTGTGTGAATTTATGTTACCAACAAACTGGCATGATGGATGGGACCGGGATCCACTGAACTGACCTGTTGCCATGGAGATGAGACCCAGGCATGGTAGTTCTGAAAGTTTGTTTTCAAACTTCGTAGGTTCTCTCTGAGCTCGGCCTCAGGGCACTGTCTCTGGGGTGGTCGGTGGGTCTTCATCATCTCCTAACCATTGTTTTCAAGAGCAAGGGCATGGCATTGTGGCGCTCCTGTGACTTGAGGCTGCTGGAGTGTTAACCCCATGGGTCTGGTGATGCTTGCAGTCAGGGATGGAGCTGCCAGACCTGCCTGCCCCACTTCTGCTCTGTCACCAACATCACATGTCCAGAAACCACCTGCCATGGTGCTTTCTTTTTCACCTGGGCCCAGACATGTCCTTATGGGTACCCACTACAAGCAGATCTGGTTGGTCTCTTTATGGGTTCGGGCCCACAATCCCATATCTGAAGTATTTGGTGCCAGATGTATTTTAGCATCCAGACATTTTGGGGTCTTAGACAGATGATACGTTGCCTACGCCTCTTATATAACGTAGTACTGCCAACATGACCTGGGGCAACTGTCTATAATGAAAGATGAATGTTTAGACCAGGGGGATAAAGACTACAAATGGCCTCATGTCATTTCAGGCCAGGGCGTGCTGCTATATGAGTTTGCATCGAATCTCAAAAGGTTTTTTTTTGTTTGTTTTTGTTTTTAGAGTTTTGGGATTTGGAATTGCTCATGAGAGAACATGAAACTGTATCAGTGAATTTTCCATTGAGCAAATGAGCCCTAGTTCTTTCCTGATGGAGGTTTCCACGGGCGGAGGGGCTGAGTGGGCCCAGGAGTGGGGAAGGACGTGGGATGAGGAGGAATGTCACCGGCTGCTCAGGCTGAGGCTGTGCCTCTGGGTCAGTGAGAGGAGGTGGGCAAGTGGCCGGAAGGGCCCCTTGATGAGGGGCAGAGATGCCTGGCGGAGCACAGCCCTCTTCCGGGCTCTCCTCCGCTCCACGGCCCCTGCTGAGCTGTCAGTGCTGGTTAACGTTTCACTGATTCCGCAGCACACAGGGGCCTCCTGGAGCAGTCAGCTGTAGCCAGGCTTATGATGTAAAATTTCTGGAGACTAATATTTCTCTAAATTAAGTTAATTATAGGGATGATAAAACTCACTTACACAGGTGTTGTGAGGAGATTAGCGTTGAATTCCCTTCACGAGGAGCCTTTCCCGGAAAACTGACTTGCCACCATTCCTGTTGATCCCCCAGCAGAGTGTAAGTTCACTGTCGGTGAAGCGAAAGCGAAAGTGTTAATCACGCAGTCCTGTCTGACTCTTTGTGACCCCATGGATTGTAGCCCGCCAGGCTCCTCTGTCCATGGGATTCTCCAGGCAAGAATACTGCGTTGGGCAGCCATTCCCTTCTCCAGGGGATCTCCCTGACCCAAGGATTGAACCTGGGTCTCCTGCATTGCAGGCAGATTCTTTACCATCTGAGCCACCAGGAATGGCTTCTAATGTCTATCTACAGGAATTTTGATAGAGATTGGAGGGGGAATAAACAGACAAGTCTCACATCACATTGGGAAAATGTCCCCTGTGACCCCCCAGTTCACCAATTTTGGTGTAAACTGTTTAAAAGGAACGATAGAGAAAGGGATGATGAATGGAGAAACAGACTTATTCACAGGGAGAGGGGAGGGGAGGGTGAGATGTATGGAGAGAGTAACGTGGAAACTTACATTACCATGTGTAAAATAGATAGCCAACGGGAATTTGCTATATGTCTCAGGGAACTCAAACAGGGGATCTGTATCAACCTAGAGGGGTGGGATGGGGAGGCAGATGGGAGGGAGGTTCAAGAGGGAGGGGACATATGTATACCTATGGCTGATTCATATTGAAGTTTGACAGAAAACAATAAAATTCTGTAAGGCAATTATCCTTCAATTAAAAAATAAATTTAAAACAAAGAGGATAGTCGCTGCTGGTGGGGGTGGTTTGTAAGCGGATTCTAGTTGTAATCGGTGGTTACATCTTACTATGATGTAATATTTTTTTGATTATGACCTCAGAGATCTTTTTCTGTCTCCCTCTTGCCACTTCCACCATCTTCTGCTCCTCATCTTGTTTCATTCGGATCCATCCAATAGTTGTTTGTGTGCTGACTGCTTTTGGTGATGCGGGAGATATCACAAAGTTAACGTGGGCAGTAGGGAAATCAAGCTGTTAAGGTATGGTCTGCCCGCTAAAGCTTTTTGTCTGGCAAGGTCGACAGTTGAACAGTCATGGACACACAGTGGGACAGAGTAAGGCCTGCAACAGAAGTGTCTGTGTAGCGTTAAGGGGGCACAGAGGAGGCGTGTCTGAATCAGTGCATGGGGCTCCGGGCAAACTTCTGATGGGAAATGATGCTTTGGATTGACTCTTTTCTTATTGCTTCCCATTATAGACCAGTTAAATAAAATGCATACATTGTAATATAGTTCAGTGAATTTGGACAAATGCCTCCATCCATGGAAATACTACCCCAATCAAGATACTAATAATTTTCAGCACCACAGAGAGTTCCTCTGTGCTTCTTTCCAGCCAATACCCCACCCCCAGTCACCACCTCAGAGGCGACCAGGTGAATGGGCCTTGGTGTAGACAGTTACAACAGGAAGGGAGGAGGAAGGGCAATTCCAGTGTGCAAAGGCACGGACGGGTGAGGAGTTGTGATGTGTGTAAGGGACCCCTGTCCTCTCGTCTTTGTCCCTCTGGAGCTATGAGAATGTCATCTCTTGGTGGCGGTTTGTCAAAGGTGAGGCTAGGAGTCAGGTCACTAAAGGATGGGCAGTCAAAACTTGACTTTCATCTTATTAAACAGCAGGAGTATGGATGGGATTCAGGCAGGGTAGTGCACTTAATTTTATTTTGCTTTTTTGCTAATTAACAATCCCAGTCGTTTCATTGAGGTAAAATAAACAGCATGAAATTTACCATCTCAGCCACTTTGAAGTGTACAGTTCAGTGGTAGTAAACACATTAACACTGTTGTACAACCATCACCACCATCCATCTGCAGAACTCTTTTCATCTTGCAAAACTGAAACTCTACCCACTAAACAGTAACTGCCCATTCTCCCCTCCTCCCAGTCTATGGCCAGCATCGTCCTACTTTCTGCCATATGATTTTGACTACTTTAGGTGCCTCACACAAGTGGAATCAAATAGTGTTTGCCTTTTTGTGGCTGGCTGATTTCCCTTAGCATAATGTCCTCAACTTGATCTATGTTGTAGCACATGTCAGAATTTCCTCCCTTTTTAAGGCTGGACTCTTTGTACGTATTCAGCATTTTGTGTAAGTGTGTTTTGCTTATCCACTAATCTGTTGATGGACCTTTGGGTTGCTTCTACATTTTAGCTTTTGTGAATAATGCTGCTATGAAATTGGGTGTACAGATATTTGTTTTAGACTCTCATAATTCTTTTTGGTATATACTGAGAAATGGGATGGCTGGATCATGTGGTAATACTTTGTGTAATTTTCTGAGGAATCATCATGCTGTTTTCCACAACAGCTATACCATTTTACATCCCCATCAGTAGTGCACAGGGGTTCCAGTTTCTCCACATCTTTGCCAACACTTGGTATTTCCTCTTTTTTGGATAGTGGTCATCCTAATGAATGTGCAGTGGTAACTCCATGTAGTTTTGATTTGCATTTCCCTAATGATTAAGACCTTAATTTTAGAGATCATCTTGGTGTCCAATTTTTTGGGGAAATGGAAAGGACATTGATAGAGGCAGATAGACCCTATCAGGAGCGATTACAGTCAAGACAGCAGGTGGTGGAAATGGAGAAAAGGGAATAGATGGGAGAAGAGGTTAGGAGGCAGGGTCTCTAGTACTTGATGACTAGGGGCGGCTGAATTTACAAACTAAAGCCACGTACAAAGCAGGACACACATGGTATTTTCTTTAATAACAGCAGCTTTTGTGCCTCCCCATATTTTAAGAATTTGCTTATTCAAAGTCACCAGCAGGTTAGTGGAGAACACTAGACCTCAGATCCCTGGCTCCCAGCCCAGGTGGGGAATTCTTTTCTACCATATTCTTAGGGCCTCTTAAATATCTCAGAAATAGGCCAGTTGTTAGGCTTGAACAAACCGTTTTGGGTTTCCTTCCTCAAGGAGTGACTGTATACCAATTCAATCTGTGATTTTTTATAATCTATAATTTTTAAATAACAGCTTTGTTAAGGTATGGTCCACATACTGTGCAATTCACTCATTTAAAGTGTACAGTTCAGTGGTTTTAATATATGGGCAAATTGTGCAGGCGTCACTACTATCAATGTCAGAACTCTTTCATCCCCCCAAAAGAAACCCTGCTCCCATTAGCAGGACTCTCAGTTCTTCCTCTGCCCCGACAGCCAGCCCTAGGCAGCCACTATCTACTTTGATTCTATGGATTTGCCTATTCTGGAATGGTCACAGAAATGGGATCACACACTACGCGGTCTTTTGTGACTGGTTTCTGTCACTTAGCACGTTTTCAAGGTTCATCCGTGCTGTAGCGTGTATTAACACTTTATTTCTTTTTGTTGCTGAATAACATGCCAAATTTTGTTTATCTCTTCATCAGTTGATGGAGATTTGGGCTGTTTTCTGGCTAGTATGAATAATCCCGCCATGAACACTCATTTACAAACCAATTATGGTTTTAAGTGGGAACAGCTACCTTATGAGGTTGTTGTAAGAATAAAGTGAGAGGAGGCATGTAAGGCACCAAATAGAGTGCTCAGTACACAGAAAGTACAAAGCAAATGGTGACGTCATATGATGAGGCTGGTAACCATGGTGATAGGTGACTCTGTTAGGAGCTGGAAGAGCTGGAGGTTGATGGTCCTCAAACATTTCTTTCTCGCCTTTTGCCCTACTCCATGGCTCCACTTACATCTTCCCCTTTTCTTCATTTTTACTTTCTTTTCCCTTCTCAACTCATCTCTTAACATTATTGGTGGTTCTTTTATGGATTGCTTAGTGCCCAGTAGCCTGAGGACAGGGTCATCGTCTTTGTTTCTCATTGGGGATAAGTTTGACTAAGCCTTGGGAGTGAGTTTGGTGATGGACAGGAGATTACTGCTGGGAAAAGTCTATAAGGATCTTTTTCTGGATTTCAGAGGTGCTTATTTGGGTGACAAAACCTAATGTAAGATTTCCAGCCACAATTAAGTTTTAGAACCTCTTTTTTTAATATGTGAATACTCAGATATTTTGTCTAATTAAAGGAACGTTTGGGTATCTTCTATACTGCTATTGAAGATAATTTTTTCATAGGTATTTATCTTTTTTTCAGAATTTGTTGGTACTTTATCAATTTTTAATAGAAGTACAGTTAATTTATGATGTTGTGTTAGCCTCAGGTGTACAACAAAGTGATTTGGTTATACATATATATATATGTTGTGTTGTCCAGTTGCTAAGTCGAGTGCGTCTCTTCTGTGACCCAGTGGCCAGGCTCCTCTGTCCATGGAATTTTCCAGAATACTAGAATGGGTTGCCATTTCCTCCTTGAGGGGATCTTCCCCACTCAGGGATTAAACCTGCCTCTCTTGCACTGGCAGATGGATTCTTTACCACTGAATCACCAGGAAATATATACACACATATATATTCTTTTTTAGATTCTTTTTCATTGTAGGTTATTACAAGACATGAATATAGTTCTCTGTGCTATACAGTAGGGGTTCTTGTTGTTTATCTATTGTATGCATAGCAGTTCGTATGCATTAATCCCAACCTCCTAATTCATCTTCTACCTCCACCCTTCTCTATCCCCTCTGCTAATTGTAAGTTTGTTTTCTATGTCTTTGAGTCATAGGTATTTATTTATCTTAGTAATAAATAAATTCTTATCAATTCCAAGAAAATAAAAAGTAACTGGAGACAATTTGCATTTTAAAAGTTTAAGTTGTTAAAACATTTTGAGGGCAAAATTTTATTTTATTGTTAGGAAATTGTTAAACTCAGTCCTCTCTAATACAGTAATCTGTCTTTATGTGAAGAGAGACAAACATCTCATTAAATAATATTGCTTGACACCAAGCAATTGATCAAATATTTCGGTGAAGACAGTTTTATGCTCAGTGTTGCTGCTGAATGGTGTCTGCATTTGAAACTCTCTTTCATATTAATTCAAGATGTCATCGGTCTCTCTCTTTGACTCACACAAAGGAACAGAAACGATTTTACAGGGAGGACCTCAAAAGCAGAAGCTGCACTGACACTGCAGAAAGTTTGAAGAAAGATTCAGCAGGCCTTTTTGGAAGTGTGTTATGTGGGTGCACTTTCTGCTGCCTGAATTGATAGCTCATTTGCTTTTGAAGTCTGGAAGGGAAAAACAGTTACCGGAAAGAAACTCCCCTTCTCAGGAGCAAGGCTGGCTTGTCTCTGGGAGTTCTGGCGTTGTGAACCACTTTTCCTTACTCTTGTCCAAGGAAAGCCTTAGGATGCAAATTTATTTTTCAAATTAAGGTTTTTTTTCATGCTTCAAAAAGTGAACTTGTGTGAGTGACCACTCTCTGGGCCTCAGTATTTTTGTGCAAAAATGAAGACAGTACAGATAGGGAAAGCTTGTCAGAGGGGCATGCTGGAAAGATATAGTCGCATATTAGTTCAGAAGAACTGAAAGACATTAAGAAAATTATAAAAGCCATAAAACAGAACCTTATTAATCAGAGTAGCAAAACCTACAAATGAGGTGACAGAATTCAAGAAAGAACTAAAAGTAAAAGGAAAACAGTCATTTTAGAAAAGAAGACGGAACTAGAAGGAACAATAGAACAAACAGATAATAGAAGGTAAAAAGAAATATAACTTAACAAAAAAAAAGAAATGAGAGAAATTAAAAGAACTTGAGTGAAGTGAGACATAGGAGTAAGAAAGGTCAGAAATATGGTTAATGGGAGGGGAAGAAGAACAAAGAAAGGGAAAGAACAAGTGTTAAAACTGGAGGTCAAGAAAACTTTTCTGAAATATTTCCTGGAATGTTTTGAACTACAGATTGAAAGAGCTATACTGACCCAGAACTGAAATACCAGGACACATTCTAGAACAGTTGCTGGGCTTTAGAGAAAAATTTAAAATTTCTTTTAAGGCACAAATAGCATGTGCCTTATGAAAGAAAGGAAATTATATTATTACCAGACTTATTAAAAAAATATTTTATGCAATTTATACTTTCCATTTACGGTTGTTACAAAATATTGGCTGTATTCTCTGTGTTGTTCAATGCATCCTTGACCCTATATTACACACAATAGTTTGTACCTACCGATCCCCAACCTCTCTATTGTCCCTTCCCCCTCCCCATTGCATTGCAGGCAGATAAAGAATCTGCAATGCAGGAGATGTGGGTTTGATCCCTGGATTGGGAAGATGCCCTGGAGAAGGAAATGGCAACCCACTCCAATATTCTTGCCTGGGAAATCCCACGGACAGAGGAACCTGGCGGGCTACAGTCCATGTGGTCACAAGAGTCGGACACAACTTAGTGACTGAACCACCGCCTCCTCACTGTATTACCAGACTTTTTGACAGCAAACATTTAGGCCAGAAGGTGGAATAAGATACTTGAGGAAACAAAATCTGAGTGAAAAATTTTATCTCCAGTAAGACTGATACTAGCTGTGACCAACTTGCAAGAACTCAGGGAATATTGTTCTCAAGGGCCCTTCCTTCTTAAAGTGGCCACTAGAGGTCAAGTCCATGACATAGAGAGACACTTAGAGAAGAACTGGCAGTGAGCATGAAATACATGTGTGCTTATAGAACTGAGACTTAATAAAGGTTAAAGAGAAAGATTATAATATCTAAAGGTTATATAATCTGTCAGCATAGATCTAGTGCAATCATTGCAAAAGAGAGAATAAGGCTAACCTAAGAAAAACATTTTTTAAAGTGTTTTCTCTATTCAAAGTCTGTGACAGTGTTATTATTATTCTAAGACTGTTGTACAGTTGTCATAGCTTAGAGCAAATGATGGGATATTCTGATTCTGTCAGCTTTGCGGTCCTTGAGAACTAGGATTGTTGGTATGGAAGAAAGGGTGCAAACCCCTAGAAGCCCTAGTGTCCAGAGCGTGGCCCTGATACACTGTGTTCCATTAAAAGAAACTAGGACTTGGAGAAATGGCTGATTCCAGGTCTGGAGTAGGAAATGTACAAGATGAACCAGAGCATTTTGACGTAGCACAGGCAGGAAGGCTATCAAAGACGACTAGAGGGACAGACAAAAGTCTCAGGGGCCATTCTGAAGAGGCTCCCACTAGTCAAAGGCGAAGCAATTTGAGCCTTAATGAGAATAACATTGAAATATATTTAAATTCATGACTTCACAGTGGTATCTAAAAAGAAAGCTAACTGGTCACCTTCTGAGGATGCCAGGTAACCAGTTCTTTATTATGAAAACTGTGAATAAAAACAAAGAGTCGAATGTTTGTCTTGCTTCTCCTTTATGAATTGCAACCAAGTAAATGAGAGGAAGTATTTCTTTGTGAAATGCTTCTAGCCCATAAACAAAAACAATGTGATAGAATTAGAGTATCACCATTCTAACTACCTCAAATGAATCAGTTAACCTAGGCGTTGAGTGAGCACTGACAACTACCGATATTAAAAGAAAATGAAAGCCGGACATTATGTTCCCCCTGGTGAAAGAATACACCACCACTTCATCTTGTCAAAGAGACAGAATCTGAGTCTCATCAACCCCCTGGATCTGGTGGCCAATCTGTGGGAAAAACAGGATAGGGGAATACGCTGGCCTGTACTGTAGTGCAGTAGAAGTCCAGGTTGGAGGAAACTCCGCAGATTAAACAGCTCATATTAAACAGCTTAGGTACTTCAGCAGATACACTGTAAGCAAATGAAGGGGACAGAGGGGGGATATACCAAGTCAACAGAGGGAGCCGACTACCGTACTGTGCCCACTTGGGTGATAAAACCATAAAATAACATAGGAAGGTTAGAGGGAGACCTGGAGGCTGTGATTAGTATGGGGTACCTGGAGAATACTTTACCCAGTGTTCTGTTCTTTTTTTTTTTGGTATTTACTTTTTTATTTAGTTGCTCCAGGTGCTAGTTGAAGCACGCGGCATCTTCATCCTTTGTTACAGCATGCAGGATCCTTAGTTGTGGCATGCGGAATCTTTAGCTGGGCATGTGAACCCTTAGTTGGGGCATGTGGGATCTAGTTTTCTGACCCGGCCCCCTGCACTGGGAGCTCAGAGTCCTAGCCACTGGACCACCAGGGAAGTCCTCCCAAGTGTTCCGTTATCGCGTGCATGCTAAGTTGGTTCAGCCATGTCTGACACTGTGAACCCATGCACTGTAGCCCTCCAGGCTCCTCTGTCCATGGGATTCTCCAGGCAAGAATACTGGAGTGGGTTGGCTTGCCCTCCTCCAGGGGATTTTCCCAACCCAGGGATCAAACCCGCAGCTCCTCGGGCTCCTGCATTGGAGGTGGATTCATTATTACTGCTGAGCCAGTGGGGAAGCCTGTTCTATTGTTAACACACTACTCTACTTGTTTTAACGTATATATGTATAGCCAATCCATCCAACCATCTGTCAACTCATCTTAATTTTACGTTTCAAAGTAAATTACAGACATTTGTGTACTTCCCTCAAAGTACTTCGGTACTGTATACCATTAACCAGAGCTTAGGATTTACTTACAGCTTTTATCTTTTGATGTAAAATTTACATAAAATTAAATACATAAATTTGTAGTGTACATTCACTGAACTTTGACAAATACATACAACCATGTAGCTCATATTAAGATATATATTACCAGCATCCCCCAATTCCCTCATGTTCCTTCTAGTTCTCTAAAACCTGAATGTATTTTTTCTCAAATAAAGAACAAAATTGATTTCTTTTTGAGTTAAATAAAAAAGCTTGTTTTACTTCCTCTTTCCTTCCCTTGACATTGTTAGCTTTTGTAAACATAATATGCTCTAAGAATCTTACTTTGGATCATCGCTAGTAGTACTGAGAGGAAGTCTAGAATGGTGGTTAAAATTTTGGAACCAGACTCCCTGGGTTTGAATCCCAGCTCTTTCCCTTATCAATGGTGTGAGATTTCTTACATACCTTCTCTGCCTCAGTTTTTTCCTTGAAAGTTAGAGGTAACAATAATACCTTCATCAAAGGGCAGTTCTGAGGATTACATGAGGTAGGATAGTTAGTCCTCCATATCACAGTCCTCTGCAGATTCAATCAACAACGGGTTGAAACTATTTGAAGAAATTCTAGAAAGTTTCAAAAAGTAAAAAATTAAAACTTGAGCCTGCCATGTGCTGGCAACTATTTGGCTAGAATTTATATTGTGTTTACAGTTATTTACATAGCATTTGCATTAATTTAAGTATTGTTAATAATCTAGAGATGATTCAGAGTATATATGAGGATATGTGTAGCTTTTATGCTATCACTAAACCATTTCATATAAGGGACTTGAGTATTCATGATTTTTGGTATCCTTGGGTTCTGGAACCAATGCCCCATGGATTCCAAGGGACTACTATATATGTAAAGCACTTACAACAGTCCTTGGCACATAGTAAACATGATCCATGTGTTTGTTGCTATTAAATCACCATTTAAATTTACATTTATTTATTTTTGGGCTTCCCTGGTGGCTCAGAGGTTAAAGCGTCTGCCTCCAATTCGGGAGACCTGGGTTCGATCCCTGGGTCAGGAAGATCCCCTGGAGAAGGAAATGGCAACCTACTCTAGTATTCTTGCCTGGAGAATCCCATGGACGGAGGAGCCTGGTAGGCTACAGTCCACGGGGTCACAAAGAGTCAGACACGACTGAGCGACTTCACCTTATTTATTTTTAATTGTTGTCTTCTGCCCTATATTAACATGAGTCAGCCATAGGTATACATATGACCCGTCCCTCCTGAACCTTCCTCCTACCCCCTATTCCTTCATACCCCTCTAGGTTGTCACAGAGCAACAGATTTGAGCTCCCTATTAAATTACCATTTCACACTATGTATCATTTCTTTTAAGAACTATTTTCATGATTGTCTTCAGATTTAAAGTTACTATTAACAAGAATAATATTAACAATAATTCTTTAGACTTTACTAGATTTGAGGCTATATTCCAGGCATCCAACGACTTAACTACGGGTTGTCCTTATAATCCAGAACCATTGGTTCTAGAACCCTTCAGAGACCATCCATCTAGTATAGCTCCCATGTGGTCTTGAGGAAACCTTCTCTGTTTAGCTTTCTTTTCTTTGAGCTGTGAGACTCATACAGGGGATTCATCAGACTCATCACAGGAACTGCTTGGTTATAAACTAAGTTATTCACACAAAAACTTGTGGAACTCTTCAGGAAACTGATCCTCGACGACATATGCCTGTGACTGTTATGTATTGTTCTCCAGATGAGTCAGTCCTTTTCATCAGCCTGGATATACTAACTTTAGCAGACGGGGTCAGCTTGCAGGTCATCCATTACTGCCTGTGTGTGTGCTCAGCTGATCAGTCACATCTGACTCTTTGTGACCCCATGGACCATACCCCTTTAGGCTCCTCTGTCCATGGGATTCTCCAGGCGAGAATACTGGAGTGGGTTGCCATTTCCTACTCCAGGGGATTTTCCTGCCTCAGGGATTGAACCCACCTCTCTTGCATCTCCTGCATTGGTAGATGGATTCTTTACCACTTCGCCACCTGGGAAGCCCACCATCCATTACTGGTGTCTCCTTTTTTCTCTTCCCTTGAGTCATCCTCCCCAAGGATGCCTCCATATCCACGCCACCTTCCAGCCATCTCTCCTGTACCACATGGTCAGCTGCCATTATGGCAGCTTCAGCTACCAAAGACTCTTACAGGGGCTGGATCTACCTTTTTCTCTGTGAGGGAGCAGGAAAATTTCTACCAGTTCTTTGAAATCATTAGTTTTGCAGCTATGGAATTTAGGGCAGTCATTTGGAATTCTGTTTGATTTTTACCTTGTGCATATTTACTCATCTGTGATCAAACCTCTGAAGTTTACTAACAGAATGTGCAGCAGAAACTATATCCCATCAAGACGAACTTTTTGGATAATGTTAAAATTATCCTTAATTTCTTCTTTCTCTCAGTCAAGGGAGCCTACATTTAAAGTTACAAACCACATCAAAGCTAATCAATACATCAGATTGGATTTTAATTTGTACATTTCATGTTCTCTGCATATATGATAAAGACCTATCACAATCATATTAAAATTTTCAAAGATTCAGTTGAATCTTATTTTTACTTTAAATTAAAATTTAAAATGTCTAATATGTAAACATGTGAATTCATAGTAATTCTAGCAAACTGGCAGGAAACAAGCCTTATGACGGGGCTCCAAAACAGGTCTGTGATGTTTCTCCCTCTACAAAAGTTTAAGTGAGTCATGTCTGTAGAAGGCTTAGTCTTTTCCTTCCCTTTCTGTTGCTTCTCTCCAAATAGCCTGCCCTTTGACTTCGCTGTGTTCCTTATCACTGTCTACACCCCTGAGACACTCCAGGTTACAGTCTCATGGTTAACCATGCTATACACGAGGAAAGCAGCTAGATTGTCAGTTTTGCCTCTTTATCTTCCGATTGTATGAGCCCACATACCACAGATACATACGTTTCTTGCAGCCAAGAGTGTGCTATCCTTAGAGATGTACGGAAAATCAGCCTGACCCCCATCTCCCATCTGACTTGTGAATTTCCAGGTGTTGTGTTCTCACGGTCACCTCTGCATCTAACTCATCGTTCCTTTGAACTCTAGGTCTGACCCAGATTTCACCTCCTTCTAGGTATTCTCTCTCTCATTGACATTTGCCTAGACACAGAATACAATGTCTTTTCTTTGCACATCCCCAAAGGCCATATGCAAAGAGCATTTTGTACCACTGATTCAGAACTAGGAGGCAAACAGTTTCTTAAATTTGTTATCTGAGACTCCTGTCCTTCCTCAGCATTTCTTCCTGGGTGTTCCATCCTTCTCATCACATTGCTCTGCTCCTGTCTCTCTGCCATTTCTCTTTTCTTCCTTCTCCACTCAGTCTTGACAACAAGTTTCTCTTAATTTCGTGGACAGAAGAGCTTGGCTCTTTTTTGGTTTCCCAGTTTTCTTCCAACTCATGACTGAAGCCTCACTTTTGGGCACCCAAATCAGTGTATGTTGCTACATAAAATCTATGGTTCTGCAGGAAATTGTGCCAATTCCATTGGCTCAGAAGAGATTGCATTCAGACGTATTTTTAAAATGTCAGTGTTTAATTTTTCCCTCTACCACTCAGTACAGCACCCAGAAGTTGACTATGATCATGTTGGAATTTTGCTAGCAACTGATCTTTTCTTAGTTGATTCTCTCTCTCTCTCCTTTTTTTTTTCAATTCTAAAGTAAAATACTATTGAGAATCCTGGCTCTATGCTATGGCACTCTGAGCTGACAATCTGAAAACACTTTATTGACTTCATGGAGTCACTGCTTTTTATTATACACAGTGTCTTTGTGTTGATATTTCTGCATATAACCTAATCACTTCCTTATATAATTGAGAGGTGATTTCTTGATTTGATAATACAAATTTATTTAAATTGATTTGGGCTGCTGATTCTGGAATAAGATGGAATAAAAGAACTTTTCCTCAATTCTTTCCTCTAAACACAACTAAACATACTTGGATTTACTATTTTTTAAATGTAGTTATGAAAATGAAAGTGAAATGTTAGTCACTCAGTCGTGTCTGACTCTTTGCGACTCCATGGACTGCAGCCTGCCAAGCCTACCAGGCTCCTCCGTCCATGGGATTTTCCAGGCAAGAATATTGGAGTGGGTTGCCATTTCCTTCTCCAGGGGATCTTCCTGACCCAGGGATTGAACCTGGGTCTCCGACCTTGTAGGCAGACTCTTTACCATCTGAGCTACTTTACAGTTGTATTGATTTATTTTTGCCCGTTCTAGGTTTTGTTCTGTGTGGGCTTGTCTGTAGTTGCAGTCTGCGGGCTTCTCACTGTGGTCGCTTCTCTTGCTGGGGAGCACAGGCTCTAGGGTGGAAGGGCTTCAGTAGCTTCGGCTCCCAGGTTCTAGAGCACAGGCTCAGAAGTGGTGGGGCACGGGCTGAGTTGCTCCATGGCACGTGGGATCTTCCTGGACCAGGGATCAAACCTGTGTCTTCTGCACTGGCAGGTGGAGCCTTCACCACCAAGGCACTGGGGAAGCCCCATCCTTGGAATCATTGAACAGACAGTAACAACAGGACTCTGAAAGCTGGAAAGAAGCAGCAGGCTGGTCGGAACAAACGTGGTGAATTCCTAGGGTTTTTATTTTATCTCCCATATGCTCCTGGCCCCAGGTGACAGAGGAGTCCTGCAATCTGGAACCCCCAACAGCCAGAGACAGAAGAACCAAGAAAAGCCTGCCTTCTGTGGCCAAAGAGTCAGGAGAAGGGAAGCCCGACAGAGACCCAGTGTGGAGTCACAATCCACGTCTCACACCTTGGGCCAGGAGGCAGTCTGATCTGCTAGCAACTGTCAGCAGCAACACCCCCAGCCATCCTAGGTACTGTCTCACAGGCATAAGTGGACATCAGTTTAAAAGCCAGCAGATTGCTCATCTGAAATCATGGGGTCCAGGGAGAAGTGGCCCAACATTTCTCAAGTGCTGAGAGAAAAAAATTGTCAACCCCAAATCCTACATTCAGACAGATTATCCTTCAGAAATGAAAGGGAAATGAAATCATTCTCAAATGAAGGAAAACTAAAACAATTGTTGCTAGCAGGACTACCTTTAAAGAATGGATAAAGAAAGCTCTCCAAACACATATAAGAAATGATAACAGAAGGGCTTCAGAAAGGATAGAAAAACAATGGAATGTGTTAAAAAAAAAGGGTGTAAGCATAACAGAATATGCTATTACACCATCTAATATGGTGCTTGATATATGTAGAGGAAATAGCATTTGAAAATGGGAAGAGTAAAGCAATCTATTAATAAATAGAAGTAAGTTTTTTACTCTTTATTTGACTTGAAAATGTCAACACTAGGAGGCTGTGATTACTGTATATATTTAGGTAAATATATATATATATACACACACACAGAGTATACCTAGAGTAACAATTAAAAACTATAATATGATATACTAAAAAGATTATAAACAAATAAAAATGGAACTCTAAAAATGCACCCCAAAGAATTGAATGTATGCCCAAAAGAATTCCAATCAGGGACTTGAACAGATATTTGTATACCAGTATCCATAGCTTTATTTACAGTAGCCAAAGGTGGAAACAACTTGTGTCTGCCATTGGATGAACAGATAAACAGAATGTGGTATATACACACAATGGAATATTATCTGGCCTTCAAAAAGAAAGGGATTCTTACATATACTACAACATGGATGAATCTTAAGGACATGCTAAATAAAAGATCAGACACAAAAGAACAAGTACTGTGTGAGTCTACTTAAATGTAGTACCCAGAATAGTCAAATTCATAGAGACAGAAGGTAGATCAGTGTTTACCAGGGGCTAGGGGAGGAGGGAATCAGGAATTATTGCTCAGTGGGTACAGAGTGTTTTGCTGAAGTGAAGAAAAGGTTTTGGAAATAGTGGTGATGGTTGCACAAAACTCTGAACGTAATTAATGCCACTGAATTGTGTGCCTAAAATTATTTGAAGGGCAAATTATATGTGTGTGTGGGTGGGTGGGTGCATGCGCTTGCATGCTAAATTGCTTCAGTCGTGTCCCACTCTGCAACCCTATGGACTGTAGCCCACTATACTCCTCTGTCCATGAGATTCTCCAGGCGAGAATACTGGGGAGGGTTGCCTTGTTCTGCTCCAGGGGGTCTTCCTGACCCAGGGATCATTCCCATATCTCTTATGTCTCTTGCATTGGCAGATGGGCTCCTTACCATATATATATATATAAACACACACACACACACATGCTTCCTGGGTAACACTATACACACACACACACACACACACACACACACATATATATATAACTAAATATATATATATATAATTAGTCACAATAAGAAGGATGTAGTTAGACTTTGGAGTCCTGTAGCCTACTGGCAAGAGCTAAGTTATGACTATCCTTTACTGTAGAGGATCTGTACTCCAGGTAGGTCTCCTGAACAGCCTGTGATTAGTAGCATCTCAACCAGTGGAGACAAGGCATGTCATATCTGAGGATCTTTCAGTGGAACTTCAGTTCTCAGCCACAAAGTCCACTGAACGTGGTATAAATAGGTGAGTGGTGGGAGCTTTGCATTAATTATTTTCCTTCCTGTGATTTAATCTGATTACCAACTGTGGAGTGATAAGGTGGATGCGCTGATCTAGAGAAGAATGAGCTCAGTGTTTTCAGCCAGGGTTACTGGAAGCCCTCCTGTTGACCTTGTCTGCCTCCACTCCCTTGGTTCGCCTTCATTCCTTAAGCCTCCGTCCTTGAGCCATCTGCCGTCTCAGTGAAGTGGAACACTGACTCCACTTATCCACGGGGTCAGCGTGTCACACCCTAAGTGACTGGGGACTCCAGAGAAGTGGCCTAACACATGAGGTGGGTTCCTTTACCAAGATGCAGATTCTCAGGGCCCCTTAGGTTGCACACATAAGGCTGTCTTCATGGGCTGTTGACTGAGTTATCTTTGAAGTTTGGCTGTTGAAAGATTAATTTGGCCTTAGCCTCAAAAAAAAAAAAAAAGAGCGTTAATATAACTTGTGAAGCATTAACTATACTATTTTTGAGAATGAAATCATCTCTATAAACATTTGCTACACATTTTGCATATGTTTATGCTGAACTGTTAAATGTGTCAGTGAGGTTCTTAGGCTTTGCTTATAGTTTTAATATATCTAAGTGTGTTGAATGCCATGTGATTTGTATCCAGGGAAGCATCTCACACTGTGCGTTGCCAGCTGGGGGATCATTCATTCATTCAGCATTAATCAGTTAGCAAGGTACTCTGCTATGCCTTGAGTCCGAATCTAAAAGCATCCCCCATCATCCTTACTACCACCAGTACACCAGAAGCAGGGGACTTCTTTGGGAGGCCTCGGCAGGAGGTCTCACCCTGCACGAAAACCGCCTTTCCCTAGCAGAGCCTGGAGTTGTTCTACTGACTTCCCAGGAGTTTAGAGAGCAAGGTGAGCAGGTGCTGGTATTCGGTGTTATGATGTTCTCTTTCCTTTTAATCGTATTAATAAAGGATTTTCTTTTTTTTCCCCTGGGTTTTAAAAATTGAAGTGTAGTTGATTTATAGTATTGTGTTTATTTCTAGTGTACAGCAAAGTGTCAGTTATCAGTTCAGTTCAGTTGCTCAGTTGTGTCTGACTCTTTGCAACCCCAGGGACTGCAGCATGCCAGACTTCTGTCCATCACCAACTTCTGGAGCTCACTCAAACTCACGTCCATCGAGCTGGTGATGCCATCCAACCATCTCATCCTCTGTCATCTCCTTATACATATATATACTTTCCAGATCCTTTTCCATTGTATGTTACTATAAGATATTGAATATAGGCCCGTGTGCTGTACAGTAAATCCATGTTGTTTATCTAGTTTACATATAGTAGTGTGTATCTGTTAATTCCCAGCTCCTAATTTATCACTCCTCATCTTTTCTCCACTGGTAACCATAAGTTTGCTTTCCATGTCTGTGAATCTGTTTCTGTTTTGTAACTAAATTCATTTTTATTAGATTCCACATGTAAGTGATGTATAACATTTGTCTTTCTCTGACTTACTTCACTCAATATGCTAATCTTTAGATCCATCCATGTTCAAGTTGCTGCAAATGACAATAATCTCTTCTTTTTTCTGGCTGAGTTATATTTATTTATATATATGTATGTACACACACACACACACATATATATAGCACATATTTTTAGCTCTTCATCTGTTAATGGACACTTAGGTTGGTTCCATGTCCTGTATATTATAAATAGTGATGTTATTAACATTGGAGTACATATATCCTTTTGAATTAGAGTTTTCATCTTTCCTGGATACGTACCCAGAGATTGTTGGGTCATATGATAATTCCATTTTTAGTTTTTTTAAGGAACCTCCATACTGTTCTCTATAGTGGCTGCACCAGTTTAAATTCCCACCAACAGTGTAGGAATGTTCCCAATAAAGAGTTTTCATTTATTTATTTATTCATTTAATTTTAAAGGATTTTCTTAATTTTCCACATCACCAGGCATTTTCCCCTAAAACATCTCCTGAAAGCAGTCAGTCTTTATCCATATGTAGACACACACAAGCGTATATGTATATTATGAAGGTAAATAATAAAATAAATTACTTAATTTTATTATTTATAGACTATTGGGCTTCTCTGGTGGCTCAGCAGTAAAGAATCCGTGTGCCAATGCAGGAGACACTGGTTCATTCCCTGGGTCAGGAAGATCCCCTGGAGAAGGAAATGGCAACCACTTCAGTATTCTGGCCTGGAATATCCCATGGACAGAGGAGCCTGGTGGGCTACAGTCCATGGGGTCGCAAAGAGCTGGACATGACTGAGCAACTAAACAGCAACAGTAAAATACAAATGAAGCTGATATTCAACTTACTAACAAAATATAACCAATACCATTGAAACTACTTTGCATTTCTCCTTTATTTTATTCCTCTGCGTCCCCAAACCCAGCCCATTAACGCACTGTCCTGAATTCTTTCCGACTGCTTGTGGGATCTTGGTTCTCCACGTGACTGAACTCAAGCCTCAGCAGTGAGAGCACCGAGTCCTAACTACTGGATCATCAGGGAATTATCATGAATTCTTTTTTTAATAATTTTAATACATAGGCATATATCACAAAACAGTGTATTATTTAGTTTTACATATTTAGACTTTAGGTAAATTATATCAGACTATGGTTTTGTTTTTTTTTTTTTTGGTATCCTGATTTTCTTTTTACCTAGCATTATATTTTTCAGACAAATGTTATTGTGTGTGGTTTATAGTTCATTTATTCTTGAAAGTGAAAGTTGCTCAGTCGTGTCCGACTCTCTGAGACCCCAGGGACTGTAGCCCATAAGGCTCCTCTGTCCATGGAATTCTCCAGGCAAGAATATGGGAGTGGTTGCCATTCCCTTCTCCAGGAGATCTTCCCAACCCGGGGATCAAATCCGGGTCTCCTGCACTGCAGGCAGACTCTCTACCACTGAGCCATGAGGGAAGCCTAATTTATTCTTACTGCTGTGTAGTATTCCGCTGTGTGAATATTCTGCAGTGCTTTTAACCATTCTCCTGTTGATAAACACTTTGGTTGTTTTCAGGTTTTTTTTTTTAATACTAACAGTGCTGCTAGAACATTCTTGTACCTATCTTTTGATGTAGATATGTAAGAATGTCTCCAAGCTATTTGACAGTTCTTGGTTGGACCTGCTCTCCTATCTATTTCTTGCCTTTCTGCTGATCTGCTGTGTATTGCAGGAAGCGGACCCTACAGGCTGTATGCTTCAGGCTCTTGCATCTGCTGGGTTTGGTGAATGGGAGGCAGTGCGGGGGGTTTGGGGGGAGCGGGATGTTGGAGGGACATGGAAGAGAGAAGTCAGGCATTTTTCCCCTTCTGTTTTGAGCAGTATTTCTGAAAGTGGCCATGGCTGAGACTGGCTCTAGGTTCTGGACAGGCCACTGTGGTTCTGGCTTCTGCCAGGTGACTATTGTCCATGCATTTTCAGAACATCGTTTTCTCCCTTTGTCCCTTGTGACTGAGAGTGATCAATCTTTTCCCATAGAGGGTCACACAGTAAATATTTAAGGCTTTGCAGGCCACACAGTTTCTGTTGGAACTTCTCAGCTCTGTGAATGGGTGGGGCTGTGTTCTAATAAGACTTTACTAAATTCACTAAATTTAGTATTTTACTAAATTTTACAGAATTTACTAAAACTGGAAGACACGTGTATGAGGCTATTGGATAATTGCCCTATAAATTCTGGCGGCTGAACTTTATTCTTTCTGTTCTTTAGATTGGATGATTTTTAAGATCTTCACGTTTGCTATGACTGAGTGACTTTCACTTTCATGTTTGCTAACCCTTTGTTCATCTGGTAAGCCCATCCAGTGAATTTTTCATTTCAGTTATTGTTCTTTTCAATTCCATGTAGATCTTTTTTGTTCATATTTATTTATTTAATTTTGGCTGAAAGTGAGCATCTCTCAGTTGTGTCCAACTCTTTGCAACCCCATGGAATAGTTCATGGAATTCTCCAGGTCAGAATACTGGAGTGGGTAGCCATTCCCTTCTCCAGGAGATCTTCCCAACCCAGGGGTCGAACCCAGGTCTCCTGCATTGCAGGCTAATTCTTTGCCAGCTGAACTGCTAGGGACTCCCTGAGCTACCCGGGGAGCTGGGCCAGGTCTTAGTTGCAGCACATCTTGGATCTTCATTGCGGCACACAGAATCTTTAGTTGCAGCACGTGGGCTCTTGGTTGTAGTATGTGGGACCTAGTTCCCTGATCAGGGATCGAACCCAGGTACCCTGCATTGGGAGCACAGAGTGTTAGTCCCTGGACCACCAGGGAAGTCCCTCTATTTAGAACTGCTAATATCCATTTAGATCTTTTAAAATATTTTGGTATTTTTTTTTTTGCTGCAGTTTCCTATATGTTCACTCAGTAAAATCATATGCTCCTTTAAGTCCTGGAACATACTTATAGCTGCTTGAAGTATGTTTGCTAATCCAACATCTGTGCCATCTTGGGGTCACATTTTTGTTGTTTTTTGCATGTCTAATAGTTTTAAATTGTATAATGGAGATTATTGCCGACACATTGCTGAGACTCTGGATTTTATTGTCTTTGTCTGAAGAGGGGTAATTTTTGTTCTTTCAGGCAGTTCTGTTACTGGCAGGTCACCTTGAATTTGTGCAGTTAGTTTTCCGCTTTGTTAGGATCTGTGCAAAGCTCATTTCTGCAGCAAGCCCATTCTAAGCCCCTTGACCCTGGCAGGATTCAAATCCCAAAACCATGTCTTCCCCTCAGATCTTGTCAAGAGTGCTGAGTGGTCTTCCGATTCCATATGTCTTTTATTCTATTGTTTATTTATTTTGTTTTTGGCTGCATCGAGTCTTAGGTTGCGGCCCGAGGACTCTTTCACTGTGATGTGCAGCCTTTTCCCTAGTTGTGGTGCATGGACTCGGGGGTTGTGGCACGAGGGCTTCATTGCCCCACAGCAAGTGGGGTCTTAGTTCCCCAGCCAGGGGTTGAACCTGCGTCCCCGGCACTAGGAGGCAGATTCTTAATCGCTGGGCTACCAGAGAAGTCCTCCATGTATATTTTAGAATCAGCTCATCACAGCCATGTTTAATAACACCTGGACTATATGAGAATCTTTTACTTTTATCTAGTTTGTCTCACTATTTCTATTTCATATTCAGTGCTCCCATTTCATTTATGTTTTCCAATTTCTCCATCTGTTTTTTTTTACATTCTTTCTCAAGCCTTTATCAGGTGTAGTAGAAAAGCTTTTGTA
>SJYQ01000093.1:270772-307841 GCA_006410935.1 Redunca redunca | reverse complement strand
ACTTCTCTGCTGGTCCGGTGGTTGAGACTCCGCACTCTCAATGCAGGGGGCATGGGTTCAATCCTTGTGCCCTTAGTTGGGGAACTAAGTTTCCATCTTAGTTTCCTTAGTTGGGGAGCTAAGATCCTGCATACTAAACAGCACGGTCAAAAAAAAAAAAAGAATCATGTGGCCTCAAAAAGATCTTGCATACCTCTCTTAGGAAATTAAATTTCATGTCGAATCATGTTGATACCGTGGCTGTATTATAAGACTTCTTGTTTTTCCTTAAAAAGAATGTCACAAAGTAATCATCTATTTTTTATCAGGCAAAATTTGGGGTACTATTGTTTGCTCTGGACCGACACTTGATACAACATCGGTTTGAGTGCAGAACTAGTCCTCCCATGCAAAACAGCTGAAGCTGGAAAGTGGTTACTCATTTCCAGCACCTTCCTTTCTTCATCTCTTCCCAGCCCTTCAATCGTTGAGTCCCATCTCTTATCCAGTGCCCTCTTGATGACTCTTGCTCACTTCTAAGTGACATCAGTGTTCAAGATTGAATGTGATCGATGCAAGCTAGAGTAAGCTGATTTATGATAAGCTATTTTGATATCTTTCAGGAGCATCTTCATTTAATTGAAGCACAGCTTCAAGCTGAAGAGATAAAGGTGTGCATCAGGTGGACTTTCCAGCTGCTATCGCTGTTGGGTGGGGGGTGGGTGGCACAATTGGAGAAAGAAAATGTTAGTTTTGGTCCTTCATCCTATATCTAAAGTCATACCAAATCAGCAAACATTTATTGAGTACCTATGAAATGCAAATCAGAACAATTTTACTGGATGTCTACAATATGTTTTACTGTGGGAAAAATGGTTTAATCTCCAGAACTGTGGGGTCTATTAGAAATGATGTAACTTCCAAATTCTTAATTTGGGGTCTTAGGATATTCCATGAGCCATCTGAAATTCAAGCAATGTTTGCTGCATGTGTGTGTATATGTGTGCATATATTTTGCTGGAGGGGGTAGTGTGTATGTTAGTTGTTCAGTCATGTCTGACTCTTTGCGACCCTGTGAACTATAGCCCGACAGGCTCCTCTGGCCATGGAATTCTCCAGGCAGGTAAATTGGAGTGTGTAGCCATTTCCTTCTCCAGGAGATCTTCCTGTCCCAGGGATCAAATCTGGGTCTCCCAAATTACAAGCATATTCTTTACCATCTGAACACCAGGGAAGCCCAAGGGGCCACACCATTCATCAGAATCTCAAAGGAGCCTATAGTCACCACCCTTCCCCTAAAGCTTAAAAACTACTGGCAAGGGGTCTCTCTTCCATCACATGTGGACTCCAGGACTGTGGTAGAGGTGGGCTCATTTCCTTCTCCAATAGTGATGTCAGAATCAGGATTTGGAATCACATCTCAAGGCTCATCCTAGCTTTGTTGTCATTGGGAAGCAGATTTTGACACTGAAATTTGCTTTCAGAAAGTGCCTTCAGGAGTACCTTTGGGATTGACACTTGTGAAAGGGAAGGAGGGAAAGTATCCCCCCCTGGCAGAGGGGGATACTTCTGTGCGGCTCAGATCCGCTTCTTTTGTGTAAAGTCTCGGGGGAGCTCCTCCAGGATTCCAATTAGATTGTCCTCCTGTGTAAGCTGATTCTACTGATGTAGCAGTAAGCTTTGTAGGCTGTATCTCCCATTTCCTGGAGAGTATATGTGTTAAGTCCTCCAGTGTGCTAGCCACTTGGCAGTCTGCTCTGATGATGTATATTGTTGCTATGCAGTCGCTAAGTTGTGTCCAGTTCTTTACTCCCCCATGAACTGCAGGCTTCCCTGTCCTTCACTGTCTCCCCGAGTTTGCTCAAACTCATGTCCATTGAGTCAGTGATGCCATCCAACCATCTCATCCTCTGTCACCCCCTTTTCCTCTTGCCCTCAGTCTTGCCCAGCATCAGGGTCTTTTCCAGTGAGTTGGCTCTTTGCATAAGCTGGTCAAAGTATTAGAACTTCAGCTTCAGTGTCAGTCCTTCCAATGAATATTTAGTGTTGATCTCCTTTAGGATGGACTTGATCTCCTTGCTGTTTAAGGGACTCTCAAGAGTCTTCTCCAGCACCACAGTTTGAAAGCAGCAATTCTTCAGCCCTCTTTATGTCCAACTGGCTTCTCTTTCAGGCGATTATTTCCGTGTCTAAAAACCGTTTCTGGCTCAAGTTCAGAAATTGGGCAAAGACCCGTGATGTTTTGTTGAGGCAATAGACCTCAGCTTCCTGATTATCCAGCCTTTATTTATTTATTAAAAAACTCTTTATTGAATTTGTTACAATATGGCTTCTGTTTTGGTTTTTTGGCCATGAGGCACACATGTGAGATTTTAACTCCCTGACCAGGGATTGAACCCACACCTTCTGGATTAGGTGATGAGGTCTGAACCACTGGACCACCAGGGAAGTCCCCTGACCTTGATTTATTTTGATTTTACAGTTTAAGTAATACCTTTGTTAGGATCCCACTTATTTTGTCCTTAGGGATCCCATGTTCTGTTAGTCATTTTCATAACTGTGTCTCAGACCTCCTGGTTGCCCCCGACCTTGCCACACACTGTGATAATTACATCCATCTTCCCTCTGACCTTTAATCATTGTCACCTGGCCAGGGAGGTAGGGTAACGTGGTGGGTGTGGATCATACATCTCATCCTCATTGCTGTTAATGAGTTGTTTTGTAACCGTGTCTCTACTATCAGCCCTGGCCCACAGGAGGCGGACTTCATTGAACTGCTCAGCTTCGGTAAGTGTTGCATACTCTGGTTGGAGAAGGCAATGGCACCCCACTCCAGTACTCTTGCCTGGAAAATCCCATGGACGGAGGAGCCTGGTAGGCTGCAGTCCATGGGGTCGCTAAGAGTTGGACACGACTGAGCGACTTCACTTTCACTCTTCACTTTCATGCATTGGAGAAGGAAATGGCAATCCACTCCAGTATTCTTGCCTGGAGAATCCCAGGGAGCCTGATGGGGTCACACAGAGTTGGACACGACTGAATCGACTTAGCAGCAGCAGCAGCAGCAGCAGCATCCTCTGGTGGTTTTTCTGGCTTCCTTTCCATCTGGCACCCCTGACGACCTTTTGGCCCTTCTTCCATGGTGGTCGACTATGGCAGTTCTGGTATTTCTGCTTCACTTAGTGTGGCCTATTGCCTTTTCTGTGCTTTCAGGAATCATGCTAGGAATATGTTGGCTCCCTCTCCTGTGAGCTGTGCCAGGGTGTTGTATCATGTATTCCAGGAGATTGTTCCCCAAGCGATCAAGTCTCCATTATTCAACCTTGCGTTCTGCCCTCGTTGACCGGAGCCTGCTCAGGGCTCAGGAGCCCTGTGTGCCCACCTCCCTCCACCCACATCTCCTGGGTGGCCCCTTCCTCCATACCTGGCCCCTGGGCCAGATGATTGTCTTCCACTTCTCTCCCAGCTTGCCTACACTTCCCCTGCATGCAGTATTTATGATTACAGAGCTGGGTTACGTTGATGGCATTACCCACTCGATGGACATGAGTTTGGGCAAGCTCCAGGAGCTGGTGATGGACAGGGAAGCCTGGAGTGCTGCAGTCCATAGGGTCACAAAGAGTTGGACACGACTGAGCGACTGAACTGATGGAAGCTTGTTATCAGCCTAATGATGGGAAGGGGAGGTGAGGGTGAATCCTGAGGGGGGCATGCGTTATTTTGTTGGGGAGAAAGGTCTGTGTCACCTCCAAGCAAGAGTGGAGGGCTAGCCCCTCATAGGGAGGAGTGGGCCACATCGGCAGGCTCAGAAGTTTTGGGGAAATATAGGAATATAGCATTTTCAGCTGGATCAACCTGGATGCCTCCATCCCATGAGTCATGGTCCGGTTCTTTCCCAACCGGGACTCTGTCCTTTGTACAGCAAATCTACACTGGTGAGGACTTTACCTTGGAGCTCAGTTGCTCTCGTTCTCAAGTCCTAGGACTGATCCTCAGCATTCCCGTCTCCCACCGTAGGTGATGACAGCCTCTTCACAGGTGATCAGAGGCCAGCTGGCTTTCGCCTGTAGCTTTTAATTGATGATTCCTCACTCTCAGCTTTTCATTATCTTTTCCCGTAGTGTCGATGGTGTTTAGCAATAGCCACACAATTTCGTCATTCTTACCGTTACTGTTTCTCCAATGCATGATACATCATGGCAGCCAATGCCTTTCTTTCCACCAGTGTAGCATCTCCAGTCCACCACAGCTACAAATTTTAACAGTTGCACTGCTGCCTTTCACACAGTCCCACCAGCTATGTGAAGAGAGGGGTCCCAGGAAGGAGATAAGTGAGAATATTGACAATACATGGACGGGCCCTGCCTTTACACCCTCGTGTGCCCCACAGGCTAGGGTAGTGAGGATGAGTGGGCTGTCACTCGCTGGTGTGCTCTGATAGGAGGTTTGGAGCCCTCCTGCAGCAATGAAGGGGCTTGTCTGTTTTTCTAGTTAGATTCTAAATCATCTATGTTTCCGCAGAAACCCAGAGTTCCTCAGAGGTCTCCGAACGCTAGCACTCCTGGTAGTGTGTGTAAGGGACTGGGCAGGTAAGGAGTGGATGAGAACTCACTGTCTGTTCAGTAGAAATTGAGTAGATAAGGAGAACTGATAAAACGCAGTTTGGAAATTTACCTCATTCATCATCTCTAGTGTTTTAGATGATGGCTAATGCACTCCACTCAATCACTCCTCAGCTCCTGGCAGGAGGTAATAATGACACCCATTTGGGGCAGAGTGGGTAATGACAAACCCCCTGCACTCACACAGGGCCGGTTCACAGCGGCATTCTCCACTCCCAGAGCCCAACTAAAATCAGCCCGTTAGTTCGAGTCCTTGGAGCTGCAGACTCCAGGTTCGCGTTAAGCATGCAGGAGATTTCTTGAGCAGAGGTAGGCAACACGAGCAGGCAGACACAGTGATACAGGTCTTACAGCGGAGGCAGGAAGAAGGAAAGGAAAGCAGGACCAGGTAAGAAGTCTTGAGTGACAGTGCAGTTCCAGCAAAGATTCAGCCAGGCCGACAGGGCGTCCTCAAGCTGGTTACATGGTGCAGTATATGAGCTTCTCATTGTGGCGGTGTCTCTGGTTGTGGTGCATGGGCTTTAGTCGTGAGGGCTCCAGTAGAGACACCACAGGCTTTGTTGCTCCGAGGCATGTGGAATCTTCCCGGACCAGGGATCGAACCCGTGTCCCCTGCATTGGCCAGTGGATTCTCATCCGCTGTGCCACCAGGGAAGCCCATACCTTAATCTCTTGATGGCTGCCTATTTATGTCACCTCCAGGAACATTATACTCGATTAGCTATCTCCCAGCTCTCTGAGTGTCAAACCCCCTTGCCTGCCCCCCTTGGCCCCTAGTGCTTTGGGCCCCATTGTCCCGGTAGATACTAACAAGCCTGGCTCTCTGATGGCCTGCCGAGGAGAGTCACCACCCAGCTTCTCAATGAAGCCAGGTGGATAGGGGAGTCCTCGAGCCAAAGCTGCCTGTTGGAAGACTCCGTGTCTTCGTGGATGAGCCTGCCTTAAGTAGCCCTGCTGTGCCCAGTCACTGTCTGGGAGCGGCCGGCCGAAGCCTGGCACAAGTATGGTGGCAACTCTAGAGGCGGGGCAGCTGGGCCAGTGGTCAGTTAGGCTCCCTGCAGCGGGGGGCCGGGGGCACTTTGCCTGGCTACTCACAGTATCTCTCGGGATGCACCCGGGAGGGGAGTAAGACCAGGCCCATAACATAGAAAGGAAAAGTTGTACCAAAGTCACTAAACATAGTTTCTGTTTGTTTGTTTTATTTTTCCTAAAATATTTCTGGCCAAGTCACTTTCAAACACTTAATTCTTCTATGTGCCCAGCATTTTAAAAAGCTGAGGTATAATTCACATATCATAAAATTCACCTGTTCAAGTATACAATTGAGTGTTTTTTCCCCTATATTCACAAACTTGTGCAAGTATTATGACAGTCTAATTTTAGAACATTTCATCACCCCCAATAGAAATGCCACCCCACTAGCAGTCACTTCCCACTCCCGTCCCTCCCACTTCATTCCTGGCAACCACATATCTGCTTTCTGTATCTAAGGATTTGCCTATTCTGGACATTTTATGTGAATGGAATCATGTAGATGGCCTTCGTGTTGGGCCTCTCACTGAGCGTAGTATTTTCAAGGTCACTCAAGTTGTAGTATGTATCAGTACTTCATTCCTTTTTAATGGTTAAATACTAATCTTTTGAATGGTTTTACCACATTTGGTTTGTTCTTTCATCAGTTGGTGGACATAAGGATTGTTTCCAATTTTTGGCTATTATGAATAATGCTGCTCTGAATATTTGTGTATGGGTTTTTGTATATTTTCAGTTCTCTTGGGTATAAGAGTGAATTGCTGGGTCAAGGGGTAACTAAGTTTACATTTTTGAAGAACTGCCAACCTGTTTTGCAAAGTGTATGCCCAACGTTTTTATAGGCATTTTGGAAGAAAGTAAAGTGGACAGTCTCTCAATCCAAAGAGTTTACAGTTCACAGTAGATGATATGAGAGTAAAATGCAGACCTTAAACTATAATGATAATATTATTGTTGTTGTTTAATTGCTAAGTTGTGTCTGACTCTTTGCAACCCCATGGCTTGCCAGGCTCCTTTGTCCATGAGATTTTCCAGGCAATAATACCGGAGTGGGTTGCCATTTCCTTCAACAGGGCATTTTCCCACCCAGGGATAGAACCTGAATCTCCTGCTTGGCAGGTGGATTTTTTTTTTTTTTTTTTAACCCCTGAACCACCTGGGAAGTCCATAATGATAATATGTGTTCTAAGTCACTTCAGTCATGTCCGACTCTGTGTCACCCTAGGGACTGTAGCCTGCCAGACTCCTCTATCCATGGGATTTTCCAAGCAAGAATACTGGAGTGGGTTGCCATGTCCTTCTCCAGGGGATTTTCCTGACCTGGGGATCAAACCCAGGATCTCTTACATCTCTTGCATTGACAGGCAGCTTCTTTACCACTAGCACCACCATGATAATTGAGCTTATAATTAAGAGCCAAACCATGTGGCTCTAAATTAAAAGTGAATCTACAGGGAATTACCTGGTTGCTAAGTGGTTAGGGCTCTTCACTCCTACTGCAAGGGGTACAGGTTCGATCTCTGGTCAGGGAACCAAGATCCCGCATGCACACATACTCTTAGAGCTGGAAAGGAAGAATGAACGTGTATGAAATAGTTAGGGCTGTGCCTCTGAAAGCCAACATTTCCACAGTTCTCTCCAACAAGACCAGCATTGGACTAATGCTTGAAACTCTGGAAAGCTTACCCTGTATCAGGGATGTGTTCTGCTTTTTTTCACTTTACATTATTTTTAAAGGTAAAAATCTGATATGGTGGACACAGTTTGAACTTATGTTTTAGATATTTTCTCCAAAAGTGAACGTAAATTTGAGTAAGGCTACTCCATTCTCTGATCTAGTTTTCCTGGTGACGTATGGTACACGTTTGCTGACTCACTTGTTGGAGTTATGGTTAAAATCTGTGGGCAGGAGCAGACTGAAAACAGCTAGTTCACAAAAGAAATGAACCTTGAACTATGCACTTGAGGCCATGTTAAGCCGTAGCTTGGGGCATTTTCTGTTTCATGCTGAAACAATAGTGTAGCATTAGTATTCTGCTTCCTTCTTCCTTCAGTGGTCTTCTTAATGGGTGGAGTCAAGTGCTTTCCATTTGCTCTCCATTTATCTTTCAGAGAGCAAATAAATGATAGGATGGGAGTTATTCCCACTGAATTATTCTGAGATACTTCCTAAGTAAAACTGGCATCACCTTCGCTCCATTTCACGTTGATGTTTGCAGCGGATTTCCCACTGTCTGAATTTCCTAATGCTCCCGCTCAGCATCCAGACCTTGCTGTCCTCTTTAGAGAAATCAGCCTCCACTGGCCACCCTGGAGGCCTTCACTCCCCCCATGCTCTCACCTGTACTCACTCACCCAACTTGGCCTTCACAGAGAGATTTGTTCTAAGCGTTGCACACCCTCCTTTCTGAGCTCGCTCAGCTTCTTACAAAATGGACATTCACTCTGAATTTTAAGTTAAAAAATTAGGGGGAGCGGGGGTGAAGGAAGCCTTTTCTGTTTGTGCACCAAGGAACATGTTCTGTGTCCCTTCATGAACGAGCAGACTTAATAATGGACTGGTGCCCCCTCCCTCTTGTTAAAATTCTCATCTTTCAGTACTAAAGAAAAAAAAAACAAACACAAACCCAATTGCGTGGTGAATCTGTCTTTATTTTCTCCATGACTAAACACTGCGTTTTTCAGCACTTAACAGTCATTGTTCTGAAAAATTGGTTTCAGATCAGACCCTGTTTCCTAATGAGGCAGTGACTTGGTTGGTAATACATTCTTTCCCCCTGGAAATGTAAACAGCAGGAGACACGAGAAAAGGCATAAAAGATGGATGGGAAATAAAATTTTGCAATTCCCCCTTTCTAGTGGGGTCTGTGAGTAATAAAGGATTGATAGAAGACCGGGATCTTTGATTGAAATTCTATCAATCAAAACTGCTAATAAAATCATTGTTTGTTGAGGACCCAAGAAAAGGAGAGTTGCTGCAAGCTAATCTGGGAGGAAATTTTTTTTTAAATTTATTTCATTGGCAGATAGTTGATTTACAATGGGTTTCCCTGATAGCTCCGTTGGTAAAGAATCTGCCTGTAGCGCAGCAAACCCCAGTTCTATTCCTGGGTCAGGAAGAGCCACTGGAGAAGGGAAAGGCTACCCACTCCAGTATTCTTGGGCTTCCTTTGTGGCTCAGCTGGTAAATAATCCTCCTGCAATGTGGGAGACCTGGGTGTAATCCCTGGGTTGGGAAGATCCCCTGGAGAAGGGAAAGGCTACCCACTCCAGTATTCTGGCCTGGAGAATTCCATGGACTGTATAGTCTGTGGAGTCTCAAAGAGTCGAACGTGACTGAGTGACTTTATAAAGTTGTGTTGATTTCTGCTGTATAGCAAAGTGATTCAGTTATAGATATTTATGCTCTTTTTCATGTTCTTTTCTGTTATGGTTTATCACAGGATGTTGAATATAGTTCTCTGTGCTATACAGGACCTTGCTGTTTATCCACCCTATATAGTTTGCATCTGCTAATCCCCAACTCCCAGTCCATCCCTCTTCCGCTCCACCTGTTGGTAACCACAAGTCTGTTCTCTGTGTGTGTGAATGTTTCTGTTTTGTAGATAAGTTCATTTGGGTCATATTTTATATTTCACATATGTGATATCATATCATATTCATCTTTCTCATACTTCATTTAGTATGATAATCTCTAGGTCCATCCATGCTGTTGCAGATGGAATTATTTCATTATTTTTTGTGGCTAATATTCCTTTGTATGTGTATATACACATACCACATCTTTTTTAAAGATTTCTTTCTTTAGTTTTGGTTGCATTGGGTCTTTGTGGCTGCATGTGGGCTTTCTCTTGTTGTGATGATCAGGGGCTGCTCTTTGTTGCAGGGCACAGGCTTCTCATCGAGGTGGCTTCTCTGGTTGTGAAGCAGACACTGTAAGCACGTGAGCTTCAGTAGTTGTGGAGTGTGGGCTCAGCAGTTGTAGCGCGTAGGCTTAGTTGTTCTTGGCATGTGGGATCTTCCCAGATCAGGGACTGAACCTGTGTCCCCTGCATTGGCAGGCTGATTTTTTAACCACAGGACCACCACGGAGGTCCCACACCACATCTTCTTTATCCACTTATCTGTCTGTAGACATTTAGGCTGCTTCTGTGTCTTGGCAATTGTGAATAGTGCTGCTGTGAATATAGGGTTGGATGTAGTTTTGTCATTGGGATTGATATATCATAGGAATGGGATTGATAGATCGTATGGAGACTCTATTTTTAGTTTCTTGAGGAACTTCCACACTGTTTTTCATAATGGCTGCACCAATGTATGTTTTCACCAACAGCTGGTGTTCTTCTGGGCCATTTTCATTGGCCTTCCTTCGATGCTTTCCAACTCCCTCTTTCCGGACCCCAAGCTCTCCATCTTTCAGAGTCTGATTCAAGTTACACATATTTTGGCAGCTTCCCTGATTGCTACAGCATTTGCTGATCATTTTAGTCTATTTTCTCAACTCTACAGTACAAATCTATGTAAATAATTTGATTCTTGCTTATAAATTATTCTGTATTGTTCAGTAGTTCCAAGTGCCCTCTGAAAATGCCCTTTGGAGTTGAGAAAACATCTGAGGTTGTTCGTCTCTCTCAGAGTACTTAACATTTATCTATCAAATCGATAATATTTATAAAGGGCTTATTCTGTATTAAGCCCAGTTCAAGGTACAGGCTTCCCTGGTGGCTCAGATGGTAAAGAATCTGCCTATAATGCAGGAGACCTCCCCGGCTTCAGTCCCTGGGTCAGGAAGATCCCCTGGAGCAGGGAATGGCAACCCACTCCAGTACTCTTGCCTGGAGAAAACCATGGACAGAGGACCATAGTGGGCTACAGTCCATGGGGTTGCAAAGAGTTGGACATGACTGAGCAACTAATACTTTTAAGGTACAGGAGACACAGTTCCTGCCCACATGAATCTTACATGCCAGTGGGGAAGCAAACAATATACAAACCAAATAGATGATCTAATGCCGGAAGCATTCTGAGAATCCCCGTCTTTTCATTACAGTTGATTTGCAGTGTTGTGTTAGTTTCAGGCGTACAGCAAAGCGATTCAGTTATACACACACTCATTCTTTTTTAGGGTCTTTTCGCACATAGGACATCATAGAATAATGAGTCACAGTTCCCTGTGCAACGCAGTAGGTCCTCGTGGGTTGTCTATCGATATGTGTAGCTTCTAAATAAGTCACTCGTTTTGAAGAATAACTGGAGACCAACTAAAGAAGAATATAGTAAACAACCTCATGCAAATTATTTATGCATTTTACAGCAGATCTGTGGTTATCATCTTGGGCATTTAATTTCGCAGCGCTTCAGTTTCTTCATCATGCTCGTGTGCCATCAGGCGTACACACAGAATCACATCAAGCACAGGATCATCGTCCCCTTCCACACTCCAGTGAGCATGCTTAGTTACTCACACATGCACTAGTCTACCAACTGTTCAAAGCCAAGCATCTGATAATTATTCTCAGTTTTGTTTGCTATTGGATTGAGGGACTTTAGAATCATCTGATCCACTCCCCACATGATAGATGGAGAAATCAAGGCCCAAAATGCGTGTGTTTTGCATAAAACCACATACTAATGAATTGGCAGAATCAGGAGTAAGACCCCATTTAGACACTTCTCCCCGCCCCGACCCTGTGACTTCACCATCTCATCTGACGTGGCTCCTCCTTGACCCTTACAGGATGCTTGTGTTCAGTGTCTACTGTATTTTCTGATATGGGACTAGTTTCCCACCAAACAATATGCTCATCTTATTCAAGGCTCTATCCCTTCTATGAACTGTACTGCCCGGCATGTGCATGGATTCAGTAAATGTTGGATGAGTGAAGAGATTAGTGAATAATTGAAGTGCATCTTACTTTTGTAAGGAATACATTTCTGAAAAGTGATATGTAAAATGAATTTCAGTACATAGAATGTGACTTTCTTCTTGATTCTCATTCAGAGAAGAAAGATCACTCTATTTCTAAGTTGCCTTGGATTCAAAAGTAATTCCTTACATTTTAAGCTTTAAGTTTTCCCCCTCTAGCTCAGGGACTTTGTAAAGCAGCTCAGAGTATATGGGCTAACGATATCCAATATATTCAAGAACTACTCCTTGGGATCACTGTGATTAACTTGGAGTTAACTGAGGCATGATTCATTCTCTCCTCAACCTATTATATGTCTACTTACCACTCCTGGATTTCCCATATTTAATTTTCTTAAAGTGAGAACCACCTTCAGCATGTGTGGGTATTTATGTGTGTGTGTGATGAGAACCAATGCCAGAAATGAGGCAGAGGGAAGAAGTATAAACCCCATAATAGAACAGCATCAGAGCAAAAGCCTAGCAGGTGCGAAAGACCAGGAGGTAGACTGAGTCACAGTGGATACAGCCTTGAGTTCCAGGATGAGAAGAGTTCATTTATTTGTAAAAAAAACTTATTTTATGTTGTAGTACAGCCAATTAATAATGCTGTGATAGTTTCAGATGGACAGCAAAGGGACTCAGCCATACATACACATGTATCCATCCATTCTCCCCCCAAATCCTCTCCCATCCAGGCTGCCACGTAACGTGGAGCAGAGTTCCATGAGGTCTACAGTAGGTTCTTGTTGGTTACCCATTTTGAGTACAGCAGTTGTACATGGTGATCCCAAACTCCCTAACTTTCTTTTCCTTCCAGCCTCATCCCCAGCAATCATACATTCGTTCTCTATCTACGTTCATTCTCTAAGTCTGAGTCTGTTTCTGTTTTGTAGATAAGTTCACTTGTATCGTGTCTTTTAAGATTCCTCATACAAGGGATGTCATACCATATTTCTTCTCTTTCTGACTTCACTCAGTTGAGAAAAGTACATTCAATTTGATAAGTATTTGAAGAGTTTTAGCAGAGTTTATAATACTCTTCATCTGCCCTCCACTGTTCTTTCTAGCCTATTCTTTCCTCATCCCAATTCACAGGTACACACCCATTGAAATGATGACCTACCTCCGTTCACCAAGACTGCCCTTTCTGTTGCCTCTATTTCTCCACCTCCTCTCCCATCCCTTTATTTACAGTCCACTCTAATTTATTCTGTAGTGGACAGAGGATGAGATGATTGTATGCCATCACCGACTCAATGGACTCAAGTTTGAGCAAGCTCTGGGAGTTGGTGATGGACAGGGAAGCCTGGCGTTCTGCAGTCCATGGGGTTGCAAAAAGTCAGACCCGACTGAATGACTGAACTGAACTAACTTACTCTTGAGGTTTCACCTATCATTTCCTCCAAGAGCCTTCCCTGTCACCTCCTAACTGAGTTGGACTCTGATCCTACGTGCCTCCCTCACCCATGGTCACCCTGTCCTCTCTCTCAACTCTAACACTAACTGAATCTTCTGTATCCATCTCCAGGCAGGAAGCTCCTTCAGGACAGACGGTGACACATGGCCACTGTATTCCAATTGCCTGGCACATAATGGCTCAAGTCTTTGATGCATGTATGAAGGGAAATATGAGCAAATAAATGCATGGATGGAATTATGTAATTGGTCCTGCACTTTAGGAACCTTACCTGGCATGATGAACAGAGAGAAGAGAGAGAGGTTAAGGAGTTCCTGTGGTATCTGGGGAAAGAGGCTGAGGCTTAAAGCTAGCTGCAGAAAGAATACAAAATTGGGAGGTAAGAAAGTCTCAGAGGAAATCTAGCAACTGATTGAATGTTCAGAATGAGGGACCAGATACAGACTAAAGCCTGAGGTTTTGAACTTATTAGAATAATGGCACCGTGAACCGAAAGAGAAGCTGATTTGAGGTGGTCGTGGTGGGGAGGTAAAAGTTTAATTTTAGACTGAACACATGTATAATATTGTCTACTAAAGCTAACTATATGGTTAGTTTTCCTGGTTCATGAAAATGCACCAGAATTAAGCTACTCATGCCTGAATGGTAGATCTGGCCTCCTCTTCATCCTTGTTGCTAATCCTCAGACTGTTTGAAAGACCCTACCTTTCTTTTTCAGCACGGATTTCTTAGTTTACTTGGGAAACTCAGCTATTTTTCTGCACTGCAATCCAGGCAAGATCCTGTATGCCCAGGAAATTAATGCTTTGGGCCTGACTCAAGGTGGTCATTAGAATTAAACCCATTTGCATGAGAGTTCTCTCGAGTGTCAGGGCAGTGGCCGCTCACCTAGGACAGTCTCTGTGACTAGTGACGTTACCTTCCTTCCTTGTATCTGGGGTCAGACAGGTGCTGAGGCTGCAGAGTGGGAGGCACCGGTCATGCCAGTGCCCGTTGCCAGGTGGGTGGCAGACGACATGTCTTGTCTAGTAGGATCACTCTCAGGATTAATGTTTGGCAAAAGACTGCTGCTGGGGACATTTGTCTTTGGCATTTTTTGGTCACTGTTTCTTTCCACATCCTTTCCGTACTTTTATTTTCTTCCCAGTGGATGATTCAGGCAGGAAGTTTCTCTAAACTTCTGGGTCACTTGAAGAGAATAAGATCGTACCATTCAAGCATAGTTATTACAGTTGGACGTTGTTTCACTTTTTTTCTCTGTGGCATTTTTTGTATTAAAACTAAATTTATTCACTTTTTTTCCTTTTTATCAGAACTTTTTTTCTCTCTTGATTTTTTGTTTGTTTCGGGGTATAGTTGATTAGGACTTCCCTGGTAGCATAGCAGTAAGGAATCTGCCTGCCAATGCAGATACCCTGGTTCAATCCCTGGGCCAGGAAGATCCCCTGGAAAAGGAAATGGCAACCCACTCCTGTATTCTTGTCTGGGAAACCCCATGGACAGAGGAGCCCGAAGGGCTCCATGGGGGTCACAAAGAGTCAGACACGGCTTAGCAACTAAACAAAATGACATAGATGATTAACAAACAGTGTTATGATAGTTTCAAGTGAACAGCAAAGGGATTCAGTGTGGCATTCCTATTTTAATAGTAGTTAGATTCTTAATAATATCTGAAAATATTGGAAAGTTATTTGGTCTGGGGGTATGGCCCCTGAAGGCAGAGAGGGGTCCTAGGTTCTGGTTATTAAGACTTTGAAATTTGCACACATTAAATGGGTGTATCCTCAGTATGCTTATGATGCAAGGCTGTTAAACTTAATCAGTGTTTTTCGATGATATCAATATCTTCTCTTTTATTTGAAGTTCGTCTTTTACTGTTCTGAAAAGAAATTCAAACTATTCTGAAGTGAAACTCAGAGATAATATAAGTTACTTACATATAGGATCGAAAAAGAAATCAATATAGTACCTTAACTGTAACAGAAAAAGAAATGAAAGGAAAATATTTTATATAAAATACTATATATTTAAATATGTAAATGCTCAGGCCCACCAGATGTAAAGTCATCAGATATTTGCAGCTATACATGGCATCACCATAAATGTGACAGCTACAAATGCTATAACCAGGAGTATGTGGTGTTGGCGTTCATTTATCATTTTTATTGGCCATCAAATACAACTCGTGGCATTGCTGTCAGCAATGTGATTTTCCAAAATGGTGAGCGTTTCTTGGCAAAGTTCCAAACAAAATAAAGCTTGATCTTCCCTTCTGGGTTGCTTTCCAAAAGAAAAAAAATTACTGTATATTTACACTGTGCAAAAAAAAAAAAAAAAAAAGTCATGTGCCCGTATGTAGAAAGGAGTTTTGTTCTAAGCTCAAATAANAAGAAAAAAAATTACTGTATATTTACACTGTGCAAAAAAAAAAAAAAGTCATGTGCCCGTATGTAGAAAGGAGTTTTGTTCTAAGCTCAAATAATTTTTTTAAACAAATATTTTTAATTTTTATTTATTCATTTGCACTGGGTCTTAGTTGCAACATGTCGGATTTAGTTCCCTGACCAGGGATCAAACCTGGGTCTCCGGCATTGGGAGCGTGTCTTAACCACTAGACCACCAGGGAAGTCCCTAGGCTCAGGTAAGTAATTACACACACACTTTCTCTTATGCAGCTGGCAGCCTGACCTTGAGAAATCAGAAGGACTGAGACACTTCTCTGTGGGTGGGACTCTTCTCCACGGTGCAGGATGTTGAGGATCCCTTACCACCCCCAGCAAATGCTAGGAGGTTCTCTCCAAATTACTGGGAGAACAATGAAGACACCCACCGCAATTTCCAAAACATACTGGAGAGGGAAGGGGGCGGTGCAGGCCGTACTGACTCCCTGGAGATTTACTGAACTTGATGCTGTTCTAAGTCTTCAGAGACTCCACTGAGGGCAGATCCAGGTATTATGGGTCACAAAGCTTTATTCAGTTGGGGATCTTGCCTTTAAACAAAGCATCAAAACTACAAATAGAAACTTAGGTAGGAACTTGGGTAGTTGTTTACCATGTGAAAAGTAATGGCAAGAAATTATGAAAATTTCAAAAGCTGATAGGTACCACAAACATCACAAACACCTAGTAAAATTTAAAATTATATTTTAAAATATTCTTTAAGACTTTCCCCTTGTGGTATCCTCTAATCATCTCATCTCTTCACATGATATTAATATCATTTTCTATAGAGACAAGGAAGAATGATTCAGTTTTTACTTCAGCATGGTTGATCAAATTTTGTTTCTATTAGTGATAATTTAGAAAATTTTCTTTTAGCGTCACTGCTCATTATGATCATATAAATTGTTAGGATTGTTATCAGATTTGGGAAAGCTGCTAGTTTCTTTTATGTAAGCTGTAAGATAAAAAAAAAATTTTTTTTTGTACAGTGACCAATCATAAGTAGCCCCTAAACTGACAGCACTCATTAACCAGTTTGTTATTGATGTTCTTGTTTTAGTAGCTTCATGTTAATTTAAATTGTCTTCATCAAGTCATATTTCATGTGAAACCAGCAGGAAATGTATAGACAAGAATTCTGATAAATTCTATTTTGTATGATTCCCACCAAAAGAGAGGGGGAAAAAATGGGTTTTTGTATTTGTGTTGGCCTCACTATCAAGTATATTTCTTTCGGGAGAAAACTTCTCTTTCAACTTGGCATCAGTGAACACTTGATCCTTCATTTATAATTTCACATGTTCGATGATGAGAAGAATTTTCCATAGGTTAGCTTCTAGTTAGCTACATGCACTGATCACATGCTTCAGGAGCTGGGTACCACTGGACATGTTGAGATCACGACATGGCCTAACTTCTGCATCTTCATACTGTGATAGATAGCGGGCGAGCCAGCAGAGTGGGCAGCAGGCGCATTCCTGGAAGTCTCTCTGAGATGAAAAGTGAAAGCAAAGCTTAACTCTACATAGAAGTGACTGTGTCCCATATAAATATTTCCCATTTAAAGCAGAACTAAATGTATCCACAGTTCAACTTTCCCTTATCCAGATTCCCCAAATGACGTCTACTCAAATGATATCAACTCTAGAAGTGTGATAGAAGGGAAGTTGGAGAGGAAGCAGATGAAATTCTCAACAGTTGTGGTTGAAATGTTTTATTTCTGCCATTGACCTATATAAGTATTTTTAAATATTTCATTTTAATGCAAAATATTGCCTTTTACCTCTTCTGATGTTGCCAAATTTTGGGTGATAAACCACATAAGTTTTTAAAAATTAAGTTTTACTATTGGCAAGAGAAGAAATGAACATGTTTTAAAAATTCAAGTAGGGCTAGTAACAAAAATCAGTGATCCCATGGCTTCTCCCAACCCAAGAGGCAACCACCTTTAACTTATGGAAGCACTTTTTCAGGTTTTCTTTATATTTTCAAATGATATTTATGTACCATGATCTCTTAGGTTATTATTTTAGATGTTATTTATTGTCTCTATTCTAATAGATGCAAAACTTAGCTTTCAATTTCATGTTTCTTTCTTGCAGGCATTCTTTTGGCCACCTTTGTCCTTTCCTCCCATTCTGGACCTGTCTTTCTCCAGGAACACATGCTAACTTTCTTGGGACTTCTCTTTTCCATCATTTGAGAAGTCCTTTTAGCTCATCTCATCTTCTGTGTTCTAGCCCCCAATCCTGACTCTCACACCTTTCATTTTCCTGGTTTACTCCTCTATTTTGGTGAAATACATCTTCCAGTAGCTTTTTAGAGAAGAGTATACAGGAGATAAATCTTTAGAAACTGAAAAAAATGTGTCTGTTTTCCACTCCCATTTTTGGGGGGTATAGTAATTTTAGATAAAAATTCCATTCTGAAGGTATTGTTTTAGTGCTTTCCAACTTTAGTGTTGCTTTCGGTAAGTCTGATACTACTTTTTTTTGCAGCCATTAGATTTTTTAACAACCATTAGATTTTTATATAGTAATTCAAAACTTACAGTGATCTTTATGAAGGGGTAGCAAATAATAAAACACTACACATTTGCACATTACTTTAAAATTCTTTTAAAGTAGTTTCATGTTTTTAATTTTATTTTACCCTCACAATAATACTACAAAGGGGAATAGGTATTTAATTTATTAATGAACTTGGTAATCAAGTTGACTGATTCTTGATGTTGTATAGCAGAAACTAACAAACTTAGAAAACCATTATATTCTAATACCAATTAAAAAATTAATACATATGTATTATATATAATTCAGTTCAGTTCAGTGACTCAGTTGTGTCCGACTCTTTGTGACCCCATGAATCGCAGCACGCCAGGCCTCCCTGTCCGTCACCAACTCCTGGAGTTCACCCAAACCCACGTCCATCGAGTCAGTGATGCCATCCAGCCATCTCATCCTCTGGCATCCCCTTCTCCTCCTGCCGCCAATCCCTCCTAGCATCAGAGTCTTTTCCAATGAGTCAACTCTTCGCATGAGGTGGCCAAAGTACAGGAGCTTCAGCTTTAGCATCATTCCTTCCAAAGAAATCCCAGGGCTGATCTCCTTCAGAATGGACTGGTTGGATCTCCTTGCAGTCCAAGAGACTCTCAAGAGTCTTCTCCAACACCACAGTTCAAAAGCATCAATTCTTCGGCACTCAGCTTTCTTCACAGTCCAACTCTCACATCCATACATGACCACTGGTAAAACCATAGCCTTGGCTAGACGGACCTTTGTTGGCAAAGTAATGTCTTTGCTTTTTAATATGCTATCTAGGTTGGTCATAATTTTCCTTCCAAGGATTAGGTGTCTTTTAATTTCATGGCTGCAATCACCATCTACAGTGATTTTGGAGCCCAGAAAAATAAAGTCTGNTGGAACTCTCTCGCTTTTTCCATGATCCAGCAGATGTTGGCAATTTGATCTCTGGTTCCTCTTCCTTTTCTAAAACTAGCTTGAACATCAGGAAGTTCACGGTTCACGTATTGCTGAAGCCTGGCTTGGAGAATTTCAAGCATCACTTTACTAGCGTGTGAGATGAGTGCAATTGTGTGGTAGTTTGAGCATTCTTTGGCCTTGCCTTCCTTTCTTTGGGATTGGAATGAAAACTGACCTTTTCCAGTCCTGTGGCCACTGCTGTGTTTTCCAAATGTGCTGGCATATTGAGTGGAGCACTTTCACAGCATCATCTTTCAGGATTTGAAATAGCTCAACTGGAATTCCATCACCTCCACTAGCTTTGTTCATAGTGATGCTTTCTAAGGCCCACTTGACTTCACATTCCAGGATGTCTGGCTTTAGGTGAGTGATCACATCATCATGATTATCTTGGTCGTGAAGATCTTTTTTGTACAGTTCTATGTATTCTTGCCACCTCTTCTTAATATCTTCTGCTTCTGTTAGGTCCAGACCATTTCTGTCCTTTCTCAAGCCCATCTTTGCATGAAATGTTCCCTTGGTATCTCTAATTTTCTTGAAAAGATCTTTAGTCTTTCCCATTCTGTTGTTTTCCTCTATTTCTTTAATGTTGTTAAATAGATATAGAGTCATAAATATGAGCTGGAGAAGACAATGGCACACCACTCCAGCACTCTTGTCTGGAAAATCCCATGGATGGAGGAGCCTGGTAGGCTGCAGTCCATGGGGTCGCTAAGAGTCGGACACGACTGAGCGACTTCACTTTCACTTTCATGCATTGGAGAAGGAAATGGCAACCCATTCCAGTGTTCTTGCCTGGAGAATCCCAGGGACAGGGGAGCCTGCTGGGCTGCCATCTATGGGGTTGCACAGAGTCGGACATGACTGAAGCGACTTAGCAGCAGCAGCAGCATAAATATGAGCATGTGCTTTGCACAAAACTGGAAAAATTTTGGTTCAACACTGACCCTGATTCTTATCACTTACATAATATTGATGCTATTTGACACCCCTGAACTTCATCTTTGAAACAGAATATGATAATATTAATAACACCTGAGGTTATAAATGTGAACTACGTGGCACAAAGTAAATGTTTAGTGAATTTTGGTTACTTTTTTATAGGTATATATTTTTATGACAGGTAATAATAATAGCAACAAACACTTACATAACACTCCATGATAGGAACTGGTCTAAGCACTTTACATATTTATACATACTTATTTCCTCTGCACAACAGCCTTCTGTGGTAGGTACTATTATTATTCTTTTTTTCACCTTTTAATTTTGTATTGGGATGTAGCCGATTAACAAAATAATGTTGTGATATTTTCAGGTGAACAGCGAAGGGATTCAGCCACACACATGCAGACCATTTAATACTGTTCTGATACCATTTGACTTCCAGTTCTTTGTAGGTAGCCAGTTGCTTCTCTCTAGATATTTTATGATCTTTTATTTAACTCTAATGTTCTGGAATTTTATAATAATTTGCCTGACCTGTGTTGGATACTTGGTGGGTTGGCCCTTTCAGTCTGGAGGATCATGTCCTTTAGTTCCCAGAAATTTCCCTTTTTAAAGAAGTACTTGTGTTTGAAATTTTCCTTCTCACTTTTCCTTTGTTTTGTGGCTGGAAGTATTATTTAGAAATTGGACCTCCTGGATTGCGTCTGTTTCCCTTTTCTTTTTGGTATTATTGTTCATTTCTTGGTCTTTTAACTTCTATTTTAAAGAGATTTTCAGAGACTAAAATTTTATATACTTAAAAAATTTTTTTATATACTTTTAATTTGAAGAGTGCTCTTTTTGTTTTTGGATTGTTACTTTAAAACCTATATATAGTATTCTGTTATTATTTCAAAGATGAAATATTGGGTTGTTCAAGATGTTCATTCAAGTTTTCATGCTTTCTTATGAAAACCTGAATAAACTTTTTGGCCAACTTAATATCTTTTCTCATTTCTCTGAAATTCTAATTGAGTTTTCTTCTATTCCTTGGTTATATCTGTTTTTCTGAGGTTCTGTTTGTTTATTTTCTTTTCTCCTACTATACTAGAAATATTTCTAATATTTCTCAAATGTCTGATAACCCAATGCTGTCTATTCATATATAAGGATGAGGTCTAAAGAGCTATTTGTATATATAAAAATTTACCTAGAATCCTACTTCTTACTACCTTCATTTGTACCATCTTGGTCCAAATCACCATTGTCTCTTGCCTAGATTATTGCAACAGTCTCCTAATTGGTTTCCCTGCTTCCATACCTATGTCTTTTTTTTTTTTTTTGAAGCAAGGAATACAACTTTATGTGGAAAGCTAGGCGTCCTAGGAGATGGCAGGCTAGTGCCCCAGTATATCATCTTATCTGGGTCTGAATGCCAGTTTCTTTTATAGACAGAGAAGAGTAGGAGGTGAGGAAAGTGAAAGTGATGTCGCTCAGTCATGTCTGACTCTTCAGGACCCCAGGGACTGTAGCCTACCAGGCTCCTCTGTTCATGGGATTTTCCAGGCAAGGGTACTGGAGTGCGCTGCCATTTCCTTCTCCACATACCTATGTCTTATAGACTATTCTCAACAGAGGCTAGAGTTATCTTTTAAAAACTTAAGTCATACTGTATCACTTCTGTTCCAGATGCCCGAACTGGGCTTCCCATCTTATTCCAAGTAAAAAGCTAAATTCTTACAATAATATGTTGTTTATGTATGCCACAAATTTAGTGGCTTACAATAACACACATTTACTAGTTTGGTTCCTGTGGTTCAGAAGTCCAGGCGTGACTCAGCTGGGTCCTCCGCTTAGGATCTCACAGGCTGTGGTAAGGTGTTGGCCAGGGTTAGGTTCTCATCTGGAGGCTCGACTAGGGAAGCACCTGTTCTCTAACTTGCATGGTGGTTGGCAGCATTCAGTTCCTTGTGATGGTGGGATTCACAGAAGCTTGCTTCCTCAAGCCAGCAAGGGGGAGAGGAGAGAGGGGGAGAGAGCGGGGGTGAGGGAAGGAGAGAGACAGGGAGGGAGGCAGGGACTAGGGCAAGTTTGCTAGCAAGACAAGAGGCTTCTATAATGGAACATAATCACAAGAGTGACATCCTATCCTCTTTGTCTTAATCTTTCAGTTAGAATCAAGTCACAGATCTTTTCCAGATGCAGAAGGAGGCAACAAGACAAAGGCATGAACATTAGAAGTTGGGGGTCAGGGTGCCCAAGACAGATGGGAGTCTTCGCCGCAAATGGTCTGCGGGGCCATCCCCGGTCTGGCTCCGTGTTACCTCTCTGCCCTCATTTCCTACCACTGTCACTTTTCACTCTGCTACAGCCACAGGAGTCTTACGGCTTTTGCATTTTCTCTCCCTCTTCCCAGAACTCTCTTCTCCCAGGTGTCCAATAGCTCACTCTCTCATCGCTTTCTAGCCTGTGTTCTCATGTCACCTTCTCAGAGGACCACTTTATTTAGAATTCCAGGCACTCTCTATCCCTTTTCTGCTCTATTTTCCTCCATGAACTATGTGGTTGTTATTTAGTCCCTCAGTCATGTCTAACTCATTTGAGATCCCTTGGACTGTAGCCCACCAGGCTCCTCTGTCCGTGGGTTTTCCCAGGCAAGAATACTGGAGTGGGCTGCCATTTCCTTCTCTCGGGCATCTTGCTGACTCAGAGATTGAACCCAAATCTCCTGCATTGGCAGGCGGATTCTTTACCACTGAGCCACCAGGGAAAGCCACCATGTACTGTATCATTTATCTATTGGTTGTGTTGTTTATCTGCTATCTGCTGCTAGAATGGAGGGCTTCCCAGGCGGTGCTAGTGGTAAAGGACCCATGTGCCAATGCAGGAGACACAAGATACACGGGTTCTATCCTTGGGTTGGGAAGATCCCCTGGAGGAGGGCATGGCAACCCATTCCAGTATTCTTGCCTTGAGAATACCATGGACAAAAGAGCCTGGCAGGTTACAGTCCATAGGGTCACAAAGAGTTGGACATGACTGAAGTGACTTAGCATGCCCTAGAATGGAAGCTCTGTGAAGATTTCTGTTTCCTGTACTGCTGAATGCTTTGTGTTTAAAACACAGTAGTCACTTCATAAGTATGTATTAAATAAATGAGTGTGTATGTGCAAGACTTGTTGTCTGATGGGCTTAACAATAGGACAATTGGATGGGCAAGTGGCTGGCTTTTTTGTTGGGGACTTCCAAATTCAAGCATTTGGGGGTCTTTGTTTATGTGTCCTTCAGTGTCTGCAAGGGGAGAACATCCAGTCACCTGTCCAAGGATTGTAAGAAGCCTGTCTCCCATTATTTTGTAGCTCTGCAGTGGGAGGGACTGAGGTTCTCATATGCAATATACAAATGTTTACTTCATCTTCTAGTTTTTAGTTTTGCTCCTGAGCATATTTCCTCTACTCCCCAGGCTTAATGTCCTTTAGACTTGATTGTCTCTGTTCAGTGTCTCCTGAGACTTGATCTTCTGTTTCCTGTGAGAAGGGGAATTAGCTGATTCTGCCAGGGTGAGGGTGGGTTCTTAGAGCTTACCTGATGCCTCAGGCTCACCTCTGCCTTCTATCTGGTACTTAACTTTTCCCGAATTCCTCTCGTGTTCTTGAGAGTGAATGAGCTTCTCTTCCAGTGGCCTCTTCTTTTGTATGCTCTCAGGTTTGACCCTTTTGTCTTCAAAGCCATTAATCCTTCCTACACCTGTTTTCTGACTTTCTCTGGAGTTTCTCTTTGTGTTTCTTCTTGTTTTGAAGAGAGTTTTGAGAGAAGAAGGATATCTCAGTACTGAAAAGCCTAATGGATATTTTCATCCAGATGTTTAGCATCTCATTAGGGATAGGCTTAAAGTCTAAAAATATTGATGGCAAATGGAAAGTCTTATCAGAGGCAGCTTGATTCTTTACTATAGATGAACAGTAGGGAAGATGATTCCAGATCGCCCAAGTGTTAAAAGGGGTTGGAGGAGAGGGTGAGAAATGCTTGTACAGTCCACACTTGAGATAATTCATACCTTTTGATCGTATCATTGCCTTTCTAGGACTCTGTCTCAAAGGAATAATCAGTCAGAAACTTGGGCAAAAATAAAAGTTCATCCCAACACTAGTCATATAGTCAAAACTGGAGGAACCACAGCAAAGTAAAACTTGGTACCATCCTTGGAATATTATGTAGATACTAAAAGAGACATTTCTGAAGTAACTTTTGAGAAGTCAAAAAGAGAAATTGTTAAGACTGTTTAATGACATGAAAAAGAGCTCACAATATATTAAATGATTAAAACAAGATGAGTACACATTAATTTTATTATAAGAAAGCTTTTGAAAAGCAAAATTAAATTAAGAGTCATTTAATTTATTTTCAGCCAGTTAAAGAGATTAAAAAACAGTTAATGATACACAAAATGAGTGTTATATGCACCAGAAAATAGCAAATTATGGCTTACAAATGAGTTCAAAAGAAAGCATCTGTTTCCTCTCTTAGGTACCTACTGCTGCTGTAGATGTGAAAGGGAATAAAGCAGTAACTCCTTTTCAAGGAAACCAATTACCTTTCCTTTGGCCTATTTGGTAAACTTATAAGGCCTCACTTTACAGCTTTCCAAAAGAATCTTTGTATGTACTTTAAAAGAATGGCTTTTTCCAATAGTCTGCCAAGCTTTCAAAAAAAGCCCTATTCTTGACCAAGTTTGGAAAAGCGCATAAATGTTTCACTGCACATAAAATCAGTGTGTTCATTTCATAGGAATATTCTCCAGCCTGTAGGACGGTTTTAGAGTATGCAGATGACAAGTACTCTGGTATTAGTTATTAATGCTTGAAGCGTTTAATTCAGGGAAAAATTATTTACTCAGTGAAGGGGTCAGTTCTTGAACCTGAACTCTTCACTACATAAAAGAGATGTTGGGCAATATTATGGCTCCAGAAATAATTATCACAATGAACTTTCATGCTCAGCCCATATTCATCTACCCAACTCCCAGGCACAGAGAGTTGGAGAAGGGTGATTCTTGCTCTTGAGGGAGGCAGAAGCTAGGATAACAGGCAGAAGTTATATTAGGGTATGTTTTTCTTTATGTCTTTCTGTTTTCCTTTCTCTTATTCCTTTTGTTCTTTCTCTTCTCCCAGCCCCACCCCCTCTTTCTTTAAAAAATAGGGACAGAGAATACATACTATCTGTTTGCATTTTCTGTTCTAGTTCCAGAGGAGTGTCTTACATGCCTGTGGCCTGACACTGACTATATACAATTATATATTCCACCCTTCATCTCTCATATACACGTACTGAACATCTTATTATGCAGGGCATCACGTGAAACTCATGGCCCCAAGGAGCTTATGAATGAGCTCATGACTCAAGGTAGTTCAGCATACACCACATATTGTACAGGTAGACAGGGAGAGAGTGTGTTATGGGTAGGTACCACAGGAAAGAGCTTCTGTTCTGGGAATTTAGCTTTTTGCAATAGAGGAGTTTTCTTCTTTTGGAATTCACTTGAATTTTATAATACAGTCATGTTTTTGTATATACTCATGAAACTGTGCTTAGTGGACCTAGGCTCGGCAAACGGATGTCTTTGTCCAAGCAAGTTGGAAGTTGACTGCTGCACATTTGGAGAGATGAATTTTCCCTGCATTTCATAGAATGGGAGGATTTGTTTGGTAGAAATGTTAAACATGGGTACTTTAACTAAAAATAAAGGACCTGGACTAATTCACAAAGGCTGGAATTCTCAGTTTTTCTACGTTTCATACCCTCAAAGTGTTTTTGTTGAGAAAATTTTACTGGTTAGGGTTAAATATTTGAATCAGTCACTTTAGAGCTTCCATATTCCAGACCTTTTAATTCTCTGACTTGCCTTTGGAGGATCCAGCATGTCTCTAATGAATGTCCTTGGATCCAGCTGCCAGAGGTTGTTATGTTTTCTGTTTACTTGAAAGGTGAGGTTTTGGATCGCAGTAACATTTCCATAGTTCTGTTATTAAAACACGTTTGCAGACCTCTAAACATGAAACAGATCGCAGAACCCCAAAACAATAGCCTTAACTGTGGAGACGAGTTCAGTATGAACTCAGTCTGTCTTGGACCTGCACAAGGAGATTTAGTTACTGTGACACAATTAACACACTGTTTGGGAGAACTTTAGTACTTGGTGATTCCTAAATTGAGAAATCTTTTGGGAGCAATGCTGTTATATTTATTTCTTACTGGAGTATAGTTGATTTTCAATGTTGTCTTAGTTTCAGGGGTGAAGTGAAGTGAAGTCGCTCAGTCGTGTCCGACTCTTTGCGACCCCATAGACTGTAGCCTACCAGGCTCCTTTGTCCATGGGATTTTCTAAGCAATAGTACTGGAGTAGATTGCCATTTCCTTCTCCAGGGGATCTTCCCGACCCAGGGATCGAACCCAGGTCTCCCGCATTGTAGACAGACGCTTTACCATCTAAGCCACCAGGGAGTGGTGTTTCAGGGGTACAGTAAGGTTAATCAGTTATGTGTATATCCACTCTTTTTCCCTGGTAGCTCAGCTGGTGAAGAATCTGCTTGCAATGCAGGAGACCCCACTTCGATTCCTGTGTCAGGAAGATCCCCTGGAGAAGGGATAGGCTGACCACTCCAGTATTCATGGGCTTCCCTGGTGTCTCAGATGGTAAAGAATCCACCTGCAATGGGGGAGACCTGGGTTCGATCCCTGGGTTGGGAAGATCCCCCGGAGGAGGGCATGGCAACCCACTCCAGTATTCTTGCCTGGAGAATCCCCATGGGCGGAGGAGCCTGGTGGTCTACAGTCCATGGGGTCGCAAAGAGTTGGACATGACTAATCGACAAAGCACAGCACAGACTCTCTTTAAAATTCTTTTGCCATGTAGGTCATTACAGAGTATTGCGTAGAGTTTGCTATAAGGAGGTCCTTATTAGTAATCTATTTTACATACAGTGGTTTGTATGTGTCAATCCCAGTTTCCCAATTTATCCCTCCTCCCCCTTCTCTGTCTGGTAATTGTAAGTTTGTTTTCTACATCTGTGACTGTATTTCTATTTTGTAAACAAGTTCATTTGTACTTTTTAAAAAACCTTCCACATATAAGTGACATCATATGATATTTGCTGTTCTGTGTCTGACTTACTTCACTTAGTATGATCATCTCTGGTCTGCCCATGTTGCTACAAAGGGCATGATTTCATTCTTTTTATGGCTGAGTAATATTCCACTGTATATATGTACCACACCGTGTCTTGGCTATTGTAAATAGTGTTGGTTCTATTAAATGTTTAAAGAATTCCTGTACGATATGTAGAGCATTGAACTTTTTGAGCAACTTGTTTATGCAGTTACATGGGATCAAAAGGCGATAGCTGAGAGCAAAGAGGGCTGACCCTACTCTACAGGGAGAAAGAAGGGAAATTTAGATACTTTTCAGAGCCCAGCTTAATCCCATGAAGACTTCTCTGTCTATCCATCTTCATTGCCCTCCCTTGGCTTTTAGATCTTACAGCCTCTGCACATGACTTTTGACTTGTTTTCTATGTACAGCAGCAGAACTGTGTTTTGGTAACTGCTTTGTTACCAGGGCTGAACTGGGCGCTATATGACATAGCCATTCCTGCTCTCCTGGTTGTTACAGTGGAGTAGGACAGACAATAAGTGAGTAATAGGAATAAACAGTTCATCAAAGATTCTCAATTCATTTGGATATAAACTTGAAACAGATCCATCTTTTTTTCCCCAATGATTGCTTTCAACCTTGTTCACCCAATTTCCTACCTCTTGGTGAATGTTTGGCAGACCCTATAACTTTCCAATCAATTTGAGTGGTTAAAATACAGTTTAGGCAAGCTTACAATTCAACTTGACTTCTGGTTCAAGTAAACCCCTCCCCCATTACATGCTGTAGTTCTTTTCATGCCAAACTGGAAAGAAATTCTCAGAGATTCTGGTTGGTCTCTTTTCATGAGGAAAATGGGTAAGAGCTAAGTTAGGGGGATGAAATGCCTTTTCACTGCAGCTGATCTCAAGATTGCAACTGAAACTCTGTATCCTTTGTCTGCTTTCATTCTAACTTCCCCTCACCCTTGGGGAAGAAAGCTGCCTAACACATCCAAGCAGGGAGATTTGTCAGAGGGACACAACAATACAAGGAGAGGGGCAAGAGAGCATTGAGGGGATTTGTAAAGAAGAGATTATTACGATGGAATGTGGGATCTAAAGAATATAGGAGGGAAGTGGTGAGAGAGAGAGAGGTGATGGGATAAAGTGCATTGCAGCTTCAAAATGAGGTTGAAGAATTGGTGTAGGTGGGATACTGGAGCAAGTGTATCAGAAGGGCTGCCAAAGAGTTGGCTGTCTGTGCACCAATGCAAACAGAAATGCAGAGACAGAGTTACAGAGGAGAAGGAGAGAGCGGCTGTATTACTTTGCCAGGCAAAGGGGAAGCACAGTAGGCTAAGTACCTCAAGAACTGCTGTCCCCCGCCCCGGTGAGTAGGGAAAGGTTATGCAGTCAGGTTGGAGAATGTCGTATGACTCAAGGCAGTAACAGTCTTGTATTCTTTCTTCTGCAGAGTTTCAAAAGGATGAAGTTGCTGACAAGATTAGTGTGTGTGCAGGATCTTAGGGTGCTTTCCTGGTATCTCAGCAGGTAAAGAATCCACCTGCAATGCAGGAGACCCCAGTTTGATTCCTGCGTCAGGAAGATCCCCTGGAGAAGGGATAGGCTAACCATTCCAGTATTCTTGGGCTTCCCTGGTGTCTCAGATGGTAAAGAATCTGCCTGCAATGGGGGAGACCTGGGTTTGATCCCTGGATTGAGAGGATTCCCCCGGAGGAGGGCATGGCAACCCACTCCAGTATTCCTGCCTGGAGAATCCCATGGACAGAGTTGCCTGGTAGGCTATAGTCCATGGGGTCGCAAAGAGGTGGACACGACTGAGCAACAAAGCACAGCACGGATCTTAGGCGGTCCAGTCCCCTAATCTCGATCAGCCTCCCTGGTCCTCAGGTGGTTTTGTCGCTGTTCCTCCTTTGATTAGCAACTGTTCTGCCGTTTGGAACTGAGAGAAGGTCACGGAGGCTGGCGTTTTGCCTATAAGAAATGGGGGACAAAAAGGCCTCTGTGCCCAGAAGTCCCACAGGGCTCTGCTTGGCATCAAAAGAATAGGAGGTTGGAGTTTGAATTTAGAAAAACAGAAGCTGTGTGTGTGTGTGTGTGTGTGTGTGTGTGTGTGTGTGTATGTGTGTGTGAGAGTGAGAGACAGAGAGAGATCTCACAAGGGTAGGCAGGCTGCTGCATCAGAATGGATGAAAGAGTCATTGGAAATGAGAAAATGGAGAGGCAAACACACTATTCTGTTTTGTCTGTTGCTAATTTCCTTGCAGTGTGTGTCTTCCTTACTAGACTCCAAGTTTGGCACCAAACACACTGCTGAGCCCCTATGCATATACATGAGAGGAACAGCCTTAAGATCTTACGTTACACATGGAAAGAACAACTTCAAGACATGAGAGCTAGGGCTATTCATTTACCTGTTAGCAGAAACCATGTTACCACTTGTAAGGAGGCCAGAGGAGGAGCTATAGAGAGTAAACTTAACTGTTTTTGACATTTGCAAATAGGCAGGCTGACTGGGGAACAGGAGACATAACCAGAACACAGAATTAGTACAGAGGTTTGTCAGGTATTATTCCCAACGCCCCCCCCACCTTTCCTTGTATTCAAGTGTCTCATGTGTTTTTTAACGTCAAGAGGACCTGTATAGATATTTCTTTTTCCCTTAAGTTACATATTTTCCCCTTAAGTTGCATATTTGTGTTTCTCTTTCTTCTTCCAGAGAGAATCAGGGATAACTTTGATTTTTAGGGGCTAACTTCTTTCGCTAAGGTGTGTTTCTGTTGGGGGGAGCAAATTTTCCTTAAAGGGTTTGGCTGATGCTAAAATTTCTTTCACTAATTTGGTGTTTTTCTTCCATTAAAGGAATAAAGGCTTAGAATGCAAACTCCTGGGGGAAGATAACAAAGCTTTAGATAGTATTAAGGTGTAAATGACTGAAGCTCAAGTCCTTTTAGAGAGAAAGAGCAGGAGGTTCAGAAGACAGTGATGATGTGGGCTTAGGGGGAGAAATTGCTCTGAGAAGCTGAGCTGCAGGAGCTACATTTTTTTTGCTTGCTGCTGGCTTTGCCACCCATGAGCCCCTGGGTTGCTGACCTAAAACAAATAGACTGCCAGATACTGCTCTGGCAAATGTAGGTTTCTTCAGGATCAGTAGAGAATTGCAACTCAGGGTCTGCAACCCTGGCAGGCCACATGCAAGTTTTCCCTAACACAAGGGAAGGAAAACACTTTTATAGAAGAGGAGAAAGGAACTGGTGAGGGCTGTAAACAGAGTCCAAGGGTTCTTGCTGACTTAGATGTCTGTCTTCTCCTGCTATGCGATCATTGCAGGGCATGAGAGCTCCCCCTTCTGTTTAACTGAGATTTCTGTTTATAATTTTTTTTTTTTAACATGGTGGATATGGTTTGTGAGCGCTGAAGACATTCTTTGCTTTTGAAAGACTTTGAGGCCAGTGGAAATATTTTTTTCCTATAGGAGGCTGTGCTGGGTGTCTCTCCTCTAGGAATTCACCTGGCTTATCAAGTCCACATTTCCTCAAATGAATGAGAATTCATGCCCAGTAAACCTTCCTTTTGGATGCAGGGTTCCAAAGAATAGCAAGGAGAGATAAGAAAGCCTTCCTCGGTGATCAATGCAAAGAAATAGAGGAAAACAATAGAATGGGAAAGACTAGAGATCTCTTCAAGGAAATTAGAGATACCAAGAGAATATTTCATGCAAAGATGGGCTCGATAAAGGACAGAAATGGGATGGACCTAACAGAAGCATAAGAGATTAAGAAGATGTGGCAAGAATACACAGAAGAACTATACAAAAAAGATCTTCATGACTCAGATAACCACGATGGTGTGATCACTCACCTAGAAGCAGACATGCTGGAATGGGAAGTCAAGTGGGCCTTAGGAAGTATCACTATGAACAAAGCAGGTGGAGGTGATGGAATTCCAGTTGAGCTATTTCAAATCCTGAAGGATGATGCTGTGAAAGTGCTGCACTCAATATGCCAGCAAATTTGGAAAACTCAGCAATGGCCACAGGACAGGAAAAGGTCACTTTTCATTCCAATCCCAAAGAAAGGCAATGCCAAAGAATGCTCAAACTACTGCACAATTGCACTCATCTCACACGCTAGCAAAGTAATGTTCAAAATTCTCCAAGCTAGTCTTCAATGATACATGAACCATGAACTTCCAGATGTTCAAGCTGGATTTAGAAAAGGCAGAGGAACCAGAGATCAAATTTCCCACATCTGTTGGATCCTCGAAAAAGCAAGAGAGTTCCAGAAAAACATCTATCTCTGCTTTATAGACTATGCCAAAGCCTTTGACTGTGTGGATCACAACAAACTGTGGAAAAGAATTCTTCCAGTGATGGGGATACCAGACCACTTGACCTGCCTCCAGAGAAATCTGTATGCAGGCCAGGAAGCAATACTTAGAAATGGACATGGAACAACAGACTGGTTCCAAATTGGCAAAGGAGTACATCAAGGCTGTATATTGTCACCCTGCTTATTTAACTTATATGCAGAGTATCTCATGCAAAATGCCAGACTGGATGAACCACAAGCTGGAATCAAGATTGCTGGGAGAAATATCAATAATTTCAGATATGCAGATGAAACCACCCTTATAGCAGAAAATGAAGAAGAACTAAAGAGCCTCTTGATGAAAGTGAAAGAGGAGAGTAAAAAAGCTGGCTTAAAGCTCAACATTCAGAAAACTAAGATCATGGCATCTGGTCCCATCACTTCATGGCAAATAGATGGGGAAACAATGGAAACAGTGAGAGACTTTATTTTGGGGGGCTCCAAAATCACAGCAGCTGGTGACTGGAGCCATGCAATTAAAAGACACTTGCTCCTTAGAAGAAAAGTTATGACCAACCTAGATAGCATATTAAAAAGCAGAGACATTACTCTGCCAACAAAGGTCCATCTCGTCAAAGCTATGGTTTCTCCAGTGGTCATGTATGGATGTGAGAATTGGACTGTAAAGAAAGCTGAATGCTGAAGAATTGATGCTTTTGAAGTTGGAGGAGACTCTTGAGAATCCCTTGGACTGCAAGGAGATCCAACCAGTCCATCCTAAAGGAGATCAGTCCTGGATGTTCATTGGAAGGAGTGATGCTGAAGCTGAAACTCCACCATATTGGCCACTTGATATGAAGAACTGACTCATTTGAAAAGACCCTGATGTTGGGAGAGATTGGGGCCAGGGGGAGATGGGGACGACAGAGGATGAGATGTTTGGATGGCATCACTGACTCGATGGACATGAGTCTGAGTAAACTCTGGGAGTTGGTGATGGACAGGGAGGCTTGGCATGCTGCGATTCATGGGGTCACAAAGAGTTGGACACGACTGAGCTACTGAACTGAACTGAAACTTTCTTCTGTGTATTTCAAATCATTCTTTCAACTATTTCCTGTTACCTATCAATGCAGGAATAAGTCAGTTGACAGAAGCAACAATCAGTCACCAGGTTCAAATGGGACCTGTTCTAGTGCTTAGAAAAGTGAAATTATGAGTGTTAAAATCTTTCAAGAAAAAAAAAATTTTTCAAGCTAAAGTCAGCTGAGATTCCAAAGCTATTTTATTTCTAGTTCCACCACTAGATAGTCATATGACCTTGGATGAGTTATTTTATTTTTGGGGGCTTCGAGTATGCTTAGTTTCCATCAAACATGAGAAAGACTGCTGTCATGCAAATACTGTGTATTCAAGTGATTGGTAAAGTCAAAAGCGGCCTTTGACTCTTGGATGGTATTGCTCATGTTGTGGTTTGAATCCTGGTAAAAAATCCCATCGTTCAAAACTGCTTTGGAATCTGATCAGGTGTTTGCTGCTTTTGTTCAGATGGTTTTGGTACCCATTTCAGGTGGTTAAGGGCAGTATTAGAATCATTGATAAGCTTTAAAAAAATTTTTTTTCTTGGCCATGCTACCCTTCTGAAAGCGAATTCTCCAACCTTACAAGTTATTGCTGAGTCAGATCTTCCCCACTTTTCTCTCCCAGAAGTGGTGTTGATGTTTCTGCCTTTTTAACTTCTGCTCTCCCTGGAGGTCTCTTAAGTGAGAAAACTCATTTAATTCCTCATCTCCAGCTGGGAGTGTTCTTGAGTTCTGTTCTTCCTCCAAGATCTTTAAGGCGACTGCTTGCTTATTCCTGGATATGCTTTTCTGTGCATTTTCAGAATTGAGCACCTGGCTTGACACGAGATTTCCGCATTTTCCTTTTCTTTACTCTAATATTCTATTTTCTCACCATTGCTGCTTCCATCAAGAATCCCCTTTGCCTTTAGTGAGATCCGGTGAGTCCTGGACACTATGATTCCTTCAGCATTGTTATTATATATTTATATCGTAACTCCTGTATATCAGTTAAAATGCCATCAATGATGTGAAAATTTAAGAGTTACCTTTTCTGCTTTTTTCCCCATTTTTAACTATGGCTCTGACTTGACCAGCGAGTCTGGTGTCATGCATAGAGTTATACCATTTTGTGTTTTGGATGGATTGAATTTATCTACCAATCTCAGAGTCACAAGATATTAGTTTGCATTCTATTCTGCCATAGACTTGCTGTGGGATATTAGGGGGTTCACTTAATCTTCCCTGAGCCTCCTGATTCCTTATCTGTACAATGGGTACAGTAGTTTCTCACCTACTTCACAGTTGTGAAAATGAAAGTAAATGTCTTACGATAAGTAGAGTACTATATCATATAAGCAACCTTTGTCATTACTATTGTTATGGATGATTTTCTAGGAGTTTACCATCAGTATTAAAATATAGTATTGTTATGGAATCCTGAGACTGGCTGGGTCACTGGAACACAGGAAAGGGTATCGTTGGAATATTGTAGAGTGGGCAAGGTGAGAGAAGTGGAGCTAAAGTACCCAAGGCACTAAAGAACATGGATATTTAATGCATGAGACCCAGATGCTGGGTCCTGTCTTTAGCCCCAAGATGAGGGCACCCTGTCTTCCTTAGCAATGCCTCTCCTCTCTCTCATCTTAAAGCTCACTGTCAGCTTTCTCATTTCCTATAGCACTAGCCATCCATACCACTCCATGTCCTTGCCAGCCTTTGGTGTCAGTGCTCCAGATTTTGGTCATTTTAATGGGTATGTAGTGGTATCCTCACTGTTGTTTTAATTTGCCTTTGAAAGTGAAAGTGAAATTGAAGGCACTCAGTCGCGTCAGACTCTTTGTGACCCCCTGGACTGTAGCCTACCAGACTCCTCCCTCCATGGGATTCTCCAGGCAAGACTACTGGAGTGGGTTGCCATTTCCTTCGCCAGGGGATCTTCCTGACCCAGGGATCGAACCCCGGTCTCCCGCATTCCAGGCAGACGCTTTAACCGCTGAGCCCGCAGGGAATTTTCCTTTGCCTGATGCCATATTAAATGGAGCACGTTTTCATATATTAATACTTCTTTGTCATTTGTGTATCTTCTTTGGTGAGGTATTTGTTAAATTCTTTGGCCCATTTTTTAATCAGGCTGTTGTTTTCTTATTATTGAATTTTAAGATTTCCTTGTATATTTTGGATAACAGTCGTTTATCACATGTATCTTTTGTAATATTTTCTCACAGTCTGTGTCTTCTCATTTTCTCATCATTGTTTTTCACAGAGCAGAAAATTTTAATTATAATGGCATCTAGTTTGTCAATATTTCTTTCATGGATTGTACATTTCATATTCTACCTAAAAATCTGCAGGGTCCTCTTAATTTTCTCCTATGTTATCTTTTAGGAGTTTTCTACTTTTGTATTTTACATTTCAGTATGTGATCCATTCTGAGTTACTTTTTGTGAAGAGTATAAGATCTGTGTCTAGTTTCATTTTATAACACACAAATGTCCAGTTGTTGTGGTATCATTGGTTGAAGAGACTATCTTTGCTCCCTTGTATCTCTGTTTTTCTTTGTCAAAGATCAGTTGACTATTTTTATGTGGGTCTATTTCTGGACCCTGTATTCTGTTCCATTGACCTACTGGTCTGTTCTTCTACCCAAATACCATGTTTTCTTGATTAATGTACCTTTTTAGTAAGTCTTAAAGTCAGACAGTGTCAATTTTTTTTTTTTTTCTATCTCAATATTATATTGGCTGTTTTGAGTCTTTTGCTTTTTTTGTATAAACTTTAGAATCTGTTTGTTGATACTCTGTAAAATAACTTGCTGGGATTATGATTGAAATTGAATTGAATCAACAAATCAAGTTGGAAAGAACTAACATCTTCACAATATTGAATCTTCCTATCATGAACACAGAATATTTCTCCATGTATCTAATTCTTCTTTTATTTCTTTCTGAGTTTTGTAGTTTTCCTCATATAGCTCTTATATATTTTGTTGGACTTACAACTAAGTGTTGGGTGAGCCAAAATGTTTGTTTGGGTTTTTGGTAATGTCTTAAAGGAAACATCTTTCTTCCTTTCTAATATGTACATTCAGTGTTATAAAATTCCCTCTCAGCTCTGCTTTGATTTCATCCCACAAATTTTGGTAAGTTGTATTTTGACTTTTATTTAGTTCAAAATATTAAAAACCTTTCTTGAGGTTTCTTCTGTAACCCATGTGTTACTTAGAATTGTGTTATTTAATCTCCAACTATTTTGGAATTTCCAAAAGAAGATAGATGATCTTTCTGTTATTAATTTCTAGTTGATTCCACTGAGAGAGGGGTGTTGCCATCTCCAGCTATAATAGTGGATTTCTATATTTACTCCTGCAGTTCTGTCAGTTTTTGCCTCATATAGTTAGATGTTTTGTTGTTAGGTACATACGCATTAAAGACTGTTATGTCTTGGGAAATTTGACTCCTTATCATTATGTAATGTTCACTCTACTTTATTCCTGATATCTTTCCTTGCTTTAAAGTCTGCTCTGTGTAGCCTAAATTTAGCTTTTTAGAATTAGTGTCCATATAGTTTATTTTTCTCCATCCGTTTGCCTTTTTGAAGACTTAGAAGACTCTAAGGGGATGTGGAAACACCCGGGTGGAGTAAACTAGGCTCCCTAAATCAATGAGTGGTGAAGAACCTCCTGTTAACCAGAATGTTTGCCTTCACCTGTTAGGTGAGCAAGAGGGAAACATTAATTTCATTAAACCACAGACATTTTAAAATGTACTATCTCTTAGCATTATCTAAATAATAAATTTATCATTGCTAGCACTGTTAATTTATATAGTGTTTTTTCTTTTTTTTTTGATATTGATGAGCCATGGTATTGGCTTGATTCCTGTCTGGTGGGCCTACATTTATACCTTCTTCTGTTCTGCTGCATCCTTTGCCTTTCTTCATGGGTTTTCTCTCATCAAGTGCTATGATTCAGGGTTACAAATATCTGTAAGTTTCACCAAAGTTGGATTTTTTTCCTTATTATCTTTTATAGTAATTTCTAGGAGAAGAATGAGGATGGAAATATCTTTACTATCTCCTCCACTCTGTCCTCTTGAAACTGAAGTCCCTTGAGTCATTCTTAAATGTGTCTAGTTTGTAAATTCTTCTTGGACCAGGATAGAGTCTCTCTTGTATTCTCTCAACACTGTGGATTTATAAGAGCGACAGTAACATGGTGCATGTTGAAATCCAGGTGGTTTGGACACACCAAGCTGTCTGAAAAGTGTCCGTGTCTCTGGCTGGTTTGCCTTAGGGGCTGTCTAAGAAACGAACTGCTACCTTCCTGTCTTCTCTGAGCCACTGCTCTTGGCACCACTGAACCAGTTTCCTTACAGGCCTGTAGCTACTCTCATGCTTTCTCGGGGAGGTGTAGACCATCCTGAGAGAGAGAGGAAAATCTGTCTACAGGCAGGCAAGGCCGAAAGGATGAAGGCTGTCCTTTGTTTCGGGAAAGGTATCATCCCTTAAGTCTTTATTTTTATTTATTTATTTATTTATTTTTACATGTTTCAATGCCATTCTCCCATCTCATCCCACCCTCTCCCTTAAGTCTTTAAAAATGGCATGTGAGTGGGGTTGTTTTGCAGTTTGAAAGTTCAGCGTCGGGAAACTATGTTTATTCTCAAGGTTTTCTCCCGTCTGTGTGTGTGCTCAGTCGCTAAGTCACATCTGACTCTGCGACCCCATGGACTGT
>SJYQ01000093.1:252153-270741 GCA_006410935.1 Redunca redunca | reverse complement strand
ACATGAATTCACCACGAGTGTACAAGCGTTCCCAAACATGAATCCCTTCCCACCTCCCACCCCATACCATCTCTCTGGGTCCTCTCCTTGCACCAGTCCCAAGCATCCTGCATCCTGCATCGGATATCGACTGGCGATTCGTTTCTTACTTGATAGTATACATGTTTCAATGCCATTCTCCCATCTCATCCCACCCTCTCCCTCTCTCTCTCCCCCAGAGTCCAAAAGTTCACTCTATAGATCTGAGTCTCTTTTGTTGTCTCGCATACAGGGTCATCATCCCCATCTTTCTAAATTCCATATATATGCGTTAGTATACTATATTGGTGTTTTTCTTTCTGGCTTGCTTCACTCTGTATAATCGGATTGAAAATAAATTTAATAAAAAAGAACTTTCTGAGAAAAATTATGTAGAAGAATCCCTCACATACTCAGTGACAGATTTGATCTTCCAGAGCCCTGTTCATCTTGGAGCTGAATCTAGCAATCGGGGTTCACGGCCACACCATGTACTATCTGACTCTGAGTAGCATTCGTGGGTTCGCGTTAACCACTAGCTTTCTCAGGAACCGATAAACTCCTTTATGCTTAGAAGCAGCAAAGCACAGCGAGAGCCTCGTGCGCCCTGGAAATGTCTGTGTTTCTGTCAATCCAAGGATGAAGGGTGTATGTGGGAACCTCCGTTTTTAATTAGCCTTTAGGGCATAGCCTGCTCCACGCACTGTCACAACAAAGAGATCTTTATTTCTTTGGGGAATAGTATTAAGATGCAGGGGCTGGAACTGTATACTTGTCATGGTTAAAACAGCTTTTATCTCCTTTTTCATCAGTGGTCTTTGACAGCCGATCTGCAGTTCTGGCTTAACCATGTACTAGTTGTATAACCTTGGGCAAACTCTTGTCCCAGTTTAATTCATCTAGTTTCCTGCTTTATAAACTGGCAGTGGTAATATTTTCCCTGACCAGCTGCCTCAGAGACCTAGTAATCCTTCAAGGGCAGCATGGAGATGGAAAAGTGTTATTAAAAATATAAAAAGAAATTACAGCTTAGAGAAGTTTTTCTTAGGAGGAGGGGCATGTTAAAAAAGCAGTCCTGGTTGCCTCCTGAGAGAGTCCTATTCTTGGGGGTAAAGCAGAACACGGGACAATGTTGGCACTGAGTTTGCAAAAGGCTCTGCCACCACTGCCAGCTTCCCCACCTTTTCTCGCCACCCCCACCCCAAGCAGGGACAGTAATTGACACGGGACAGGACACCCCTCCTCGGTGCTGCCAGGCCACCTAGGCCGTGTGGCCTTGTCAGAGGACTGACAATCAGCTCCCTGCTGCTTTCTCATCTTTTAAAATCCAATTAAACATCTCTGGCCACAGCGTGACAATTGTCTGGGCTCCACAGAGTGGAACTTCACCTGAGGTGGCATTAGGAAGCCAAATAGGAAAAAAAAAAAAAGCTGCTTTATCCTGGAAAGATCATGCCTGCAGTTGCTGAAAGGGTGGAAGCATCGTGAGGTCTGGACCTGTGTTCAGGTTGTTCAGAACAGTTGTCTAGCTCAGTTCCAAACTTTGAGATGTCAAAGGTCATGGAACAAAGTGAACCCCGTCCACATGGGTTTCTGGGCTGAGAAGTGCTCTGGTGGTTTAATGTCAGCAGCGCATGAGCTGTGTGTGTGTGTGTGTGTGTGTGAGAGAGAGAGAGAGAGAGAGAGAGAGAGAGGGAGAGAGAGACCGAGTTTGAATAGAACATCCTAGCAGGAAGGGATGTGGGAAAGTTCAGATAGAACCAGATTATAGGGGACCTTGAAGCCACCATCAGAGCCTGACACAGAACTGTAGGGCCCGACCTCCTATGAAGGCAGGAAGATTCTGCTATGGGGAGGGTGTACACCTCGCAGATTACCATCCTGTAACATCTTTGGCCACCTCATGCGAAGAGTTGACTCATTGGAAAAGACTCTGATGCTGGAAAGGATTGGGGGCAGGAGGAGAAGGGGACAACAGAGGATGAGATGGCTGGATGGCATCACCAACTCGATGGATGCGAGTCTGAATGAACTCCGGGAGTTGGTGATGGACAGGGAGGCCTGGCGTGCTGCGATTCATGGGGTCTCAAAGAGTTGGACACGACTGAGTGACTGAACTGAACTGAATGTCTTGCCATTGCACGTGTTTCCTGAGGTTTATCCGGCCTGTCTAGTCACAGTGCGTTGACATGTGGCTACAGTAATGGCTCCCTGTAAACACTAGGAAGATACTATATCTGGAAGAATCAAAAGCTTCTTGTTCTAAAATAAATGCTGTGCAGTTACTGGATCAACAAAACAAAGCATAAAAAGCAAGGAATCTGGACTCTGCTACTGAATTTGCTACTATCCAGTTGGGCATGTGGGGAAACGATTCTTTTCTTGAGGTTTCAGTTTCCTCATCAATAAAATGATGGAGAAAGTGACAGCTAGATCAGTGATCCCCGAAGTTCCTCTGAGAACTTTCTGAGGAGGAGTTTCAGCCACTGGTATGTCTGTCCTTTGCTAATTACTACTTGTCTCACATGTCCATAGGGCCATTCTATTGTACCAAGTTTCTGAGGTTATTTTAAAGATAAAATAAATGACCTGTAAAACAACAACAACAACAACAACAAAAACACTGATGTATTTTGTCATTACCAGGTGGACTTTCACCATTTGGAGATCCATTTAAAATTGAGGTATAATTGACATATAACATTATACTGGTTTCATATGTAAAACATAATGATTTGATGTTTGTATATATTGTGAAATGATAACCCCGGTTGACATCATTGTTGTCTAGTTGACATCATTGCACACATAGTTATAGAATTTTATTTTTGTGATGGGAACTTGTAAGATTTATTTTTTAGCAACTTTCAAGTAGGCAATACAGTATTTTTAACTATAGTCACCATGCTATATATTGTATCACCGTGAGTTATTTATAATTGGAAGTTTGTACATTTTGACTCCCTTCAATCATTTTGCCCACCTGCCCACCCCTGCTTCTGGCAACAGATCTTTTCTTTGCTCCTGGGAGCTTGTTTTTTCCCCCCTTTTAGAGTCCACGTGTAAGTGACATCATGAAGCACTTGTCTTTTTCTGTCTGACTTATTTCACTTAGCATAGTGCCCTCAAGTTCCATCCATGTTGCAAATGGCAAAAATTCATTCTTTTTCAAGGCTGAGTAGTATTCAATTGTATGGAGATATATATATATAAAATGTGTGTATAAATCATAATTATAAATAATGCTGCTATAAACATAGGGCATATATGAGACTATACCCTTTTGAATTAATGTTTTCATTTGCTTTGGATATATGTCCAGAGTGGAACTGTTGGGTCATATAGTAGTTCTATTTTTAGTTTTCTGAGGAACCTTTGCACTGTTCTCCATAGTGCTTCAGTAATTGACATTCCCACCAACAGGGCACGAAGGTTCCCTTTCCTCCACATCCTTGCCAACACTTGTGATTTCTTGTCTTTTTCATCATAGCCATTCTGACAGGTGTACTGTAATACCTCATTATGTGTTTTTAAACAATTTATTTATTTTTTAATTGAAGGATAATTGCCTTACAGAATTTTGCTGTTTTCTGTCAAACCTCAACATGAATCAGCCATAGGTATACATATATCCCCTCCCTTTTGAAGCTCCCTCCCACCTGCCTCCCCATCCCACCCCTCTAGGTTGCTACAAAGCCCCTGTTTGAGTTTCCTGCGCCATACAGCAAATTCCCATTGGCTATCTTTTACACATGGTAAAGTAAGTTTCCATGTTACTCTCTCCATACATACCTCTCCTCCCCTCTCCCCATGTCCATACATCTATTCTCTATGTCTGTTTCCCCACTGCTGTCCTGCAAATAAATTCTTCAGTACCATTTTTCTAGATTCCATATATATGAGTTAGTGTACAACATTTCTCTTTCTCTTTCTGACTTACTTCACCCTGTATAATAGGCTCCAGGTTCATCCACCTCATTAGAACTGACTCAAATGTGTTCCTTTTTGTGGCTGAGTTTAATATTCCACTGTGTATATGTACCACAGCTTCTTTATCCATTCATCTGTCAATGGACATCTAGGTTGCTTCCATGTTCTAGCTATTGTAAATAGTGCTGCAATGAACAATGGGATATATGTGTCTTTTTCAGTTCTGGTTTCCTCAGGGTATATGCCTGTGAGTGGGATTGCTGGGTCATATGGTGGTTTTATTCCTAGATTTTTAAGGAATCTCCATACCATCTTCCATAGTGGCCGTATCAATTTACATTCCCACCAACAGTGCAAGAGTGTTTCCTTTTCTCCATACCCTTTCCAGCATTTATTGTTTGTAGACTTTTTGATGAGGGCCATTCTGACCTGTGTGAGGTGACATCTCACTGTAGTTTTGATTTGCATTTCTCTAATAGTGAGCGATGTTGAGCATCTTTTCATGTGTTTCTTAGCCATCTGTATGTCTTCTTTGGGGAAATGTCTGTTTAGGTCTTTTTCCCACTTTCGGATTGGGTTGTTCCCCATTATGTTTTATTTGNTTCATGTGTTTCTTAGCCATCTGTATGTCTTCTTTGGGGAAATGTCTGTTTAGGTCTTTTCCCCACTTTTGGATTGGGTTGTTTGTTCCCCATTATGTTTTATTTGCATTTCCCTGATGATTAGTGATGTTGAGCATCTTTTCATGTACCTTTTAGCTATCTGTATGCCTTCTTTGCATATGTCTATTCATATCCTATTCTGATTTTAAAATCAGATTCTGTTTTGTTGCTATTAAATCGTATGAGTTCTTTATATATTTTGGATGTTAACCCCTTATCAGATATATGATTTGCAAATATTTTCTCCCATTCAGTAGTTGGAGTTTCATTTTGCTGATGATTTCCTATGGTGTGCAGAAGCTTTTCAGTTTGATGTGGTTCCACTCGTTTATTTTTGCTTTTGTTGCCTTTGCTTTTGGCATCAAATTCAAAAAGTCATTGCCAATATCAGTGTCAAGGACATTGCCATCTATGTTTTCTTCTAGGAGTTTAATGGTTTCAGATCTTACATTCAATTGTTTAATTCATTTTGGGTTTATTTTTGTATATAGTGTAATATATTGGTCCAGATTCATTCTTTTGAATGTGGTGATCCAGTTTTCCCAGTAGCATTTATTAAAGAGACTAACCTTCCCCTATTGTATATTCTTGGCTCCTTTGTTGTAAATTAATTAACCATATATGCATAGGTTTAATTTTGGGCTCTGTTTTTTGTTCCATTGATCTGTGTGTCTGTTTTTGTGCCAGGACCACATTCTTTTGATTACTTTAACTTGGTAATATAGTTTGAAATCATGGAGCATGATACCTCCAACTTCATTCTTCTTTCTCAAAACTGCTTTGACTACTGTTTTGTGGTTTCATATACATTTAGGATTGTTAGTTCTTTTTCTGTTAAAAATGCCATTGGAATTTTGACAAGGATTGTATTGAATCTGTAGACTGGTGTGGGTAGTGTGGACATTTTAAGAATAGTAATTCTTCCAACCCATGAGCACAGAAGATCTTTCCATTTATTTGTGTCTGCTTCAATTTCTTTCACCAGTGTCTTACAGTTTTCAGTGTACAGGTCTTTTACCTCTGGTTAAATTGATGCCTAAGTATTTTATTCTTGTAGATCCAAATGTAAATGGGATTGTGTTCTTAAATTTCTCTTTCTGATAGTTTGTTATTAATGTATACAAATGTAACAGGTTTCTGTATGTTAATTTTGTATCCTACAACTTTACTGAATGCATTTATTAGTTCTAACAGTTTTTGGATAGTCTTTAGGGTTTTCTATATATAGTATCATGTCATCAGCAAATAGGACAGTTTTATCTCTTCCTTTCCCATTTGGATGCCTGTTTTTCTTTTTCGTGCCTAAGAACTCTGACTAGGACTTCTGATACTACAGTGAATGAAAGTGGTGAGAATGTACATCCTTGTTTCATTCCTTCTTTTAGAAGAAAAGCTTTCAGATTTTCTCCTTTGGTATATCAGTAGCTGTGGCTTATCATACATGGCCTTCGTAATGTTGAGGTGTGTTCCTTCTATACCCACTTTGTTGAGAGCTGTTACCATAAATGGCTGTTGAATTTTGTCAAATGTTTTCCTGCATCTGTTAATTTGCTCATATGATTTTTATCCTTTATTTTGTTAATTTGGTGTATCATATTGATTGATTTGCAGTTATTGACCCATCCTTGCGTTCCTAGAGTACATTCCACTCGATCATGATATTTGATCTTTTCAATGTATTGAATTCAGGGAAATTTTGGAGAAAGGAAAAATGATGTGCCAGTGGTTACAATGTGGCAAAAATGGATCCTAGGTTCCAGATCTCCCTTCTTTCAGTTTTCTTCTTGCTGTCAGCTGTGCAGTTTGTTATATGATGGAATGATCATGACACTTCCTATAGTTGTGGGCGATTGGAGGAAAAAAATTAATACACTATATGGAATAGTTGGGAAAGACTAAATGGCAGAACAGGGCCTAGGCTGGAAACTGACAGAGGGCTAAGATTTAACTAGGCAGAGAGGAGGGAGTCAGACTTCCCAAATAAATCAGAATGCAAGGCAGGGCTGGTGTGTTGGGAGGAGTCAGGAGCTGTACTAGTGAGAATAGGAAGCCTGGGAAATGAGGAAGGGCCTTAAATCACCAAAGCCCCCAGGTAATGCTGAAGCTCCTATATTTGTTGTGCTAGAACCGAGGAGACCCAAAGTATGGGCTTGGAACTGGGAGCATCATTATGACCTGGGGCTTGTTAGAAACACAGCATCTCAGGCCCACCCTAGCCCTACTGAATCTAGATCTTCATTTTAACAAGGTCAGCAGTGATTTCAGGCTTCCCCAGTGACTCAGTGGTAAAGAACCTGTCTTTCAATACAGGAGACACAGGTTCAATCCGTGGGGTGGGAAGATCCCTTGGTGAAGGAAGTGGCAACCCCCTCCAGTATTCTTGCCTGGGAAATCTCATGGACAGAGGAGCCTGGTGGACTACAGTCCATGGACACAACTTAGTGCCTAAACAATAAAGGTGATTCCTGGGCACCTTAAAGTCTGATAAGTGCTGTCATTCAGGACAGTGGTTCTCAGTGATAGGATGTCTGATCTCTGACCCCCAGGCCTTCTAAATCAGAATTTCCTGGGGATGGGGCTTGGACATGAAAGGTTTTAAGAAGCTCTAACCTGCAGTCAAGGTTGAGAAGTACTGTTTTCATGGCTGTATAGCAAGAATGAAAATATTGGATCAGAGAATAGCACGGTGAAAGATTTAATAAAGATAAGTCAGGCAGCAGTATGAACAGTGTGCTCAGGAAAGAGGCATTAGTGGCAATGAGCCAAAGATACAAAATGAAACAGAAGACCACTCCACCAGTCGAGTCTTGTCGGTTGAGAAAATAGTTGTGCTAGAATTTGCTGCGGGGAGCTGGTTTGCAAAGTGTTCGTTTGACTTAAGACATTTCCACTTAGATTTGATGGCAACTATAGTTGGCAGGCACTTGGTGGTGTGGCACTGGAGCTTAGGTGAAAGGGTGGCGCTTAAGTGTGGATTTGTGATCCAGTGGGAACCTCAGTCATATAAATGGAATAAGAAGACCAGATTACAAAAAAAAGGCTTTTCTTGTATATAAATTAGAATGGGAGGCCTGGAAGGAATTTTAGAAAACTTTAGGGCAGACTTCTCCGCATGATCCAAGTGTCTCCACCTCAGTGGTAGTACAAAGAATGTCCTTCCAGCTTGGCCTCAGCAACTGTCAGCCTAGATCAGCAAAGGACCATGCCCTGGGGCCCTGTGTAGAGCCCCTTGGAGTTCATTGCCGGAAGGGCCTGGCCTGTGTGACGTTCCCTTGCCAACTCTGACTCAGCTACACATTTCCACAGTGATATTTTCAGAGTAAAATTATATGTGGCAGAATCTCTTTTCCATGCCTGATGGTGTTGCCCATCTGTGGAGTTATCAAGCTCTGTGCCCTGGAATCAGGGAGGAGGAGGTGCGCAGTGGGAGAAAAATTGGGAGCCTGCGTGGATGGTAGGAACCTGGGGTTCATGCTCTGCACCAGGGATCCACAGTCCAGCACACTTCTCCAAAAGGGAGGCTGGGAGTTGAACAGCAATACATAGACCACTTCAGCAGTAGGGCACAAACCAGATTCAAAATCACACACCAAGATGAAAGTAGTAGTCTTTTAGAGCCAGGTTCAAATCTAAATGAGCTCTGCTACTTACTGACAGAATCCTTGCACAGTCTCTTTCTCAGCTAAATGAGGAATTTTCTCTTCTTCATGGGCTGTAGAGAGTACATGAAATAATGCATGTCAGGGTGCTTTGCAAACTACACTCTTATAATTTTTTTTTTAAAAAAGAACACAGAATGTCAAATGTGTAGACAGATGCGGAAGAAGGGGACCAAATGAAGTTGGAAGATTTGCTTCTGTGATCGTTTGGGAAGTTCCCTGTCTTTCCTAGGGCACCAGAAAAGCAGGAATTTTCCTGTTTGGCTCTATCTCTGCTGTGATCTATTCATTCTTCCTCTTTCAGCCTGAGACTCCCCAAGTCAATCCTTAAGTTTTTTTTTTTTTAAACACACCTATGATGCATGCTTGGTTCTGTGTGCACACCTGGCCTTGGGCAAATTTGCAAATGAAGCAGTTACTTCTAGTGATCTGAGGTAACATTTTAGAGTATGGTTTGCAAAGCAGGCATGGCTGTCTCACTGTTCAAGAACAGGACATTTTACCTGGGAAGTAAAGGGCTGGCTGTAAGATTTCTAGGGCTGTTGGCATTTCAGCTTAAAGCTTTAAGCTCTGATGATGGAATTTCTGGCATCGGTGAGCTGGGTGGAAAAGTGCAGAATTAGATCTTTCCAGTATCATTGAAACCTCAGTACACAGGCTTCCATTCAGGTGTTAGGTTGGCCTTGTGGTAGAATAATTCTCAGCCCTCAAAGATGTCATGAATTGTATGATCCACATTGTAAGTGCTCTGGGATTCTGTGAAATGGACCCAGTTGCGTCACTTTGTCGAATTTTGCGAGAATCCAGGAGAGAACAGAGGAGAGCAAGCTATTGTGCTCCTCCGGGGATAAGTACCACTGCAGTATAAGGGCATTAATGTTCCTGACGCTGGCAGAATCTATTCAGAACCATCAGAAGCAGCAACCAGCGGAAATCTCTTGAAAAGCAATTCATCTGTACAGTGCAGCATCTTCAAACGTTAGCAGGTACCTGAATCACTTGGGGGCCTTGTTAAAGCACTGATGGCTGGATACCACCCAGAAACCGTCCAGAGTTTCTGGTTCAGTAGGTCTGGGGTGAGTTGGAGAATTTGTATTTCTAACAGGTTTTCGGGGACTGCTGCTGCTGCTATCGTAGGAGCTATACTTCGGAAACCGTGGGTCCTGTGCTTTGTAATTTATAAAATGCTCGCCCTTTCCAGTCTCCTATGATCCTCTCACACCTTGTGACCTTGTGAGGTAGGTGCTTCACAGATGAAGAAGTAAGTTCAGAAAGACAGTGATCGCTGAAGTCTGCACCCCCAGTCACTGGCAAGCAGAGCTCGGTCTCCAAGCCTCCCACTCTTAGAACCGTTTTTCTAGTTCTAAAGTGTACCCTTGCTGAGTTCTAGGACGTCAGCCAGGCGTGGCCAAAACGTGACCCTCAATCTTCTAATCCTTTCTGTAGGTTTCTTTTTATTCACTTTGCCTTCTGCAGACTAAGCTCTAACAGTTGGGGCCATTTTGGAGACTTTTGAAGAAATATATTTGGAAGAGGAAACAAAGAGAATAGAGGGAAGGATCTTCTAAGAAGAAAGGTCTCTAAGTGGTGAAAGGGTCCAGTTAGGTGGCTGGGAAAGGAAGCCCAGGAGAGACTTGCTGAGGGAACGGGGAAGGGGAGCAAGCTAGTAGAAAATTAAGAATCCTGAAAAACCTTTTGTAGCACCGAGGCACTTGGCTTCAGGGACAAGATACGCAGTGGTCTGTCCTTGAGTCACTTGATTGTGTGAGAGTCGCTCAGTCATGTCCGACTCTTTGTGACTCCATGGACTCTAGCCCTCCAGGCTCCTCTGTCCATGGGATTCTCCAGGCAAGAATACTGGAGTGGGTTGCGGTGCCCCCCTCCAGGGGATCTTTCCAACCTAGGGATTGAACCTGGGCCTCTCACATTGCAGGCAGATTCTTCATCATCTAAGCCACCAACTCACCCACATCAAAGTCTAGTCTGTTTCTGATGTAAAGAGTGTTTGCAAAGCCCCACCCACCAACCCTGGCATTCTTTGTTATTTACTATTAAAGTAGTGTCAGTCTTAGAAAAATTATGAAGCTCTGGATATGTTTCCCTTTCAGCCCCATGTGTTTCTTGTATTTATCAAAATGGAACACTAACAAATATTTATTCGGTTTTATAGACGTGTTGACAATAAAGACTACCATGTGTGTCTCCCTGCCATGGTGATTATTTTGCTTAATACATGATTGACTGAGATGTCTTCAGTGTATTATAAACACACATTAAAAATAGCAACCTGAAAAAAAGATAAAACTGACAAATAGGAAGTTCCATATTTTTGGAGGCAATACATTGCCAACCTGGTTATTAGGACACAAAACAGATAATCTTTAGTGCATTACATAACTTTGTATGATTCTTCTTCAAATAAATGTCTCTTTGACTCCTACAATGTTCCTTTTCATTTATGAAACTTTTTTGAACTGGAATCCTTTTAAACGAGGCATTTTTTTTCCCCTGCATGCATTTTCTAATAACCTAGGATATAGAAAGATCTGACTGCTTTTTTGAAATTTCAAACTCACAGTCAAATTCCAGTTTTTAGCATCTACTTATGGCTATAATGATGAAGCTGAGAGGTTACTGCATTTTCATGTTGCATTTTTGTCAGATGGAAACAAAATGTTCTTAAATTGGCTAAATACTCTCTACTTTGCTAATCCAAGGGGATAAAAGGGGTCCAAAGCATTCAAGATTTGTTGCTGCTTATTTCTGTGTATTATTAAGCAACTTAAAATTAATGAAATGAAGATTCTTAATTTTTTTATCATTTCCTACTTAATGTTCTCCCACAACATTGATTTAAAAGTGGAAAAGGCTTATGTCAATATCAAGGATTTGTGACTTTGATTTTTTTTTTTACAGTGGTAAGAAAAGTGAACAAGTCCATATATATTGTGGGTGCCAGGTTTGAAAGGTACCAGTGCCATTTAAACTTTAGTTTTTGTTTTGCGAACTGAATAGTTTAAACAACTGCTCTGAGGAAATGAAACAATAACACTTGAACTATAAAATTTCTGATGTTTATTGACTCTCTGGATCTCCCAAACAACTTCCTATCCTCATAAATTTGCTCCTGTGGTTGATCAGAGGCAGATTTGTATTATTTTTCCATCACTGTGTGTGAATACACCGGTTTTATTTCCAGTGGTTAGTTGCTTTTAACATGGAGGTGGCTGTGCAGTAGTGCTGACTAAACCCATTGTTCAATGTGCTGTGTACGTGGCCTCTTTCACATCCAGTATGTTCCATGGCACTGCCCTTGTGTGCCTGGATGTAAATACCTATTTCACTAATATCTCTGTCCTTCGCTTTATCTGCTTTGGGGGTTGTCAGTATTGGTTGTTAAACCTTAAACATTAAATGTGTACTGGAAATGAAAATAAAGCAAAATACAAAACTACGAAAAAAAATCCAAGTGCATTCTCTTGCTTTGGGACTATATTGAGTGACAGGATTCTCACAAATGAAAAGGACGGTCATTATAGTCGATTGATCTTAAAGCACGCAGAGAGTTAAGCCTTAAGGTCAGGCCATGAGGGTAAGAGCGAAGGCCGACCAAAGGAAGGGCAGACCATTTAATTTATGTTTTATTTAATTTTTTTGGCTGTACAGTATGACATGCAGGGTCTCAGTTCCCTGATTAGGGATGGAAACCCTGCTCCCTGCACTGGAAGCGAGAGTCTTAACCACTGGACTGCCAGGGAAGTCCCTGCCAGCACCATTTAAGTGGTACCCTTCTTTCCTTCCTTCCTCTCTGTAACTGCATATACTTAAATTCACATGAGATATCTGATTCAATGTGATGGTATGTCTCTGAGCTTCTACAACATTATTTAAAATCTTTGCAATAAATCAATGACATGTGTGATAGTTTCCCTGTTATACCTGAAGGGAGTGCGTTCCTCAAAGCCATGTAGCTGTCAAGGGCAAGATTTGAGCCCAGGAATACCTGGCTCTAAAGTCTAGTGTCTCTGGTATTTCATATCAGAAAGGTAAGAACCCTTGGAGATCATGTTTTAAAACCAGTTTATTCCACAGACAGGAAGCAAGACTTGCCCCCTTCACTGTTTCCTTCAGTCAGCGTGGATAATAGGGTGTTGACTGTATTTCTTACACTTTGCCAGGATTTCCCAACTGGGGAAATGGAAAGGATTTGCTGCATCAGAGAGTGATGGATAAGATTTAAGAATTGGGTCAAGGGGGATGGGAATGAACCAGTTAAAAGGAACTGGAATTACATAGCCTGATATGAAACATAAATCCTGCTCTTCAAGTGAATAGTTAGTTGATGAAGGATAAAGACCAGCTGGGCTCTACTTTCCATGTGACCAAAGCAAGAAGCAAAGCCTTTAAATAATACTTTGCTGGTGGGGGTATGCTGCTGTTGTGTGAGTGCTAAGTCGTGCCCAACTCTTTGCGATCCCATGGACTGTAGCCTGTCAGGCTTCTCGGTCCATGGAACTTGCCAGGCAAGAATACTGGAGTGGGTTGCCATTTCCTACTCCGTGGGATCTTCAGAGCCAGGAATCTAACCCTCATTTCCTGCACCGCATGTGGATTCTTTACCACTGTGCCACTTGGGAAGCCCAGGTGGGGATATAAGTCTGTGGAAGTCAAGAAGTCTTGATTAGGGTAGAGGTGTTGGGAGGAGGGTGGCTAGTTAGAATGGTGGAATGGGGACGCCCTCCCCTATTCCCCATGCTCTAGTGACTTCTAAATTGCCTTCTGCAAGTCTTTCTGTTTTCCTTGCCCAAGCTTAGGATAGTGTTGCCCCTCTTGATAACTATAGATAAGAAGTGACATATTCTTTCTGGAGTAGAAAAATGGCAACCCATTCCAGTGTTCTTGCCTGGAAAATTCCATGGACAGAGGAGCTTGGCAGGCTACAATTGATAGGGTCACAAAGAGTTGGACACCGCTGAGTGCCTGAGGACACAACATATTCTTAACTGTTACATCAGGACTTCTTGCACCTACAAATATTTCCACTCTCTGATCCATCCTGCCCACTAGGGTTAGAGCTATTTTCATGAAGCATAACTCTGATACTGATTCTCTGCCCAAAGATGGCCCCAGAGTAGCTATTTTTGAAGTGTGGTTTATGGAACCCCAGAGGTAAGCTTTAGTTACTTGCTGCCAGTTGCAGAAAGTAAAAATATAGGATGCCCAATTAAGTTTGAATCTCAAATAACAAAAAATTTTTTTAACATGTCTGTGTCCCACACCATATTTGAACATCCTGTATTTTATCCAGTAGCCCTCACCTTAGGGACCTTAAGATCCTTTTCAAGGGATCTTTGAGGTCAAAACTATTTTCAGAGGAACACTGAAACGTGTTTGCTATTCCCACTGTGTTGACATTTGCATTCATGGTGGAAAATCAACAGCAGTTCAAACTTCTGGTGTCAATGCGGTGATACCAAAGTGCACTGGGGCCATCGTGTGATACACAATCTCTGCCGTGTTCTCATAGTAAAAAAAAAAAAAGTCAGTTTTACTCATCTCCTTGATGAAGCAGTAAAAATTATTAGTTTTGCTAAATCTCAGTCCTTGTATAGATGTCTTCTTAATATGCCGGTTGACATATTGAGAAGCAGATATAAAACATTACTGCTGCACACAGTGGTTGTCTCATTTGTACAGTGGTTTGAGGTGTTGAGCTAAATGGTCGCCTGTTTGTATAACACCATTTTTACTGACAAACTTTGGTTATTGAGACCTAAGTATCTGGCAGATATTTTGTTGAAAATGAATGAAGTGAGCCAGTTACCTCCAAGAAAAATCTGACAGTGTGCCAATTATAAAATTTGAGCCTTCAAGTGAAAATGAGAATTTTGAAAAAACTTCTGTCTACCACCGAGAGCTTGACAGCTTCCCAATGCTTAAAGACTTTCTGATGAGACAGGCAGTGATAACGATGAATGTGGTTTGTTTTGGATATTGTATGATGAAACATGTCAACATTTGGAACGTCTGTGTAACTCAGGGAGCCAAAATGTTTCAATGACCGATGCAGGATGTTACCAAATTCTCCATGGGTAGAAAGATCCATTCACAGTGCAGTATAAACTGATTGATTTTAATATAGCAGTGTATGAAAAGTTGCATTGTTATGGTTTCAAATTCCATATTTCAACTAACCTTTAAAAGTCGAGTTTTGGTGTCATACCAAAGAAGAATATCCACAATTATCTTAAAAGGCTATTAAAACAGCCCTTTTCCAAATTCATATCCACATTAGATTGAATATTCATCTTTTACTTCAATACAAATAATCCATCACTATAGATTGAATGCTGCAGGAGAGAAGAGAATCTAGCTGTCTTCCTTCTCAGCCAGATTGTAAAGAGATTTGCAGAAATTTGTTTTGGAAACTAAAGTTACTTTCCTTTAAAAATTATGTTAACAGGTAATGATCTTTTACTATTTTAAAATGAACTAGAAATGATGTTTTAAATGTTCTCACTGTGAATTTTGAATATGGTAAATATCAAGGGAGACAATCTACATGGTAAAAGCTGTCTGGGGTCTATGATAATCTTTAAGCATGTGAAGGGGTCCTGAGACTAAGAATCACTGACTTACAGGACAATGCCTAGACTGGTGAGCCAGATACTGGGGACTTGCCACCATTCTTCTCCATCCTGCTTTTGCCACCTCATTTATGACTCTGAAGTACTCCCAGGTTCCAGCCTGCTGCTGCTGCTAAGCCATGACAGTTGTGTCTGACTCTGTGCGACCCCATAGATGGCAGCCCACCAGGCTCCCGTCCCTGGGATTCTCCAGGCAAGAATACTGGAGTGGGTTGCCATTTCCTTGTCCAGTGCATGAAAGTGAAAAGTGAAAGTGAAGTCGCTCAGTCGTGTCTGACGCTTCTAGACCCCATGGACTGTAGTCTGCCAGGCTCCTCCGTCCATGGGATTTCCTAGGCAAGAGTACTGGAGGGGGGTGCCATTGCCTTCTCCAGGTTCCAGCCTAACCACCTACTAACTGACTTTCTGCTCATGTTCTGCTCTTGGCATTCATCTGCCTGGAACTCATGTCTGCACCTCCTTTATCCACCTGTATGCTGCTTAGCGGGTCAGAGCTAGCTTCTTAGGGCCTGAGGATGGAGACTCATTCCGACCCAAATTCACAATTTGTTTATGGCTATACGGTGCATCTAGCCTTCAGGATCTGTTTATTTCTCTTCCTTAATTAGAATTCCTGGAGTGCAGAGGACTCAATTTTCCCTCTGTTTATATATATATTTTTACCATCGAAAAGGCCAAGTACCCTGCCATAAAATTTATGGGATTTTTGTAAATATTAGCTGACAATTTCTAGCTATATCTGTGGGCTTTTATGATCCCGTGCAGATTAATCAGAGTATTTAGTGCCTGCTGTGAGCAGAACACTTGGCAGTTGGGGGAGGGGGGCTAAGGAGGTGATCCTTGCTTAAGGACGTGCACTGTGCTTGGAGAGACAGGATTTATAGCCAAGAAGAAATCAAACAAGACACAAGAAGGTATCTAATCAAAGGAATAACCAGGTGCTGTAGGCCTTTAGGAAAGGGGAGGTGGGGGTGTTTGCAGCGGTAGAGGAATCTGAGCAGGCTCCTGGGAGGGGGCAGGGAGTTGCTGGGGACTTGTTAAAGAGGGAGGGTTTAGTTAGAGGTCAGCAAGGCAGGATTTTGGGTCAGAGAATAAACTCGAGCCAGGGCAGAGTCAGGAATGAGCACAGCATGTTCACGGCCTAATGAGGAGGCTGCTGACCACGATGAAGGTGAATGGTGAGAAATGATAAGGTTGAAAGCTGGTCAGAGGAGTTTAAACTGGAGTCAGAAGGAAGGAGGAACCAGCCTTTTCTCTCTTTTAGTTAGGGAAGTGATCTGGTGTTTTCTGAGCACAAGATGGGTTATTTGAGGGAGGAGGAAAGGAGATGGGGCATCTAATCAGTGGCCCAGGGGTGTGCGATGGTGAGGTCCTGGACTGGGGTATCAGCGAGGTTTTCTGAATGAAATTCATTAAGGTCACCACATCAAGAATGCCAGTATGGTGCCTTTAAATGATAGTGTTATATATATAAAGGCCTAGGGATTAAAACTCCACAGTAGCATGTTAGTGAAATAATTGGGTCTTATCACATGTGGCTGATTTAGAGATGAAATCTTTTATTCTAAACTTCCTTCATCTTTTATTGTTTCAGCTACTAAATAATTGCCTGTGTTTTGGGGCAAATTACTTTACTCCTTGGTGTCTTGGTTTTGTCATCTGTAAAATGAGGGGATTAATAATTTAATAGGACCTGTCTCATAGCCTCATTGTGAGAATTACAAGAGGTAATACATGTAAAGTGCCTATGTTTGTGCCTGGCACATGGGAGGCTTTTAAAAAAATTAGTTATTATTATGTATTTATTCAGGAATTCAGATTATCATGGGAATAGAAATATTTAAATTACCCAGTGGGCCAAAGCCTTCAGAGCTAAGCTGAATGAAGGCCCTCAAAAAGAAGAAAAAAGAAACAAAAACTTGCTGGAAACATTGCAAAGATGGGATTCAGAAGCTGGGACAGAAAAATGTGAAAAATTCTAATTCCATAAACTCATTAAGATCTGAAGTGTAAAACTGGGAAACCCGAGTCACAATTTAATGTCACTTCTCAGCTTAAACACCTTCACTCATTTCCACTGCAGAGAAGATAAATCTGGTCTTTTTAGCAAGCCAGCCAGCTTTCCTTCCCCAGCCTGGTGGCCTGCACCTCAGCTGTTCTGCGCTCCTGCTAATTTCTGAACACATTCTGTCTTGTAGAGCAGTCTCCCTTGCCTTTACTCTCTACTCCAAAGCCCATTCCTCTTACCCCATTGATGCACTACAAAATCAGTCACCTGTTTTTAATAGACTTTATTTTTAAGGGCATTTTTAGGTTTACAGAAAAATTGCTTAGAAAGTAGTGTTCTTGTATTCTTCTCTTCCCCAACAGTTTCTCTTGTCATTAACTTTCTGCATTAGTGTGGTTCCTTAGAACCGATAAGCCAGTATTGCTACATTATTAACTAAACTCCACAGTTTACATTAGGGTTTACTCTTTTGCGTTGTACACGTCTATGGGTTTTGAAAATGCATAAAAATAATGTTCTACACCCACCATGACAATATTGTATAGCATATTCACTGCCCTGAAATCCCCGTCCTTCATCTGTTTGTCCCTTCCTCTTTCCTTCCCTGTCTGTTTTTTAAGAATCAGTTAAAATGTCATCTCTTTGAAAATACCTGATTTCCTCTATTATAAATCTCTTTGATGCTCACATAGCACTTTCTTCATACCTGTTACAGCTTCTATGATCCAAATAGTGTTAGAAATACACACACTCTTTTCTTCCTGTACTAGAGTGTACGTCCTTGAGGGAAGGGCTGCGCCGTAGATTTGTCCCCTGCTTCTGCCAGGTGCCTTGTGAATGCTGAGTTGTGAGCAAATAGCAGGGTGGGATTTTGCAGAATAGGTCTCAAGAGGCAGAGCTTTAGACCTAGAGTTCTGAAAGTGACAAGTGTACTTGTGTATTTTAAACACACTTCAGGACCCAGGGGTCCAGGATGGGAAATTCTCTGAGGGCAGCTGGTTACTCTCCTTTCAGATTTGGGCTCAGAAACAGCCTCAGAGATGGCCCAGGCCAGTTTTCTAGTACTAACTAGGCCTCAAGGCTCTCTCCTTGCCTCTCCTTGTACAGAAAAGGACAGGAAGGTTGGTTGTTCCCATCCATCTTGTCCAGATGCCCCTCTCTGGAAGGCTCTCACCGCCCTCATCCCCACTCCTCAGGTGGCCCCCAACAGCTGAGGGTGCCCAGTGTGCCGCCTTTGGCCAAAGAGCACCTTCCCTTAATTTCTTGGTTCGCGCTGAGCTTTTTGCTTTATTTTTGCTTTTAAGTCTCTGCTCCCAAACATTCTAAAAGGCTGTAGGAGCATGCAGATCAGAACCAAAGCAAATATATCGAACCTTGTGAAGTAACTAAGCAGACGTCCTTATTCAAGAGCCAGCAGGACCGCTACAAGAGAAATACCGGTCACGCACTAGAGACAGCAGTTTCCCCTCTGGACGGGAACTGCCATTTGCAAAATCCCCCACCCCCACCAAATGAGACCGTGAAGGTACCATAAAACCAACTACTCTCATTACTTCTATACGGGAGTCTGCAGTTCTAGCAGCACTGCCTATTCTTTCAAGGGACCCAGTTTGCAAGGCATTGGAGCCTTTGACTTCCCCGTACCGGCCTCCTAACACAAGTTG
>SJYQ01000093.1:15235-252133 GCA_006410935.1 Redunca redunca | reverse complement strand
GGGGGGGATGGAGGGGCGGGGTGGGATGGGGGACGCTTTGCAAACCAGGTTAGATCTAAAGGGGCTGTTACCTGGGGCAGTGAGTGCTCTCCAGACAGCCGGGCTCCCCAGCCCCCCAGCAATTGGAAAGAGGCGAGGAAAGGTAGGGGGCTCCAGCCCCGCCCCGGAGCGGTTTGGGAGCCGGGCAGAGCCCCTCGCCACCACCCGAGCAACGACCTCCTGCCCGCACCTGTGTTCCCAGGGGGCGGGGCCTCCTCCAGGTGTGCAGCGGGGGAGGATGGAGCCGAGAGCCAAGGCCCGCCGCGGGAGCCTAAAGTCTCCGGGCCGCCCGCCCCAAAGAAATGCCAGGGAGGAGCGGTTCATCCGCACCCGACCTCGGCGGGATCCGCAGGCTGTGCCCGCGCGATCGGGGGTTGGAGCGGGGGGGAAGGGGAGAGCACGCCGCGGCACCGAGGGGGTTAAGCAGGCGGCCCGCGGCTGGAGCGCGCTTAACCCTTCGGCGCCCGCGGGTCAGCCGAGCCAGGCCGGCGGGCCCCCGAGTCCCACGCGGCGGCCACCTGCACCGCGCGGGCTGTGCAGGGCGAGCCGCGGGTCGGCCTCCGATCGCCGGGCGCAGCGCAGCCCGTGGGAGGCCCGGGGCTGGCGGGGGGAGGGAGGGGGACGCGGCGGCGGGCGCGCAGCGTCGCCAGGGCGAAGCCGGCGTGCGGCGCGGCGCGGCGGGCGCGGAGTGAGCGAGCGAGCGCCTCCGTCCCCGGATGTGAGAGCTCCGGCTGCCCGCGGTCCCGAGCCAGCGGCGGCGCGGGCGGCGGTGGTGGCGGCGGCGGGCACCGGGCACCGGGCACCGCGGCGGGCGAGCGGGCGGGCATGGGGGGCGCGCCGAGCGGCCCCGGTGGCCGGGCCGGCATCCCCGCGGCGTCCCTCCGCTAGAGGGGGGGACCAAGCCAATTCTCCTTTGCAGCAAAAAAATTACATGTATATATTATCAGGATAATATATACATCTGATCTTATTTTTTAGAAAAAGTTTATTTTGCTCCGATTTTGAAAAAGAGGGAGCGTGGGTGGCCAGCGGTTTTTTATAAATTATTCTTATTTTCTGTTATCTGTCCCCGTCCCTCCCCACCCCCTGCTGAAGCTTGATTAAGGGCAGGGACCGCGGCTCTTACCTATCGGTCACCCCCTTTACCCGTTCCTCCCCCGCCCGAACGCCTAGCACAGTGCCCTGCACACAGTAGGCGCTCAATAAATGTTCGTGGATGATGATGATGATGATGATGAAAAAAATGCAGCATCAACGGCAGCAGCAAGCGGACCACGCGAACGGTGAGCAGCCAGAGCCTGGGCACCCGCTGCCAAATCTCATCCTTGTCATGGTCCTCCTCTTTCCACCCCCTCTTCCTTCTCACCCCCCCTCCTGTCTCTGATGCGCTGGTGGGTTGAGGGGGTTGGAGAGGATGCTTCTAGCTCGGTGTCGTCTACATAGAAAGGGGAGATGCGTGACAACCACTCCATTCTCCCCTTCAGGCCTTGAATGTCAGAGTTAATTCTGCATTTGTGGGGTGGGGGTGGTCGTGGGGTCCGTGGAGTACAGTGCCGCCGCCGAAGGGGCGGTGAGCCTAGGTGATTTGGGTTCAGTGTCCTCGGGCTCAACTTTCTTCCAACGCTCTTGAGCGATGGGAAGAGGGTGGCTCTGAGCCTTCAGCCTGAGCCCCCTTTCTAGCCTCTTCGCCTCCTTTCCCGCCCCCTGGTATATTAGGAAGAAGGTCTCTGGTGGCATCTGGAAAATTACAGGGTTGCCAGGTTTCACCCTTCTCGTCTGTGGGTGAAGCACTTTGCTACCCTTGAGAGGGAGGCTGGGTCTCGGAATCGCTGGCCAGAGGGTCGGATGGAAAGTGTATTCCCGCTCCCAGCGGCCGCTGTGCACACGTCGGTAACCTAGCAATGCCCGGGGAGTCACAGCCGCTGTGGGGTTCCCCTCCCTAGCCCGGCCGGGCACCACGTGCAGTTACCACACTGCCGGCCGGCCAGGCTGGGTCGAAGGAAGGGGGTGCAGCTCCTGGCCAGCCCTCTTCACTTCTCCTTAGAGGTCGCTGGAGTCCCCACAGCTCTCTGTGGGCTCACAGCTTTCCCAATGAGTGCTCCCCAAGGTAAGACTTGGGACGACTCCTCCCCTGGTTCAGACCTCTGCTGCCCACTCCTGTGGACCCCTCTCAGGCTGCTAACCAGGCAGACCTGTGCTTGGCTCTGACTCTCCCTTGTGCTCTTTACTTAGCAAGAATTGGTTTTACAAATGCCCATCCCTCTTGCTTTGTCTTCTGTCTCAGTAAGGAGGTTGTGACCCAAGGCAGGCAGGTACCTGGGAGACCTGCCTGGGTCCTGGCCTGACCCCAGGCTGGAGAGGGCTTTGCACATGAAGCCTCCTTGCGGTTCTATCCTGTGTGTACTTGGGTCCCAGTCTATGCTGAGATGGTTCCTGTTTAGGCCTTGAGGGCCCCTGACATAACTCAGCCTGTCTCTCCTAGGTGTAAGGATGCAGGCTGCCTGCCCTGTCTGTTTCTCTGGTTGCTGGTTTGGCTGCTGCGGCTGCAATTTAAAATGCAAAAAAGCCCTAAAGATGTTTTCTGTTTTCGGAAGCCTGTGGAGGAAATGAGTCCCAAGCATCATGAATTTTCATTTGCAGGGAGTGTCAGTGCATAATCTAGGTATTTGTTATGGGGCTCTTGGTATTGCCCTGGTGCCAGTGGTGCCAGTTTTTATTTTTATTTTTTCCCATGCTGAAAAAAATGCATTTGTGGCTGTGGAAAGATGTTGGAGTAACACCCTGAAAATGATTAAGACTATTGAATTATTGCCACTGCCTTTTTTTTTTCTTTGGTGATGGTAGTTATTTTGGAGGAAAGCTGTAGTATATATCTGTTAACTCACTAGAGATACACGGGTTTTGAAAGTCAGAAAAGATGTGGAATATAAGTGGAAATGACCTCAGTTTGTCTGAAGGAATGCACTGAAAGACTTCTTGTGAAGATATGGATGTAGAGAGGTACTAACCCATTGGGCGAAAGGCAGCGGTCGTGTGTTATTGACACTTTGGGCAGAGCTCAGGGACTTTTCTTGCTGCTCTGGCTGACCTAACCCTGCTTCTGAAAAATAGAATATGAGGTTTCCAGTGCAAACATGGGGATGATTTCCCTGCTCTTGATGGGAAACCACTTCAGCTTTCTTCTGACACTGGATTCTTATTGTATCATTTTTTCTTTTTTAATTTTTCTTTTTTTCTCCTTCTTCCCAGAGGCAAACTATGCAAGAGGCACCAGGCTCCCTCTTTCTGGTGAAGGACCAACTTCTCAGCCGAATAGCTCCAAGCAAACTGTCCTGTCTTGGCAAGCTGCAATCGACGCTGCTAGACAGGCCAAGGCTGCCCAAACTATGAGCACCTCTGCACCCCCACCTGTCGGATCTCTCTCCCAAAGAAAACGTCAGCAATACGCCAAGAGCAAAAAACAGGGTAACTCGTCCAACAGCCGACCTGCCCGTGCCCTTTTCTGTTTGTCTCTCAATAACCCCATCCGAAGAGCCTGCATTAGTATAGTGGAATGGAAGTATCCTTTTCTGGGGGCAGTGTTTCTCATTTTCTCTTTACAGAACCATCTGTTCTTTAAAAGGATTTGTTGTCTGAAATGGCACTTAACAAAGTGATAGCACTTTGGAACGTGAGCAACAGAAGCTGTGTGTACAGGGTTTTAGGGTATATAATTTCCTATCTCCTCTGGGTACAGAAGGGTATCTCTCTGGGTAAATTTAGGCTAGTGTGTGTGTGTGTGTGTGTGTGTGTGTGTGTGTGTGTGTGTGTGTGGTGGGGGGCAGGGGCAGGGAATGACAGCCTGAAACTTAAATTAACCTTTGGTCACCTGACACTAGTTTAAATGCACCTTTGTTTTTTGGCAGTGGTATGAATTGAACCTATTGCAAATAAGGTATGCTCCTTAAAAACAAAAAATAAAACTCTACTAGGAATAAATACATTTTTGACTTTAGTGGAATCTTTTCATTCTGATGTTTGAAATTTGCTTTGGATACTCCAATTAATGCTGAGGTTGCTTGTAGGTCTGCCATTTGGTGAGTCTGATTGTTCAGGTAGCTACAAATATGAACATTTGCTTTACAGGGAGGGAGCGGTTTGGTCATCAATGCTATGATTTCCTGGAATTTCCTTTTGACAAGTTCCAAAACGGCATTTGAAATGTGAGCATGAGGGAGCCTGTGGAGGGAGAGGTTTGTGTGTGCCTCTTCTTCCAAAGCCTGCGTGAGTTAGCGCCCAGCCCTCTCCGTGGAGGAATTTGCAGTTGTTGCCTTTATAAAAAAAAATTCTGTATCCTTGGACTGGAGTTACATTTCTGGGTTTCTCCTTTGTATTTTTAAACCTGAACTCCAAGTGCCCCAGGCAGGTTATTAGGGCTCAGATCTTGGAAAACTGGGGTGCATTGCCTGCTCACCCCCTCCCTTAACCTGGAGGCCAGGCTCTAGTTCCTGCCACCCATCAGAAAAGGTTGACTGAGGTCTTCTTTCCGAGCAAATAGCTTTCTAATTAGTCAGATGATTCACTGGTTTGGGTAAAGCACAGCATTTCCTTTTCCCAGAATTATATTTGGGGTCAACCAGGGCCCTTGAGCAGTTCCTAGGCTTGGGAAGGAGTATGGATGTAGGGCTTTCCCACCGAGCCTGGGTCGAGAGGCCACGCTCTAAAGAGAGGATACTGATTACCGGCTGGCTGGTGAGTGGAGCTGGAACCCCCTTATCATTTGAGTGCCTAGCGAGGCAGCCCTCTGTCTCAGCTGGCTGTTTTCTGTGCTCATGGAGAGTTAAAATGAGGGAACTGTCTAGAAAGGTTGTAGAGAGAGTAGCCCAGAGTAGGATTTGAGGGGTTTGCATGTGCGTTTCCTTTCCAGAACAGATGTCTCTTGTCCAGCGGGTGTCGCGGTGTCTCTCACATGGCTGGGGTAGTGTGGATGTGTTTTTCTCTATAGGTTCTTTTTGAGTCTGAGGACTGAACGCTGGTGTCGGCCCAGGAGGGAGGGGGATCCACAGGGAGGGGGTGTCCCTTGGAGGAGGGGTGGTCTCTCAGCGGCATGGCAGGAGCACTTAGTCAGATCATACTTAGTCACAAAGGTCTCCTCCCCCTCAGGCTGGCGTGACGTGACTCTGAGTAAGCAGAGACCTCTCAGTGGGGTCATTAATTTCTTGCGGAGTGAGGTGGGAGGCCTGGTTCTGTTTCTCTTTGTGCTCCGTAATTTGTATATAGTGATTTATGTGAACGGAGTGAACTCCTGGATGGTGCTGCTGACTCCCTTTCCCGCACCGCCAGACACGTATGTGCAGGAATTAGGGGCTGTGGCTGCCAGCGCAGCGAGACGCTGCCTTGCAGAGGGGAAGACTTTACGGAATAGATTCTGAAACGATATGTGATGTGTTGTTTTCTGTTGACAGTGTCCTTTAAGTTCTGGGAGCAGGGCATAGATAGCCTTCTAAAATCGGCTGTGCCAGGCTCTGTCAGCGCTGGGTGAATGAGTTTTTTGAACCTGCTGTTTGTTTATACATGCAGGCAAGGCGGTATGTCCTGCACTTGGGGGAACAAGGAAGGGGGATTTAGGATCAGCCCCATCTATTTCTCTGATGCTCTGTTCTGCTTGGCTTGTCAGAATCTTGTGGCAGAAGGAGAGGATCCAGCATTACCTGCGATCGGAAACTTTTTTCACCGTGATGAAAAAAGTAGTCTTTTGTTTGGTTTTCCTAAATAGCATCAGTACTTCTCTGATTTGCTGGTTCATCATTTAGGTATCAGGAAATTTAAAAGGCAGATGGTGATGTGGGAGGTGGGAGAGGCAGTGAGTGTGTTTCCATATAGGATGGCTTTGGGACAATTGACTTTTTACGTTTTAGAAGGAATTGCCAAAAGGAAAGATGAAAAGGAGTTTCTGAAGGCTTTTTAAAGTACATTGCCTTAAAGTTGGAACCCTACATAAGAGATTTTGTAATACTAGGTGAGTTAAAAGAATAACTATGAGGGAAGCAAAAGTGTCTTGAAAAATAAGCCCATCAAATTAGTAAGGGAATAACATCATTCACATCCATGTTTCAGTGAGTGTTAAAGTTCTTCAAAAGGCTGAGGTTTCATGATATGCAGTGGAACAGAGACATGAGGGCTCTTTACCCTCATGTCTTCATCTTTGGATTTTCCAGAAGGAAGTCAGGGTGAATGCAGAAGATCTGTGCACATCCTCCAAGCTTTAGGACTTGGAGGTGTTTAGTGAAACTGTGGCTTTGCCTTTAGAGGATGAGTGTTTGGGAGAAACAGTGTTGTACAACCAAGCCTGGAGTTAGAGATTAGATTGGTGCTTGTGAAACCTTGCATTTGGAAAGGCTGAAAACCAAGAGACGAAAAACAGTCATTTTTGGCAGATGTCAAATTTTGTATTGCCAGTTTTGACAGTGTCTCTTAATAACACCAGAATGTTTAAGCAAGTATCTGTTGAGGCTGCTCACAGAGTGATTCTTCCAGACAGACCCCTGAGATTTAGAAATGTTAAATCGAACTCTGAAAGTGTCTGCTGCTGATTTCTGATGGCCTTGTATTTGATTTGTTTATGAATTGAACACAATAACAACACATTATAAACGGAGCTGCACTCCAGCTCTAATCTGAAACAGTGGTAACTGCTGATTAGTAAGGAAAGCAGAGGAGGGAGATGAAGCCTGACTTGCTTGTTAAGGATAGGAATAGCTATGAGACAGTCGCAGGTGGTTTGGAAAAGGTCCTCGGTGACTTGTCCTGTTCTAGTCCAGACAGATCCAGGCGGACCTGGCCAAGAAGAGCCACCAAGAAAATGGCTCTAGCACATGGTGGCAGGGATTTGTGGAAGAGATTTATCTCATGATGATTTTTCTTTTCTACAACAGCCAGGAATTTAGCTTTCTAAGGCCCTTGTTGCTGTGAAAGCGACACGAAGCAGAAACCTGGTTCACACAGTGCCCTAATTGGATGGACTTTAGGTTTTCATATAGAATGTCCAACAGAAGGATGAGTGTAACATAATCCTTGCCACAGAAGAAAAGGACTCCTGGAGAGGTCATTTGATAGGAAGATCTGCTGTGAGTTGACCACTGATGATTACTGCTGCTGGAAACCTCATTGACACAGCAGTCATTTGAATAAGGATTTGTGTGTAAGACTGTCGTTTAAACAGTTCAAGATGGTGTGATTGAGAGTGTGTTGAGAGAGATGGTGTATGTTGGCATGACATGTATATACCTTAACAAAAACTTTCAGACCATTTGACATATTTATATTATTGGCTATTTTTGCCAATTGTGTGGCCTTAGCTATTTACATCCCATTCCCTGAAGATGATTCTAATTCAACAAATCATAACTTGGTAAGTGTCCTTAGAATTGCTGCTTGTCTTGATGTGTGCTTGTCATTGGCCTCAGTACTGAAGTTGGCAGCTGGCTTTCTGGGTGGTTGAAATTTACAATGATGCATGTGATGTTTCACAGAGTTTTGCAGCAGTGTTTTTTTTTTTTTCTTTTGAGCTGTGTTCTCAAATTTATACTGAATGAATGAAGTGTTTATTTATTTATTTTTTTTTTGAATGAAGTGTTTAAAGTCATGAATTTTATATAAATAGATGTGAAACTTTTCATGGAAGAGGTTTGTAGCAGATTTAAAAATAACTTTTCTCTACATGTAGCCTTTTTTTGGTTTTACCATTCTCTTCCTGGTAACGTTAGCTTTTTTTTTTCTTAATCTAGTGTTATTTGGGAGTTTGGGGTACTTTGGTCGATTTTTCTGGTAAGTAGAGAGTTATCATGTAGATTTTGTACATCAGCTATTGTTGCAGAAGTACAACACGACAAAACTAATCATCATAGAACATAATTCTGAGAATAATATAATAGAGTGTCTAAGTTCCTCCTGTTAGTCCTATGACATGATCCAGGATAAAATGATTCTATAGTGAAATAAATTGGGATACTTCCATATACTTTATTGCTCTCTTAAAGATTTATCGTGCACATTAACTCAGTAAAAGCTCCAGGAAAGTCTGTAGTTAAAAAACCAGGTTCATTTTGTTTAACTCAGCTTAGTCCCTAAAAGTAATTGGTCATGGATTCTTTAAACATTTTTTTGGCAGCGTGCATCACAGTGTTTCATGGAACTTCCTTTGGGAAAGGTTGATATAGTTTAAAAAAAAAAAAAAAAAGCACTGAGGAGCACTGAAATGGGACTAGGAATTGTCCCACTGGGCTGTCAACTGGCTGTATTTTGGGGCGTTTCCCAGATCCTTTCTGCTTTGCTGTTGACTCATCTGTCAATTCAGGGGACTGGACGAGAAGATCGCCAGGGTGTTTCTACCTCTGACATCCTGTAATCTTGCCTTGATGATTCAGAATTCAGGATTTTTCTGGTGCTGTGCCATCCTCTTTGCAAGGATCAGTCCTTCATGACCGGAGCCCATGCAGAAATGAGGTGAATGAGGGCCTGGTCCCGAATAACAGCAATTCTCTCTCCTGCTTTGCTTTTCCCTCTTTCAGCTGCTTCCATTTGTTTTTGGTTTCTTATGTTGAAGCTGTATTTTAATAGGTCTGAATGTTCTTAGCTGCGTGTGGTAAAGGTAGAACTAGGGTGGGGAGAGCTCTCCCAGGGTCTGGAGACGGTGACGGTATGCTCTTATGACTTTAGACTTCATGGTTTATGTACGGGATTTCATGTTGCATCTCTAATGTGCAGCATATTTTATATGTAGTGTGATGTCTCTGCATCTTTGGGCTTTTGTAGTCTGATGTGTAGAGAATTTTTAAAAATTATGGATATTGCTACTGCAAGTACAACTGGAAATGGGAGTTGGATATACAGATAAAGACTGACTGTTAGTATATATTTATACTGTGTTAGAGATGATTTGTGTGACTCTGGGTATTTTAAACAGCTTCTGATTTGGTTGTAGACATGTGCCTTTAGACAGTCATTTCAAAGGAGAAGCAGAAGTAGTGAAAAGCCCCCATCATGGGGCTAGATCATCAGTCTAGGCCACAGATGGTGTCAGCCTTGTTACCAAATTTAACAACGTGGATGGTGACCCAGTTTGTTGCTTTTTGTAGCTCAAGAGAACATGATTAAACAAACTTAGAAAATAAATACCTTTCAGAAAGGCAGATTAATTCAGATCAATGGAATAATTAATGTAGCTGCATGTATAAGTCAATTGATATTCTGATTTTTTTTCCCCCAGGGAAATTCAGGGCACTAATATAAGAAGTGTCAGACCATTTGGATTTCTCAGCTAATAACTGAGGGAATAAATATAGGAAATAAATAAACTATAGGAGATGAATAAATCTCTCTTCCTAGCCCCTGCAGTCCCTCCCCAGTGGATCTTTTCTTGACAGTTCTTAAACAGTGGTCTTTGTGGGTGGGAGAGGGCAGGGTGTTAGTTTGGCAAGCCTTTTTAAAAAACCAACATATATTTCTTTGACCTCTTAATATTCTAAAGCTTAGAGCATTCTAGTTTGTATCGTTTACTTGGCTGGTCATATGGCCGGATGAGTTTAATCTCTGCCTAACTCTTTAAATATCTCTTTTCCCACTGTGGGAAGGGAAAACTCTGTGGATTTCCCCCTGACTCTCAGCAAGGTCCCATGCCATGTCAGTCTTCCTGCCAGGAAGCAAGGTTTTTTTTTTTTTTTTTTTTTTAATACATTTGACCCCATTTGTACCAAAGTGATTGCTCTATTTTTGGGATTGGTTTAGAGGCAGCTGAACGAAGCTTATTTTTCATCTGTAGTAAATACCTTTCAATGAATGTGAATGGCAATACAAAGGCCAGAGACCCATACGGATTGCAAAGCTGTACGTGTCAGGGAGCTGGTGGTTTCCTTTGCCTGCAAGCTCTGTTGGGAATGTGGCTGTTGAGCGCTTAGAGTACAGTTCAGGGCCAGTTTTGTGGAAGATGTTTCTGCCTGTTGCAGGTAGTTTGTCATGAAATTGTTATTTTCGTTGCCTAAGAAATGTGGCCATCACCGTCAGTCCAGTGTGGGTTTGGCCTGGGTTGCACGTCACTGAGCCAGCTTTGGGCATATTTGAGATTACCTTGGAGGCAGCAAGTTTTCCCAGGGGTAGTTTTTATATAAAATATATATATATAAAAACAGTCTCAAGTTTCTGTGCAGCTTTCCTTTGTGGACTTGCAGGGACCCATAGAGGCTGCAGCCATGGAAACGGTGCAACTCAGTTCCCACAGCCATCTCCCTCCTAGATCAGTCAGTCGCAGGGGTTCTTCAGTTCCACTTATTGAAAACATATATCATTCATTTAATTTTCTTCTTAGCACAGGGCGGGGGTGTGGGGGGACGGAGAGCACTTCTTTATGGAGTGTCAGAGTGGGGACGATCACAATTCCTGTACTTCACTGTGGTGGAAAATGCTTTATATGGCTTTCCGAACTTCAGTTTCTCATAAGCAACTGACTGAAACTTCAGTCTGGGCATCCTGTACCTGGAACCCCCATCCCACCCCCAGGCTCTGCAGCGCTGAACAGCCTCAAATTAGACCCTTCCACAGAGGGGCACCGAGCTTCCTCAGTGTCTGCAGCCATGGAGTTGGGGGGAGGGGGTTGCGTGGCCCCCGCCACCCTGACCTTTCACCAGGTGCACAAAAAAATGCTTGTGAAACTCAAAGAGATGGTTTTAAGTCTTTGACTCCCTTTGAGCCCCTTTTCGTCTTGTCTTTGTGTGTTTTTTTTAAAAAATATGTATTTAATTTATTTATTCATTTGACCTTATCGGGTCTTGCTTGTGGCATGTGGAATCTAGTTCCTTGACGAGGGATCCAACCTGGGCCCCCTGCATAGAGTCTTAGCCACTGGACCAGCACAGAAGTCCCACCTTTATGTTTTTAGGTTGCGGACACAGGGCCTCTGTAAAGCCCCCCGTGTCTTCCCCTTCCTCTCCATTTACTTTGTGGTTGGGCGGTGTGAACCTGAGGCTTCAGGGGCAACCTGCTGTTCAAGGAAGTCCAAGTCCTCCTTGGTCTGCCTGACCCTTTCTGGTTGACTCTGTGCCTCTCCTTCATGCCCCCCACCCCACCCCATTCTATTCATCCACCAGCCTTTCCTAAACACCCCTCCCTACTCTGGCCCACCTCCTGGCCTTTTCTCCATCTGAAGTACCTCTCCCCCCCCACACCCCTTCATCGTCATCACTGTCCTTAAGAAGAATCTCCAAAGGAGGTCTCTTATGTGAAGCCTTATCTGAACCTGATTTGAAGTAACACTTTTATCTGAACTGCTCTCCTGGCACTTTGCATATGAAACACTCTATATGTTAGTTATTTGTGTGCACATCTTATCTTTATCTTACCAAGCCTCTTCAGAATACAATTCACAGTGAATCCTTTCGGAACCCCAACAGCATGGAGCCCGCGGTGTGTACATGATGTTCATAAACGTGGGTTGTTGAGGACCACTGAATGAGGACCACTCTCAGGAGAAGCTCCTCACCCTTCAGTCTTTCCTCTGAACTCAGGATTTCCTCAGGTGGCAGGCCTCTCCGTGGACGCTTCCGAAATCCTTGGTTGGGGATGGGTGGCAAGTTCCAAGTGTTTACTCCTGAAGAGCCGAGGGTCTTCCGACCCTGCTTCTTATGTCCCTGTGGCTGAAGGTGCCGTGGGAGCTGGGTTTCCCTGCTGAGCATTCCTGTAGGTTTTGTGCTCCGGCTCCAGGGCCGGTAGCAGCAGGGTGCTGGGAGCCTCCCTGTGAAGCAGTGCTGCCTGGGGATTCTTGCAGTGAGACCAGATCCTTTATGAGGGCCAGGAGTGCTGGGGGACAGCCTACTTTGATTGCATTCTGTCCTCCATGGCTGAGATCCCCACACCGTGTTTCCTGGGTTTAAAAAGCAAGTTCATTGGCTCTGCATGCTCCAGGGTTTAGCATCTCACATAGTGAATGGTGTGAATTGAATTGAAATACCTGAAACATGGTGTCATCATCACTTGGCTCCCTCGGCTTTGCCTAGAAGGTGGCTTTTAGTTCCATACCTTATCTCTGTGTCTTTCTGTTTGAACTGTGTGTATTTCTGCATGCCTTTAGATTCTGTTTTTGTTTTTTTTTTTAAGGATTGCTCCTGTGTTGCCCTTACTTCAGCCTTCTCTGGTCCTTGTCCCCACCTTCTACCCCACCAGCCTGTGTGAATAGTACTTGCTTTCCTCTTTGCAGACATTCACCCCTCTTTACCTTATTCTGTAACTACTGTAGGATGTCGCTTGGTGTGTGGAGTGCAGTTCTACATATGGTCTCTGGGCTCTGACAGCCTGGCTCTTTGGATGGTGAGCTAACTGACTTTGGACGAATGTAGCACATGCTGAGGCCGGAGTCTGGTTGATCTCTGTGGTGTTGTGAGCTTCACTCTGCGTAGGGGCACAGTAGGCACATGAGGAAATGCATGTGAAATGAGCAGGTCCATAAATGAAAGACTGTGCAGGGCTCCATGGCATGTCCTTTATAGATTAGTAGTTAATTTTCAACAATTGGCTAATGATTAATGTTTGCCTGAGAGGCTGACTTTCATTGTCCAGTATTAATGACAATCTCAGGAAATACCTGTCAGAGTTTGCCTTAAATTTCAGGGTTGTATATTTCTTGGCAAATTTAGCTCTTTATATTTGAAGCAGGAGAGAAGTAAGACACGTGCTTAACACTTTTTGAATCCCTGCATCATAAGCCGGCTTCTGTGCTCAGCATTGTGTGTGAACCATGTGTGAGTGGTTGTACTTGAGCGTGTATGTGTGTTTGTGAGACATTTCGTTTGAAGGTTGGTGGAGGGAGGGCAGCAAGATGACCAGATTGGATGGACTTGTGTAGTAACATTTAATCCAGATTTGGTTTCCTGATCTTAATGGTGAATCCATTTATGTCTTACACAAGTTATAGCATCTCTTTTGTCATCTTACCTCATGTTGACAAAAAACCAGTTACCCAGATTGACCTTTTATTGAACAGATTTTTTGAGTATCGGCAGTTTTTCAGAAATCAAATCCAAGTCTTAAAGGATTCAGGTTTACTTCTATTAAAGTTCCTTAAGAAGAATTCCCAAAGGATCCTTTAACGAATCTCATTGTTTTATAGACACACCTCAAACACTGGAACTTCTCTGCTTAGACCCTTTAAAAATGAGCCTGTCTTAGAGACTTCCCTGGTGGTCCAGTGGTTAAGACTTTGCCTTAAGGCAGAGGACGCAGGTTTGATCCCTGGTCAGGAAACTTAAGATCCCCCATGCCTTGTGGCCAAAAAAGACCAAAACATAAAATGGAAGGAATATTGTAAAGAATTCGCTAAAGACTTTAAAAATGGTCCACACCAAAAGACTCTTAAAAAAACAAACGAGACTATTTTGGAATGAGGATATGTTGGTGTATTGGCCAGAACTTGTTGGATTACCAGTTGCAGAAACACAAATTGGCTTAGTTGGGGAAAAAGAAGTACGTGTGTGTTTGTAATTTATTAACTGAGCTAACTGAAAAGTCCAAAGGGTGGAAACTGTTATCAGACACAGCTGGAAAGGGGGCTTAAAAGAGGGTCTCAGGATCCCACCCTTCACCCCAGCACCCCTGTCCCAGGCACAGTCTGACTGGCCTCCAGCAGCTCCCCCTTATACACCACCTGAAATGTGCAATCTTATAAGCCCACTTCAGGGAGGGTCTTTGGGGTCCCTCCCTGGGAGATGCATTCCTTCTTTAACCTCAGTTCAAGTTCAGTATTTTAAAAATGATGTGTGAGAAACAGAAGACCCATGTAGCACATTCATGGGTAGCTTCTTTTGCTAACCTAACTGTCTGTAAAACATGAGGACTTGCTATGGAAGTACTTGCCCAGCAGTAGACGTGGGTGTCCTTGCCCCGTGGGGTGGCAGTGGGGCTTGGCAGGTCATTCTGGAATAGACTTGAGCCTCCTGTCGTGCTCCCAGTCCTGGGGCCCTCTGCCATCAGCCCTGTAAGATATGTCTCCCCAAGACCTGTTCTGCCCATGTGTTCGAAGTAGGAAAGTGCCAGAAGGTGTCTTCCCTTTTTAATTCAGGTGAGATTGGGATTCTCGCGGCTGGGGTTCTTGTGCAGTGATGTGCTTGACTGGGCAGGCGGACTGGCCCTGGGAGGTGGGGAGGAGGACACAGTGAGAAAAGCTAAAGATGGGGCTGGAAGAGGAAATGTCTGAGTGAGGACCCATCCTCTGCGTGTGCATGAGGGCTGGGGCAGAGTGTGGTGGGTAGATAGACGGCTGTCTTTCTGACACACACCTTGTAGCATGAAGAGTTCTTTTGGAGATTTTTAACTAAGCAGGGCCCCAGACACTGTCCAGGCTGGGGAAAATGACTTTCTTCTCCAGAACCACAAAGCAGTTACTTCTGCTAATTTCTTTTCCTCCTCCCTACTGGTTGATGGGTACATTTAGAAATCACCTGTTGAAATTTTTGAATGACTGAATGTGAGGGTCAGGCTGAAGGGAATTGGGGGACCGACCTGAGGGAGGGAAGGCCAGCTGCACCCTTCTCAGGAGAGATGCAGCTAACAGGTGCACCCCACCTGGGAAGGAAGGAGAGGATATCTTTGGTCAGCTTGGCCTGGGGATGCAGAGCAGGCTGGCTGTGAGAGTCATGATTTCCCGGCCGTGGTCATCTTCTGAGGGGCCCACCCTGCCTCCCTTCCTTGCATCCATGGGGAGGTCTAGCACGGCGTACTCACAGATACTTTTGTACTGTATAAGGACTCTTATTTATAAGACAGGAAGTCAAGGCACCATTATTCAGCAAATATTTATTGAGACCTGCTCTGCAAAGCATATCAGACTCAGGGGTCCAGGCTTGTAGCTGGTGCTGTGGTGGGCTTCCTCTGCCAGGTTGCCCTTTCATGAGGAAAACGTGGGGTCAGAGAAAGGCTTTCTTTGTTTTTCATATTTTGTGATCTTACTGTAAATCATCATTCAAATTTATAGAAATAATTTATATAAATAATACAGGCATATGTTCTTCTAAGGGCTTCCCTCATGGCTCAGAGGTTAAAGCGTCTGCCTGCAATGCAGGAGACCTAAGTTCGATCCCTGGGTGGGGAAGATCCTCTGGAGAAGGAAATGGCAACCCACTCCAGTATTCTTGCCTGGAGAATCCCATGGAAGGGAGGAGCCTGATGGGCTACAGTCCACGGGGTCACAAAGAGTCGGACACGACTGATTGACTTGCAATCAATATGTTCTTCTAAACTATTAAAACAATACAGATAAAATGACTGTATTGTTTTGCCTATCCAGCTCCTTCTAATTACAATAATCAGTTTCATAATGGTTTTTTTTTTAAACTATGTCTGTATTTCTATATGTGTATAACATCTGTGTGTTTTGAAATAGGTATCTATGCAGTCTGGGTATTTTAAAATTTTACACAAGTGGAGGGAGACTGCGTGCATTGTAAAGCTTATATTTTTGCTCCCTTAATGTGTCTTACAGATCTTTCCGTATCTGTGTGTAGAAATCGGACAACTCCTTAGCTGCCGTAAACTATTCCATGTATGTGCCATAGTTTATTTAGTTGTTCTCTTTCTGGTGAGCAGTTAGGTTAGTTCCTAAAGTTTTGCTGTTTGAACAACGCTGCCTTGAACATCCTTGTATGTGCTCTTTATGTGTACAAGTAAACATTTCTCTGGGATAAGTACTTAGAAGTAAGCTCTCCGGGTGGGAGGACAGTGCGTTTCAATTCCATGCTTCCTGCTGTACTGGCTTCCACTAAGCCCCTATTGATTTACACTCCCACCCCCGCAGCTCCTTGAAATCAGCTGTCCTTTGATGAGTGACCTCATTTGTTCCTTATCTCCGGCCATGGGAAAGGAAATCTTAGTGGCTTGGAGAGAGTACAGCCTCTTTCTTGGATGCCTGGTAGACACCCAGAGCATCTGGTTAGAGCAGCAAGTCCTGGAACCCTGAGCACCAGACTTGTCATCTCTTTTGAACCACTGACTGAGATGAAAGGCATCAAGGCTGCTTATTCTTTCCCTTGCTTTGGGTGCCATGCACTTGGGGACCGGGATTCTTTCAAGGGAAACATTCATTTCAGGTAGCTGACAGATAAGTAAGTCCCTAATGCAAAAACGGAGACTTTAGTTTTGGAGTGTTTGCTTACTACAGTTGAGTTCTAAGGCAAATACTTCCTTCATATTCCTTTTAGTTGTGGAAGAAAAATATCTCACCTGGTATGTTTCTGCTATTTTGTGTTCCTTGATTATTTATTATGCTATTTTCACACACAGTAGAACCTTGCTATTATTATGGTATTTATTACAGGATTTGTCCCCCTTTCTACTTCCAAAAGCTCTGATGTGGCTTAGAAAATGGAAGCTGATGAAAGATGGGGCAGCCAGGAATATAAACCCAAAGCAGATCTGCCCAGGTTGCACAAGCCTAACTTTGCAAACACCTGAGTACCGAACTGGCCGTTAGGCTTTGCAGCAGTGGTGGCAAAAGGGAGCACTTCTGACTTACAGGGTTTTTTATCCTCTCAACAATGGAAAGCGGCCTCATTCATTGTGAGAGGCACTTTCTAGGAAGGAGATCCAAGCGGGAATCTACAGCATGGGCCCTTGTACAAGGTACTGTTGGGGTGCGGAGAGCTGTGTCTTTGCTGTGCTTTTGTTAACGAGAAATAAATGCCCTGCAAGCAGATGGTCTCTGGATTCAGAGCTCCTGAAGGGTTAGGGCACAGCATTAAACTGGCCTACCGGAGGCACTTCTGTATTCTATAACATAGTTTTGCTTTTTGGTGATATAAATTACTACAGAACTAAAAACTGGGAAGATTAAAGAAAGAGTAGTTTAAAATAATTATCATTTAATCATATATAAAGTCCTTTTTGGAGCATTTGTTATGTGTAAAATACAGTCCATTAAACATACTCACTTACTGCCTTTACTTAGTTTAAGCCTGAGTACAAAAGGATAATATGAATTAATGCAAAGCACCACTCCCAAACCCTCGTTTTGGAAGAGCTGTGGTTTTATTATTTTACTCTAATGTGTGCTAAAGAAGTGACCAATATTTAAAAAGGAAGACATCCTTGAATGTTCTTCAGTAAATAGATAACAATGGGGTATAATGAAACACTGTTTAAATGACTCCTTTTAAATTGTACAAAAGCAGCTTGAATGAGTAAATGGTTAAAATGATGCCCTTTTATACCAGTAATTAGTCGCTTAGTCCTTTTTTTTTTTAAGATAATGCAAAAGTGTGCTTCTTTTTGGGCATTCACAAATTCTGAATTATTGAAATATAAATTAGTAGTGAATCTATCTAAAGCTCTCTTGAGAATTTTTATCTGGTGGGACTGAAATTAAACATCAAAGGTTCTACATTAGAATGTGGGGAAGTGGTGATACCCAGCAAGAATATGGTAGAAGAGAGGTGTTTAAGAAATCTTTTTTTCTAGAAAGCCCTGTGGAGTTGGGACTACTTTGATTGGGGCTGAGGAAGCTTTGGTGCTATTTTAGGTCGGTCAGCTGAATAAGCTAACTGATAATCTTAAAGACAGGGGATTGGGGGTGGGGAACAGTAGCTTAGATGCTGGTTTTGATTTATTCTGGGTGGTACTGACTGTGAATCACAGACCCTGTGAGGCTGGGATTGGGCAGGACCCCAGAGACCTTCAGATGGGTGTGTTGCTCCTCCAGACCCAGCAGTTGACTTGCTCAGGGTCGCAGTGACAGAGGAGCCAAGCGGGGTCTGTCTCCGGGTCTGCTTCCTTCCCACCCTCTCCGTTACAGCCATGAAGCCAGGTTGAAATCAGGCATTTCCCATCTGACTGGCAGGTCTGAGGATGCCAGGGGCGCTTGTGACATCTGGAAAATCAGATGACAGAAGAATGTCTCTTCAGAGCAAGCTGGGCATTCAGCCGACTCTGAGCTATCTCAGTTTTTTTTATCTCCTCGATTTTTTTTGTTTCGTTTTGTCTTCCATAAGATAGTTTTGATCATCCCTCCCTCACCTTTTTTACTTCATTATTCTTTTACTTGCTTCATGCCTATTAACACACAGGAGTCATTTCGCCATAGATGGCTTCATCATTTTAGGGAAAGAGGGCAGTGGCCAGTGGGTGTGGGACGGTAGGTAGGGATCAGGGGGCCAGTTGACAGATACAGGGGTGGGGGTGTTGCTCCTCGGTCATCTGGGTCTGGGTGGCTGGCCTACCTTGTCTTCTTGACCATAACTGCAGGGACAGAGGTAACTGCCTTTGTTACGAGCTCATGGCTGACTTGTACTGATCTAGGTGTGCTTTGTATGTGTAATCTCCTTAGTCCTCCTCTAATCCTCACCGTGAAGCCATGAGGAAGAGACTACTGAGAGCCTCATTTCACAGGTGAGGAAAAACGGCTGGGAGTGGTGAAGCTGCTTGCCCGAGGCCCGAGGCCTCCTAATTGGCAGGGCCTGGGTCTGCATCCGGGCTTTCTGCCTCTGCAGCCCGCGCGCCAGCACAGGCGGTGCCCGCAAGCCGGGCTTCATAGGCCGCTGGCGCCCGAACTCCGGGCAGCGTGACGCCGGGACCTCCAGGTGGGTCTCTGCGCGGGCTTCCGGGCCCTGGTTTTGGTTCCGGCCTGGGTTCGGGGACTGGCCCAGGAACTCCTTCCAGAGGAAGCATTCCCGCCACCCAGAGACCTTGCCAGGTCGGGTGGGGCTGGAGAGAGTCAGGGTGGCCCTCTGACCATCTCCTGAGGCGCCTTGTGAACCCAATTAAAATGGGACTTGGAGGAGTTTTAGTTTTAGTTTGGGCATTGCGTCGATTTTATTGCATTTTCACTCTGTGAAAAGCGTTACTCATGAAGGGAAAGTGGGGGGGCTCTTGGGCATGGGTCCGTGGTAGGAGTGAGCAGTCAGGGCTGTGGTCACTGCTGCTCTTCCTTGCCCGGTCCCTCCCTTTTCTGTAAAAGAGATTAGGCGGCTGGCAGGGTGAGCGGAGCCCTGACTCTTGGGAGACATGGAGTCATGGGCTCACTGTTGCCAGCGCGGCTGCATCCTTGAGCCTCCCGCAGTCCTGGGAGGTAGGGGTTGCCATCCTCCGCTTTCCAGGCAGGAACCTGGGTCCAGGAAGACGGACCGCTGCCTCCTGCCCGTGAGGGAGCAAGAGAATGGGCATTGGGTGAGGGTGGGACCCCTTCAGCCATGTCAGGTTTCCCAGACGGTTCGCTGGGTCAGGGATTTGCTTTCAGACAGGGTGCTGGAGGGGCCTGGTGTCATCAACAGGAAGCTACCCACCCCTTATAGGAGGCCGTGGACCTGGACTGCACCCCATCTTCGCTTAGACAGTGGTCAGGGCTGTTGCTTTGCCTTCGGGACACCGAGGAAAGAAAGGGGCTGAGTTAAGTGATCAGAATCTGGTTCCCACTGATGGGAAACCTGAAGCCCGCGCCCCTGCCAACCTCTGCCCCTTCAGGTTATTGGTGAGGCAACACAGAACAATCCAGAGCTCAGCCTCTTGCGAGACTTGGCTGCGTCCTTGCCTGCATGCTTCCACGGGGACTTGTGAGCCCACGTGACCAGCTGTGTCTTGTTCCTGCTTGGCCCAGGTGGGAGACCCTGGCTCTGTCTGGATTTAAATGTTACTCAGAGGAGGAAAGAAAACAAGTGCTAAGGTACAGAACAGGGGCCCTGGGATTTTTGTTTCTCTTTTCCTCAGTGTGGCCCAGTCGGTGGAGGTTGGTGGGCAGCGTGCCCCTTCCCTTCTCTTTGAGTTATGAGGGTTGGGGTCAGCGGAGGCCTCGCCGCTGCTCCTGGATGCCAGCTGGGCAACCATTGAGGCTGGAGGTCCTGACCGTGGGTCTTGACTCTTTTCCGTCCCTGTGGTTTGTGAGCTGAAGCTGGGCGCTTTTCCCTGGGAGCTTCACAGAGTCGCCCCTGGTGGGTGCAGCCTGTTCCCTGAGCCATATACTTGTGTGTGTTTGGTCTTACTCTGTTTTCTTATTTCCAACAAGAGTGTGAACTTGTTGTGGGCAGGGACCCAGCCTGCCCTTGTTTGCCGCCTCCTCGGCTCCTGGCACGGGGTGTTTGTAAATAGTGGACCAGTTAGTGAAGCATCACTGGGTCTGTGTCAGCTGCTCTGAGGTTTGCCTTATTGCTTTGCCTTGTCTTAATGTCACCTCATAGTCTCTCTTTGCAAGTTGGGAACAGACCTTTGGGGAGAGGGACAGAGCAATGGAGGGGACCCACAGCAGGACAAAGAGGCAGGGATGGAGATAGGGGAGAGGGAGAGAGACGGGAGGGATGGGAGAGATGGAGATGTTCCCTTTGGGAGAAAATGTGATTGTTTAACTAAAACATCAAAACCTACAAAACCGAAACACAGGGCTCTCTTCAAAGCAGTTGTTCTGAGGCTGCGCCCTTGTCCCACTGATGCAGAAACGCTTGTATTCAGAATTGCTTTCAAAGCCAGTTTCTACTTTTCATTTTGCTTTTGTTTTTGGCAAAAAGTGGGGGGTGAACCAGGTTGATCACTGACCTTATTCACTAGCCTTTTCCTAAAGAGATTCTGGGTATTTCTGAGAAAATCAAATCTGTCTTCAAAGGGCGCCACATTCTCTTGTCTGTGAAGCTCTCAAGAGGAGGGTGTCCTGGGCTCTGGAGAAGGTCGCACTGGGAGCTGCTCCGAGGGGTGGCGGTATTCCCAGCACCACATTGCCCGCTTCCCAAGCTTCCTCCTTTGAAGGGAACAACACTTGTTTATGTGATTCTGGTGTTTTGATTAAACAGAACAGCCTTCCTACTTTGCAGTCACACTTCCCTAAGTCTACAGTCCCATCTGGTGCCAAGAATCCGTCCCCCTAGACTTTCCTCTTTAGCCACTGGCCCCAGGAACACCGTCAGATGAGGTATTTCACTCTCAGCTGTAGCCTGGCTTTTAAAGGCCTTCCTTGTCCCTGGCATGACAGACGTTCGTGTTATCCCAGAATCAGGGGACTCAGATGTGGGCTTCTCAGAAGTGGGGATACCTGCCTTACCCCCACTAGGACTTGGGGGTCTTGTGAACTGTATCATTCACAGCTGTCGTGTCGGTAATTTACACAAATAGAATTCCTTCAGTTCCCAGGAGGGCTCCTTGGGCTTGACTTAGAATATGTGAGTTTCTGCAGTTTTTCTTTCCTTGCCTTTAAAAAAAAAAATTGCACTTTTGATCCTGGTTAGGGTAGACTCTTTCATCTTAGCAACAGCAGAAAGAGCTCCACCCTTGCCGTGTGTGAAGTGTGCGAGACGACACAGGCTGCTTTAAAAATAGCCTCTCGTTTATAAGTGTGGCGTCTTCAACTTAAGTCGTGTTCTGTGCAGGTTCAGAAGGTCACCGCTGGCACTTGTTGGGACCTGGGGGAAATAAATAGCAATTAATTGGTCTCCACTAAGTAGACGGGATGAAGGCACACACTTTTTTTTTTTTTTTAACAGCCTTATTGACATATAATTTACATACTGTACAATTTGCCATTTTAAATTATACAACTCAGTGGTTTTATTATATTCAGAGTCATGTAATCGTCGTCAAGATCAATCTTAAAACATTTTCGTCACCTGAAAAGAAACCCCATACACATTAGCCATCACTCCCTGTTTTCCTCCAGCTCTCCCTCCCTTCCCCAGCCCTAGGGAACCACTAATCTGCTTTCTGTCTCTATGGAGTTTCCTATTTTGGACATTTTATATCAACTAAATTATATAATATGTGTTCTATCAAGTCTGGCTTCTTTCATTTAGTATACTGTTTTCAAGATTCATTCATGTTGTGGCCTGTATCTGTGCTTAATTTCTTTTGTGCCTGAATAGTATTCCGTTGTATACATATGTCACATTTTCTGTGTCCTTTCCTCAATTGGTAGACGTTTGGATTGTTTCCATTTTTTGCATTGTGGTATTATGAATGCTGCTTTGAACATTCATGTGCAACTTTTTGTATGAACTTACATTCTCAATTCTCTTGAGTATACATACCTAGGAGTAAAATTTGCTGGGACATATGGTCATATGGTAACTTTAACATTTTGAAGAACTGTCCAACTGTTGCCCAAAGCAGCTGCACCGTTTACATTCCCACTAACATTGTATCAAGGTTCCAGTTTCTGCACATCTTTCCTGACACCTGTTAATGTATATCTGATGGGTTCTAGCATCTTTAGGATGTGAAGTAATATCTCATTATAGATTTGTAATTCTTATGACTAGTGATGTTGAGCTTTCCTTGCGCTTATTAGTCATTTGTATGCATTCTTTAGAGACATGCATATTCAGATATTTTGCCCACTTAAAAAATTGAGTTTTTTTAAATTATTGAGTTGTAAGAATTTTTTATATATTCTAGATACCAATTCCTTATCAGATTCATGCTTTGCAAACATTTTCTCTCCTTCTGTGGGTTGTCTCTTCATTTGCTTGATGGTGTCGTTCAAGCACAAAAGTTCTACATTTTGACTGAGAGGCATGTGCATTCTTAGAATCTTACAGCTGGATAGGGCCTTTGTGGTGGCCTGTTCTGAATCTCTTGTCCTAGTGGTGACATGCCTTGTGGACCATAGAGGAGATGCCTTCCTCAAGATCACGGGCTAATAAAGTCAGGACTGGAGCTTAACCTCTGGGAAGCCTCAGTTTCATCCCCACTGTTTCTGAAGGTGGTAAGTTTAGGTGTGTAGGGAAAGAGTTGGTAACACTGGATTGTTCTCATCTTCCTAGAAGCGCACAGGAAGCTTCCTGTGTGAAGCTGACTCCAAACTCAGCTCTCATTATAGATGGACTGACCTGTCCCCAGAGTTCATTTGTTTTTAAGTATAGAGGGGTCCGGTCATGTTTGGTCCTTTCTTTGGGAGGGTGCTGTCTATGAGAGACTAGTGTAGATCAGTGCTGTCAGGAGTCGTTGTCACTAGTCACCTGTAGCTGTGAGACCTTAAGTTAAAATTAACTCACATTTAAAATTTGTTTTCTTAATCACAGTTCATGTGCATTGTTCAGTATGCAGATAGGGCTGCCTCGTGGGGCAGCCACACACAGGAAACATAGCCATCACTGCAGCACGTGTTGGATGGTGCTGGCCTGGAGGCATCTGTGCCTTGTGCGGTGGCTTCCATCCTCACCTCTGACCTAGGCTGGTTCTCTGGACCCACAGGCTTGGTCTGTCTTCTGTGTGTACTTCCTCCACCGCTCAGACTTCCTGTGTATGTAGCTGCCTCTGGGCTTCTTGTCAAGCCTCCTCCTCAGATTAGATGGTCTGTAGGTCCTACTGGGAGAGACCGTGCTCTTCTGTGGCTTCTGGACTTGGTTGCTAGTAGAGAGACCAGTGTCTTTCCTCACTTCAGCTGGTGGATGTCTTGCAGAAACTGAGCTGGAAGATGCTTGGAGAGAAGTGCATTCTTTCTTGGAAAGGCTAACTCCTGAAAGTGAGTGAATGAATGTGTTGGTCTGCTTGGTGGAAAAGAGGAAGAAGTTGAACATTTTGGAGTTTAGTTCTTTTGGCTGCCTTGGGAGCTAGCCTTTTGAGTGGTGCTTCCTTGGTGGCTCAGATGGTTAAGAATCTATCTGCAATGCAGGAGACCTGAGTTCTATCCCTGGGTCGGTAAGATTCCCTGGAGAAGGGAATAGCTACCCACTCCAGTATTTTTGCTTGGAGAATTCCATGGACAGAGGAGCCTGGTGGGCCGTAGTCCATGGGATTGCGAGGAGTCGGACGTGACTAAGTGACTAACGCTTTCATTTTTCCCTTTAGAACAGGGGTCCTCAGCCTTTGAGATCTAATGCCTGATGATCTGAGATGGAGCTGATGTAATAATAACAGAAATAAAGTGCACAATAAATGCAATTCACTTAAAGCATCCCCTCACACTGTCTATGGATAAACTCTTCCACGAAAGTGATTTCTGATGTCAAAAAGGTTGGGGACTGCTGCTTTAGAGGCAGTCAGTTCCAAGGATTTGCAAGATTCCGAAGGGACACGAGGAGGGAGACGGGAGGAGTCAGAAATGTGGGGTCCCAAGTCAGTGCCGTGGCAGATGGTGGCCTTGTCCTGTGTAGTGCTCTGGTACTAAGTCGGTTCAGTTGTGTTTGACTCCTTGTGGCAGTGTGGACTGTAGCCTGCCAGGCTCCTCTGTCCATAGGATTCTCCAGGCAAGAACACTGGAGTGGGTTGCCATGCCCTCCTCCAGTGGTTCTTCCCGACCCAGGGATTGAACTTGCTGCTTCTGCATTGCAGGCAGATTGTTTACCGCCGAGCCACCAGGGAAGCCCAGCGCCCTGGTGGGAGTCACCTTTATTTTAGTACCTGTAATCCCGAGGGCTGTTCAAAACGCTGACTCCAAGGTCACCAGGGCTGCGCAAAGTCTCTCACAGGAAGTGCTTTATGTGAAAGGATTGAAGACATCGTGGTTATACCAAGTTGGAGCATTAGAACAGAGAGGAGCCTAGAGGATATCAGAGAGGAGAAGGGATCGACCCAGGTCATAGCAAGTTAGTGGTGGCCAAACCAATGAGAATCTGGGTCCTGTGGCAACTGGCCTTGTGCACGTTCCAGTTTTTTTTCTTCATTTACATAAAGGACAAACACAGTGACTTCATGGAGATGTTGCCCAGGGTGAGACATGAATTAATTTAACCCACGTGAGGCACTAGGTCTTGCCTTTAAGTCCTCCTCTTGTGCTTGCGTCATTTGAAAGTATATTAAGAAACCTTTCAATTAAGGCAGGATCACCCAGGGTTCTCATTCCTTCTCTGCAGCCTATCTCCAGGATCTATTTTCTGCAGGGAGGTCTGTCCTTGACTTTAAAGAAAGCGTTGGGAAACAGAGACTTGTTGTTTTTGAGGACAGCCTTGTTCACTGGACTTTGAGAGCCTTGAGGGCAAGGCCAGCGTCATCTGTCACCACTTGGGGACTGGCACATTGTGTTCAGATGGGGAATATCTGTGGACTTTGCCTTTTTCAGGAAAACTTCCCTTTGAATGGGTTTCTGAGGTACGAGGTCCCTTCTCCAGGTGGTGCTGAAACTTTGTCACTTCTGATTTGGGAATAGTGGCCAAGAGAAATGGAATCTTTTTTTTTTTTTTCTGTCTACAGGGAGAGTTGTGCATTTCGACTTTGAACTGTATGAGAGCTGGAGAATTTTCATGTTTGGATCAAGAAAGTAAGGGCTACTTTTTTGCTAAATTGGGCAGTAAGTGTACAAAACCTGACAGAACATGCTGGGTAGAATTCCCAGAGCAGTGAGGGGTAAGCAGGGCATTGTGGAAGGCATTCCAGGCCATAAACACAGGATATGTCACTTCATAGTGGAACTTCTCTGCTCTCTCCTCCAGAGGTGGCAAACAGTTCTTTTCAAAGACAAGCTTAATGACTACTGTGCCAACACACAAAACTACGAGGTAAATGTATGCACCAGTTTTTAGCACTAGAAGTGCAGTTTACAGAAGATTTGCATGACAATCTTAAAAACAGGTTGAGGCATCTTAGGCCCAGCTGCTGTACTTTTAAGTTAGTTATTAGGAACAGGGCTCTGGAGACAAGATTATGGAGCAGGGATGTGACCCAGTCAGAGCACCTGTCTGTCTGGCATTTGAAGGCTCTGTTTTTGGGTTCATTTTAATTAATTTCTTGTTCGGCCTTTAACAGGACCCAAGTTTCTCTGGTTGGAGCACAGTAAGTTTTCAGGCTGAATTACTTGGATCATTGCCTTTGTTTTCTTTTCCACATAGCCTGTGGATATCTGGCCTTTTCAGCCAAGGAAAATGGAAATGGTTTTAAACACTCACTTGAGCCATGAATTTCAACCATGTATTAATTTGCTGTTTATTCTCTGATTGTTCATATCTTTTGAGAAGCAATGAAATGACACTGAGGCAGGCGTTCACGATCCTTTGGTGATACCTCTGGGGCCTGGGAGAATGGACTGTGCCCTGCCACCCGTGTCACCCACAGAACAGCTCCCCTCCCTCTCACTCTCTCCCTCCCTCCGTCCCTTATGTGTGTGGTTGAGGTTTTCACTTAAGATTTCATCTGGGAAGAGAAGAATTTGACGTCTCTTGCAGGCAGTTAGCAGACAGGTTGCTCTGTGTCCTGTCCTTGAGTCAGTGAGGTCTCCAGGATGGACATTTAGGGCTTGGATTTGTTCCTTCCTCCTAAGAATCAGCCACAGGATGGATGCTGAGCTAAGGTCTCAATTTTGCCTCTAACTCATAGCTTTTACTTAGCTTTTCCGGGAAGTAGAAGTAAGAAACCTGGTGTTAGAAATGAGCACAGGCCCTTCAGGTGATTTCTGAGTATTCTGGGCATCTTGTATTCAAAATATTTATCCATATTGTATTCAAAGTATTCAGTGTTATCCCCAGGTAGATCAGAGTATGAACTTATTCCTGTCTTCTAAAATTCTTTTCCTAGGGAGGAAAAGGATTCAGGCATGATGAGTAGCGTCAGTTCAGTTCAGTCACTCGGTCGTGTCTGACTCTTTGCCACCCCATGGACTGCAGCACACCAGGCCTCCCTGTCCATCACCAACTCCTGGACCTTGCTCAAACTCATGTCCATCGAGTTGATGATACTATCTAACCATCTCATCCTCTGTTGTCCCTTTCTCCTTCTATCTTATCTTTCCCAGCATCAGGGTCTTTTCCAAGGAGTCAGTTCTTCCCATCAGGCACCCAAAGTATTGGAGTTTCAGCTTCAGCATCAGTCCTTCCAATGAATACTGAGGACTAATTTCCTTTAGGATTGACTGGTTTGATCTGCTTGCAGTCCAAGGGACTCTCAAGAGTCTTCTCTAACACCACAGTTCAAAACCATCAATTCTTCGGCACTCAGCTTTCTTTATAGTCCAACTCTCACATCTATATATGACCACTGGAAAAACCATAGTCTTCACTAGACGGGCCTTTGTGGGCAAAGTAGTGTCTCTGCTTTTTAATATGCTGCCTAGGTTGGTCATAACTTTTCTTCCAAGGAGCAAGTATCTTTTAATTTCATGGCTGCAGTCACCATCTGCAGTGATTTTGGAGCCCCCCAAAATAAAGTCTCTCACTGTTTCCATTGTTTCCCCATCTATTTGCCATGAATTGATGGGACCTGATGCCATGATCTTCATTTTCTGGATGTTGAGTTTTAAGCCAACTTTTTTACTCTCCGCCTTCACTTTCATCAAGAGGCTCTTTAGTTCTTCTTCACTTTCTGCCATAAGGGTGGTGTCAACTGTGTATCTGAGGATATTGACATTTCTCCCAGCAATCTTAATTCTAGCTTGTGCTTCATCCAACATTTTGCAAGATGTACTCTGCATATAAGTTAAACAAGCAGGGTGACAATATACAGCCTTGATATGCCCCTTTCCCGATGTGGAACTGGTCTGTTGTTCCATGTCCAGTTCTAACTATTGCTTCTTGACCTGTATACAGATTTCTCAGGAGGCAGGTCAGGTGGTCTGGTATTCCCGTCTCTTGAAGAATCTCCCACAGTTTGTTGTGATCCATACAGTCAAAGGCTTTGGCATAGTCAATAAAGCAGAAATAGATGTTTTTTTGGAACTCTTGCTTTTTTGATGATCTAACAGATATTGGCAATTTGATCTCTGTTTCCTCTGCCTTTTCTAAATCCAGCTTGGACATCTGGAAGTTCATAGTTCATGTATTGTTGAAGCCTGGCTTGGAGAATTTTGAGCATTACTTTGCTAGTATGTGAGATGAGTGCAGTTGTGCAGTAGTTTGAACATTCTTTGGCATTGCCTTTCTTTGGGATTGGAATGAAAACTGCCCTTTTCCAGTCCTGTGGCCACTGCTGAGTTTTCCAAATTTGCTGACATATTGAGTGCAGCACTTTCACAGCATCATCTTTCAGGATTTGAAATAGCTCATCTGGAATTCCATCACCTCCACTAGCTTTGTTCGTAGTGATGCTTCCTAAGGCCCACTTGACTTTGCATTCCAGTTTGTCTGGCTCTAGGTGAGTGATCACACTATTGTGGTTATCTGAGTTATAAAGATCTTTTTTGTATAGTTCTTCTGTGTATTCTTGCCACTTCTTCTTAATATCTTCTGGTTCTGCTAGGTCCATCCCATTTCTGTCCTTTATTGTGCCCATCTTTGCATGAAATATTCCCTTGGTATCTCTAATTTTCTTGAAGAGATCTCTAGTCTTTCCCAGTCTATTGTTTTCCTCTATTTATTTGCACTGATCATTGAGGAAGGCTTTCATATCTCTCTCTGCTATTCTTTGGATGAGTAGGTAACGGACCATATATAATGTGGCGGCTTTGCAGTGGGGGTGGTGGGGAGTACAGTGGGATTAAACTGGAACTAATGATTAAATGATCAATACAGAACTTTGAGGTTTTTGTTATTTTCTGCTTTGGGTATATAGCTTTTGCTCTGTAAAGCGTGGAGATGACCTATTTAATCCTTATGTATTTGGAGCTCTCAGAATGTGCCAGGGACCAGCCCAATTGACTGAATGTTAGTGGAAGGAGTCAGAAGTCAGTCCCTGACCACAGGGAGCTCAGAGTTCAGTGGGGGACAGATGGCCCTTAATGATCCCAAGTATTAGCATTCCTCTGATCTAAGGAAAGAACCCAATCCCAGCACAGACTGGATTAAGTCAAATAGCAATTTATTGGTTCTCATAACTGACCAGTCCAGAGAGAAATCTGGAGTCAGCTCAGTGGCTCAAATGATGTCATCAGGGTCTGGCTTCTCTCTCCTCATTCTGCCTCCACTTCCTGTGTGTTGACCCCATTCTCAGAATGCCCTCCCCTTGTCATTGCAAGATAGCTGTCAGAAGTTCTTAGGCCTGCCTCCTTCTACCTTCCTTCCAGCAAAAGAGAGTGTGAAAGTCTTTGTCCAGCTCTGCCAGGCAGTCTTGTTTGATCTCATTGGCTCAGGCTGGGGCAGGTGCCTTCCTGAATCTCCCACATGGCTGGGGCATGTGAGGCACTGACTGAGTTAAGCCCTGACCCTGTACTTCACCCCTGAACCCAGAGTGGAGCCATCTCTACTCTAAGCCTGTGGGCTAAGAATGGAGAGAAATTGGAATGTTGATTTCTGGGAAAGGTAACAGGATCAGGCTTGAATTCTGGACTCACCTTACATCATGGCAGGCTGAACTTGGGGCTGTACTCCCACCTGACATCCCCATGGGTCACAACTTACTCCATGAGGAGCAGAGCATCTTGTTACCATGTGGTTTAGCTGCACTGTGGATTTAGACACCAAAACTTGTGGCGCTGAGAACACCGTTCTTTCTGAGGTCGGGAGAGAAACATTTCAGAGTAGCCTTAGGACCTTGACTCTGATAGTGAACATCTTCCTGGTGGTACTGTTTGGGACTCTCAGAGGCAAACAGGTGAATAAGGACAGTGGGGCATTGGCACCCCTCCTGTCAGCCGTGTTATTCAGATTAGCATGTTTTACTCTTTCTGGGGTTCCAATAGCAGAGTGGCGAATGGTACAGACTTTGGAGATTTGGGAAGGAGCACTGAGTGTACATCCTGACTTCGGGTTCCTCATCTATAAATGGTAGCCATCTCAGAGTTGTTGAGAGAAGTAAATGAAGTGGTGTGAGTAAAGCCCAGTGCCTGGAACATAGTATCCAGTCCATAGAGGTAGCTATCGTCATTTCCTAACTTTTCAGATGAGTAGGGATGCTACCAGATAATCTCTTTGGAGTTTTAGTGTGACCATTCTGTGAATCTATGAAAACCTTTCTTCCACTGCCCACACCTCTGAAAACTGGAGAGATGCTTCTTCACTGGGGATGAGATGTTGTGTGAAAGCTCTCACAGACCATAGCCTCACCTTATAATTCACCGAGTACCTTTGTATGCATGCTCTCGTTTGATTCTTAGAACAGCCTGTCGTGAAATCGCGATCCCCATTTTATGGACAAGGAAGCTCATCCATGACTCAAGGAACTTGTGGTGGGAGAGTGGTAGGGCAAGTCCGAGTGTCTGGAATCTTCTCAGATATCCTGTATCCTTTGTAGCTTTATGTACTCCCGTGTGGATTTGCCTCTCTAATATAATTCATTGAATTTATTACAGATCTACCACGGTTTCAGATGGATTCGCATGGACAGCCATATTGTATAGTACATTAAAATAAGCCTTGAGTGAAAAATAAAATTATCCTTTCATTTCTGTCTTTGTTCATTGGCTTAATTCATCAGGATTGTACTGCAAACCTCTCTTGTCATTAAACCAAATTAGCTCAATTTGTGTTGTTATGAAATAACATAAGTCAAGTTTATAACATTTCAAAATTCTAGGCAGTAGTTTCCCAATTAGAACTGGAAAAACTTGCCTTGCTGAAGTCCAAGACATTTATCTTGGTTAAGATACAGATTTCTGAGGGAGGTTGGACTCATGGAAAAGAGAGTTAAAGGCTACATTTCTTAATTTCTTTAGCACCTAGCTCATTTCTTCCTAACCACACCCATCAAAGCATGGTGCACTAGCATATTTGCAGTAGTGGATAGTAATTATGATGGCATTAAGTATTTGAGAAAAGCTGGGGGTGTCTAGCAGCCAATAGACTATTGTGAGAAGATTATTAATATTATCACATACAGATCTTCCTCGACTTAATGATGAAATTGCTGTTGCTGGTTGTTAAGTTGTGTCTGACTCTTGTGACCTTATGGGTTGTAGCCTCCCAGCCTCCTCTGTCCATGGGATTTTTCAGGCAAGAATATTTGAGTGGGTTACCATTTCCTTCTCCAGGGGATCTTCCCGACCCAGGGAAAGAACCTGTGTCTCTTGCTTGGCAGGCGGATTCTTTACCACTGAGCCACCTGGGAAGCCCAATGTCCTGATAAAACCATCCCTTGTGAGTTGAAAATATTGTTGGTTGAAAATGCATTATACATATCTAACTTATACATATAAACTTCATGGCTTAGCCTTGTTTACCTTAACTGTGCTAAGAACACTTAGATTAGCAAACATATCTACACAAAACCTATTTTATAGTAAAGTGTTGAATAGCTTATGGAATTGATTAAGTGGTTGTATGGGTACACATGCTTGTACATTTATTGGCTGTTTATCCTCTTGATTGCGTGGCTGATGGAGAGCTGCACTCACTGCCCTGCCATACGTCAGGAGAGGGTATATCTCTAGCCTGGGAGAAGATCACAATCCAAAATGTGAACTATGGTTTCTACTGTATGGGCATGTGATGTGGTCAGGGAATATGTTAGCTGGTATTCTGTTTCAGCTATTTCTTCCTGATATTGGAATAATTCCCTCATATGTAATGTGAATGGTTATAAAAGGCCTTGTAGAAAGAGTCCTTACTTGTTTTCTGTTACTTATAGTCCTTGTCTTAATGAGACCCTTTTCTTCCCTTGATGTTTGTCATTTCCTGTGTTTTTTTCCTTTCTTGTCTCTGAATAAATCTTGAAGAGCCCCTCTTTTGTCCAATTGTTTTCCTTTAAAGTGGGGAAGCTAGAGTTTCAACTATATTTGGGAATGTGTTTCAGTAATGTTAAATAGAATATATGAGACAACGTTTTCTTTCTTTCCAAAGGTCTTATTTTAAAAAAATATTTTAAAATATATTTTTTATTTATTGATTTGACTATGCTGGGTCTGTCTGCAACATGCAGAATCTTTAGTTGAGGCACATGGGTTCTAATTCCCCAACCAAGAATTGAACTTGTGTCCCCTGTATTGGGAGTCTTAACCATCGGATCATGAGGGAAGTTCCTGAAGATCCTACAGCATTCTGGAAATGTTCTCAAATGAACATAGCCAGATCAAACTAAATAGTACTTACACTAAAAGGGAAAAGTTGAGTTTGGAGTTCAGAGTATTTGAAGAGGAATCTAGTTTTATTACTTTTAATTTTAAAGTCAATTTTTAATTTTTTCTTCTGTGATTAATACTTTCTAGGTCCCAAGAAAGATCTCAAAGATACTCTGTTTTCTTCTAGAAGGTTTACAGTTTTATCTTTTACATTCAGGTCCATTTCATATTTTTATCCATGGCATGAGGTAGGGATTTATTTCATTCCCTTCTCCCAATGGATATCCAATTCTTTAAACCACAGTTGTCTGGGATTTCAGTACTGTGTTCAAATGAAAGTGGTGAGAATGGACATCCTGGTCCTTTTCTTGAAGTCAAAGAAAAGGTGGTTAGTCTTTCATCACTGAGTACAATGTTAATTTAGGTTTTACATAAATGTGCTTTATTGGTTGAGAAAGTTTCTTTCTGATTCTAGTTTGCTGAGAGTTTTTGTTATGAAAGGGTGTTGAAATTTGTCAGGTTCTTTTTCTGCTTGTATAGAGGTAATCATAGGCTTTTTCTCCTTTATTCTATTAATGTGGTTAATTCCATTGAATTTTGAATGTTAAACCGACTGTTATTACCAAGTTAGACCCCTCTTGGTCATGATGTATTAGGCTTTTTATGTATTGCTGGATTTAATTTTCTAATATTAAGGATTTTTACATGCATGTTCTTGAAGGGTATGGGGGTCTTAATTTTCTTTTTTTGTAATGTCTCTGTCTGGTTTTGGTATCAGTGTTATACTGGCCTCATGAAGAGAGGAGTAGTCTGGTACCAGTTACTCTGCCATGACTGGCTGCAGAGTTGCAGTTTTCTTTTAAGTGCATAGAGTGATGACTGTTGGGTAAAAGAAATGGTATTGTTTTAATAATCAGCTGAGAATTCCTGATTTGTTATATGAAACATCTATAGAATAGTATGTTGTATATGAAGTAATACATCACAGATGCTGAAAAATGTTTTGCCTAAAGTGGGATGGACAACTCATACCTACCTCCCCTTATGCTAAAATTGCATTTCTATTTTAGTGGCAAAATTTGCTTAACCACTGAGGGAATGAATTATCTTATTTGATTGTCATTCCTTTGTAATTTTTGGAATATTCAATTAATAAGCTTTATTTTATGTTCATATTTGTGTTTCATTGTTTTCCTCTCTCTACCCTCTTTTGGTTGTATTTCTCCCAAATAAAAGCTTATATTCATAAGTCAGCTAGTGTTTTTTTACCTGTTGCGTTATTTTGCCTGGAGTTGGTCACATGGCCTCAGACAAAATAAAAATATTTTTTCGCTAGTGACATTGTAGGTTGCCACTGCTGCTGTGGTTTCTGTTTTGGGGAGACTTGCCTTCAAAAAGAAAGGTTATAAATTCAGTCTAACTCAGCAAGCAGTTCAGTAAAGAATGGAGTTAGGAGAAAACACACCATCAATTTTGGTGAAGTACAAATCTCGTGTTAAGTAAGCAGTGGGTGAGAGGAACTGGGAGCAACCATGCTCGTTCCCATAGTGATAGTACAGGGAAAAAGGAAATCATTTTGGAAGAGTTTTGGGGGGTGTGTTGTGATGCTTCAGGAAACATGCCAGCTTCTATACCTCTGTCTCCAGCATGACGTGTTTAGACACACATCCCACGCTGTGTTCAGCAGTACTTGCCGTGCTTCTCTTGTGTCCCTCCAGTCCTAGAGGATGGTTCCTATGGGGGAGTTATGTCCCCATGTGATTTAGAGGGATCTTCTCCCTCGTTTCTTTCTAAGAGTCCTATAAACAGAGACACGAAATATTGCTTGGAGCACCTGGTGACCTCCGACTGACAGGTGTTCCCTCCCCGTTGCTGTCGTCCCCGGTTCCTGGATGGGAGCCTGAGTTATAGGCTGCCTTTGGGGTGGTCTGCATGTTCTCAGATGCCACAGGCCTGACCTTGATGCTGCCCCCAGTATCTGCCTCGCTGTTTCTCTGGGGGATGCTTATCAAAAGGGTCTTGGGATTGGGGACCATTTCCACATTTGTATAAAGTGGTCCCCTAGCATGAAATGTCCCTCCTTATTCTCCACCCATTCATATCCCATCATTCTTGAAGGCTCATTCAGTACCCCCCAACTACTCAAGCCTCTCTTTTTTTTTCCCTTTACGATCTATGTTTTATGTTTGTATTATTTAGTACAGTCTTAAGAAATAACACATTTTGAAGGTTTATTTCAGAAGTATAGTCTAGGTCTGATTTTTTAAATAAAGTGACACAGAATGGAGTCTTTTTGTTTATTTACTTGGCAGGAGTGAAAAAAAAAAGTGTTATACTACACAATGGGAAATGAAGCATTTGCAGCAAGCAGAGGATTTAGGTAAGAGTGACTGTGAGAGCAGAGAATTTAGGCTAAAAGAAAAAAGTTATTTGAGGTCTTGATTTCTCAGTTTGACCCCTTGATGATTGCTTTCTTTCCTTTACTTTTGGACTCCATGCTAAGATTTTTCTGCACCGGTACCTTCTTATCATTAATGAATTCTGTCTGCTGTACCCTCTATGTTTGGATTTTTGAGTTGTTTTTCCCTTTTGGCTTGTGTGCCCCAGTGCTCTTTTTATTAAGGCTTCTCTGATAGTTGTTTTTTGAATATTGGTGTCAGCGTTTAATCTCCGCAGGATCAGATCTCAGGCTACGTAATCCTGAGCAAGTCCATCTCACTGGTTGACTTTTTATTCTTTTTAAAAAGGAGGAGGAAGCCTTCCTTGCAGGATGGTGGCAGAGTTTGAGAGAATGCATGTCCATTCAGCACAAGGCAAGGGCTCTGATGGTTGCTGAACAGTCCTCCCTCTGGTCTACCCCAGAGGTTCCCTCTCTCCTTGCATGTCAGAGGCTGTGGTAAATGCTTTCCCATTGGGTTACTTATGTTACAGGTAAGGTGACCTTGATAATTCATAGCCATGGGAGGTGAGTGTCCTCAGGCTCTGGCTTATACCCTTGAACTTGCTGAATTTTTGGAAAGGCATTTTTCCTGGTGTTTAGCCAGTGGCAGATGTGACGTGTACAAAATACTAGTCTCATGATAAAAAAACATTCCTAGGTATAATGCCTAGGAAGTTGTTACGGCTACAGGAAGTCAGTGAATAACTTACTCGGTCCTCCTTGGAGATTTGGGGATATCAATAAAGGAGAGGCTTGGCGTGGATAGTCCTGAGAAGAGGAGACCGTAAGTGCAATTCCTGCCACTTACGAAGCCGCTTTTCAATAAGCTGTCTAGGTTGGTCATAGTTTTTCTTCCAAGGAGCAAGCTTCTTTTAATTTCATGCCTGCAGTTGCCATCTGCAGTGATTTTGGAGCCCCCCAAAATAAAGTCTCTCACTGTTTCCCCATCTGTTTGCCATGAAGTGATGGGACCTGATGCCATGATCTTTGTTTTCTGAATGTTGCACTTTAAACCAACTTTTTCACTCTCCTCTTTCACTTTCATCAAGAGGCTCTTTAGTTCTTCTTCACTTTCTGCCATAAGGTTGGTATCATCTGCGTACCTGAGGATATTGATATTTCTCCCAGAAATCTTGATTCCAGCTTGTGCTTCATCCAGCCCAGGATTTTGCTTGGTGTACTCTGCATATAAGTTAAAAAGCAGGATGACAGTATACAGCCTTGATGTACTCCTTTTCCTATTTGGAACCAGTCTGTTGTTCCATGTCCAGTTCTAACTGTAGCTTCTTGACCTGCATACAGATTTCTCAGGAGGCAGGTCAGGTGGTCTGATATTCCCATCTCTTGAAGAATTTTCCACAGTTTGTTGTGATCCACACAGTCAAAGGCTTTGGCGTAGTCAATAAAACAGAAGTAGATGTTTTCCTGGAACTCTTGCTTTTCCAATGATCCAGCGGATGTTGGCAATTTGATCTCTGTTTCCTCTGCCTTTTCTAAATCCAGCTTGAACATCTGGAAGTTCACGGTTTATGTACTTTTGAAGCCTGGCTTGGAGAATTTTGAACATTACTTTGCTAGTGTGTGAGATGAGTGCAATTGTGTGGTAGTTTGAACATTCTTTGCAATTACCTGTCTTGGAATTGGAATGAAACCTAGACAGCATATTAAAAACCAGAGACATTACTTTACCAACAATGGTCCATCTCTTCAAAGCTGTAGTCTTTCCAGTAGTCATGTATGGATGTGAGAGTTGTACTATAAAGAAAGCTGAGCACCAGAGAACTGATGCTTTTGAACTGTGGTGTTGGAGAAGACTCTTGAGAGTCCCTTGGACTGCAAGGAGATTCAACCAGTCCGTTCTGAAGGAGATCAGTTCTGAATATTCATTGGAAAGACTGATGCTGAAGCTGAAACTCCAGTGTTTTGTCCACCTGATGCAAAGACCTGACTCACTGGAAAAGACCCTGATCCTGGGAAAGATTGAAGGTGAGAGGAGAAGAGGATGACAGATGGTTGAATGGCATCACTGACGCCATGGACATGAGTTATTGAGTAGGCTCTGGGAGTTGGTGATGGACAGGGAAGCCTGGCGTGTTGCAGTCAGTGGGGTTGCAAAGAGTTAGACACGACTGAGTGACTGAACTGAACTGATGGAGCAGCTGCTCTGTTCCATAAACAGTAGTCACACCGTAGGGCAGGAAGGTACCCTGAGGCTGTATTGAGGTGGGTGTACAAAATTCAAAGAGAAGTGTAAAGTGGGCTCTTCAGAGCAGGAAAAGAGATTGAAAAGATGGATAAGGGTAAGAGATTTTAAGAACATCATTAGTAACTAAAATTTTATCACCTTTTGATTTTTAAGATAAGTGTCATTGGCTAGCAATTGAGATTGGTCTATCATGGAACTGACTTTTGCATGTAGGCTGGTTTTATGATTTTTACTTTTGATGTTTGTTTTGTGAAAACCCTTTACATTTGTTGGATTTTATATTCTTCATGGGCTGAGGCAGATACTTTTACAGCCAGGAGGAGTGGAGAGGCGGTGAGGGAGTGAAGAGAAGGCAGCCATCTTGGATTCTGGTCACTTTCCCATTGCCCGGCTGTGTGACTTGTGCCCAAGACCATATCAGCTGGTGCAGGTGCTGACACTCGGCGTCAGACTTGGGTGCCTGACCCATGGTCTCTTCTCTGGGACCCTTGATTGACCTTCTAGGGTTCCAAGCAGGTTTTGTTCTGGTGGTGCTGGAGACGACTGCTTGGCTGTTGGTTAGGATGGTTGATATGTAGACTAAGAAGGAGGCTGTTGACCAGATCAGACTGCTTTTGATGTCTCAGCCATGCCCCTTTTGAGCAATCTTTCCACGAGTTGTTGGAGTATCTGCATTTCCCATCATGTTTTCCTTTTTGTCTTGGCTTCAAAGAAGCTTGGAGCTAAATTTATTGCTTGATTGTAGTTGCTGGGTTGGCCAAGGTTTTAAATACATATTTTTTATGGGACTTTTTTTCTTTTTCTTTTGAAAATCTTGTATGTGTCCTTGATTGCATCCACCTTAAATCATTTTTGTGAAGTAGGTCAGGTATACATTGAAGAATTGTTTCTGTAGGAGGAGAGCCATCAGACAAACGGAAACAGATTTGGGTGACTTTAGTTTTAAAAAAAAGTAGGGATAGATTTTGCATTTAAACTCCTTTTTATATTATTTGCTGTCATGTGGTCTGTGCAGCTCATTTTGCTGTCCTCTAATGTGGGGTAAGCATCGGGAGGAAGGTTTTTCTTCATAACGATTATTTGATTATTGGAAGTGCTGGAGGTGGGATAACCTTCAGTTCTGACCTTGTAGTCAGCCCTATGATTCCCTGAGGTTTTGGGGCCACATGCCCTCACTCTCCTTCCTTGTTTGGGGCCTGAGGCAGCTCTCCTGGAGCCCTAGGACCGCCGAGGAGGTGAGGCCTGAGCATGTGTAGCTGCTGGCTAATCCTTCTTGAATATGGAGGGGGAAGATTCCGGGTTTAGTTACTGGGCCCCTTTATTCCAGCCTGGCTTCTAGAAGTAGCTGTTATGCTCCCGACAAACAATTGTTTGGCATAAGCTATATGTTGGGCAGTGAGATAGGTGCTGTATTTTTTAAGTACTTAATGATGACAGCAGAGTTGTTAATAATTACAAATAGGATAGGCTCATCACACTGGCAATAAATATTGGAGGAACACTATTGAAGACTCCTTCCTAGTGGCAGATGTGAGCAGCTTGAGGAGAGGAACTGAGGGCCCTGTAGGAACGGAGGTCTCTGGTTACAGTGGGGCAAGGCCGGGGAGCAGAGTTCCTGTGTGTGAGGGTCTACTGGGACACCTCTTTGCAGTCATTCTAGATATTGGGGCTTATGAAGAAAGGATCTCAGACCCCTCAGCCCTTTGATGTGGGCCCAGAGAGATGCTGGCATGCCTTCCCAAAGTCCTTTGGAGGTGGAACGCGGTGGCTGGCTGTGCCTCCCCTCCACTTTTCTCCCCTCTTTGTGGCTATTCCTTTCTGTAATTCATCTGATTGCTATTCTTTACAGATTGCTGGCTTCAGCTTTATTTTATCTAATTTTATCTCTTCCAGCCTTGTACATCCAGAGCATCGTGGGGGCCTGTGCTTGTTCTGTCCCTTCCATTTCTCCTCTGCTCCCTCCACATCCTGAGGGGGGTAGGGACAGCATTTGCATAACTCTGCTTCTCTGGCGCAGGAGGTGGCTGGCCAGGTGCGTGTCAACCTCTGGAACCTCACCTTTATGTGTTCCCGTCATCATCATCTCTCATTGACATAATTTGCTGCTTCTAAGAGTCGGTCCTGAGTCCTCTCGCCCCGTCTCTCTCTGCTTCCTTTTGTCTTTTGACCCATATCCTTCCCACCCCCATCTTGACCTTTTTTGCTTGCTGGCTGGCTTTTCATACCTTCTGTCACATTTACATGCTCACTATTTCTTTTCACTCCAAGCATCTGTTCATCTAAATCATGAACTGCAGTTGGTATAATTAAATATGTAATATGTTTATTTTAATATCAATATGTCACTCTGTGCATGTATTTGTAAGAGACCTGGCTGTCAGCACTGGGTCAGATCACTGTTTGCAAATGTCTGCTCCTGCCAGCTCCCCTGGGATGTTCACGGGTTCTCTGTTTCCGTGTCTCGCTGCTCTGCATGTCTCTCTCTGTTGCTGTCTTTCTCTCTGAAGCACGTCGTCCGTATGGACTGGCCCTTCCCCTCCCCATAAATCTCTGTCTGTGGAGGCACACGGATCCCTGGGTGAGTGAGGAGGAACAGAAGTGCTCAGTTAAGAGGCCGCTCATAGAAACCAATAAAGAACTAACATTTCATGCCCTGCTCTTTATTTTTCTTCTGCGAGCTGCTCTGAAACGGCAGCATGTTGCGTGGAGCCTGGGCACCCTCCCCTGAGTGCATTGCTGATGCAAAGGCAGGCAGGCAGAAGCAGTCAGAGCCTCTCCCTGGCCTATCTGTGGTCCCATGTGATCCCCCACCCCAAATGGGCAGTAGGGAAACCAGCCCATCTCTGAGGCTTCTAAGTGGAGTGACAGGAAATAGGGGATCCGGTATTAGAATAGATTATGTGGTGTTTGCTTGTCACTTCTGTTTAAAGGTAAATAAAAAATCTATCTCTGGCTTAGAATTCTAGCCGCCTGGCCTGTGGGTGAATATTGACTGGCAAGCATCACCTCCCATGTAGAAAGGCTTGCATGCGAGCCTGTAAATTAGAGCTCTGCTGTAGACATATCTTCTTAATGTTTTCTGCAAAGCAGAATTTGAACATGTTGTTTCTTTGGAGGTTGGGAATTGCAAACAAGAATCCCCTTCCTCCCAGACTAGTGGAAAGTAAAGGAAGAAGTTGAAATCTTGTTTCATCAGCCATAAAAGTTAGATGAAAGCTGGGGCATTTTGGACCTCAGATTTGTATTCCTTTTCTGGAAGAGAAAAATTGCATTTTAGATTTAGATAGTTTGGTTACATTTTGTGGGCTGTCAGATACACAGAACGTTAGATTAAGTTTCCAGGCTTGAGTTTTAGCACAGTGATAGGCAAGTCACTTGCCGTCCATGGCTCTAGTTTCATCGACTCTCTAACAGAATACAAATTCCCACCTTGTAGGAGATAGTGATGATCGATTGGAAATTTGTGCCAAGCACAGATCATGTGTTCAATAAATATGGGTAAATGGTAAGCCCTTTGATAAACCTGCTGAAGTTCTGGGTGGTTCTTTTGTTTTTGCTTATTGGTTTCATTTTGTTAGTTACAATGTCTGGCTGGACTTAATAACAGGCGCTGTTTGTGCGTCTGTGGACACTGGTTCTTTTAGGGACTTAACTATATTGTTGTCATGGAAATTTTGAAAGGACTCATGGTTCCGAAAAGGACTAAAAGTTTTGAATTTCCTTTTTTGCAAAAGATTCTGAAGCTTAAGTCATGCATTTAATAACAGGGGAGGTTAAGAGTCAAAGATTTTTCTTTTTTTCTGGTCAGTTTTTTATGCTGAACTTGGCATGGGTTGAAGCAAATTCATGTCTTCTTGACCATTCACTTTTTTTTTTTTTAAACTGAGAAGATAGATTCTATCTCTAATGAAATAATTGCAAACAGTCCTGTTAACATATGGTACTGATTTTTGCAGAAGCATTGTTGAAATGCATGGGAACTACCAGGTTAAAAGACATAAAAATAGCCAGTGCTTCATACAGTCCAGATGGTATCTCCAGACTAGAGGATTGAAGAGGCACGAGAATTGTCTAGAGCCTCCAGAGCAGGGGTTGGAAACCATGGTCCTTGGCCAAGCCCAGCCCACTGCCTGTGTTGCATGGCCTGTGAGCGAAGAATGGTGTTTTTTTAATGGCTAAAAAAAATCCAAAGAAGGGTGCTGTTTCATGACATGTAAAAATTCTATAAAATTTGCATTTCAGTGACCGTAAGTAAGGTTTTTCTTTGGATCACAGCCAGTCCCATTTGTTTATATATTGTCTGTGACTGCTTTTGTGCTACAATGGCAGATTGAATAGTGGCCTAAAATATTTACTGACTGACATTTTGCAGAAAAAGTTTGCCAGTCTTGAATCTAGGTGCTGAGGAATTTTAGTTCTAAGATATATTAGTTGATACATGGCTTTTTTTCTTTTTTGAAGTTTAGCTTTTGAACTTTAAGCCTTTTTGCTGTTTAAAAACTTTTATTCATAGAAAACAACAATAGACATGGCCTATTAATCCCACTACTCAGATCACCCATTTGTATTTTCTGTGATTAAAAACAAAAATGCTCATGGTAAAAATGTTGAAATAATGTAAGCTATAAAATAAAAATTTGCCTCCTACTTTTTCCCCATGCCAGTTTTTTACCCCAAAGGTTAACACTTAATAATTTAATACTTAACATGTCAAAGTTATACCAGTATATATATGTATATCCTTTTTTTAAACAGAAGGCTTCCCTAGTGACTCAGTGGTAAAGAATCTGCCTGCTAATGCTGGAGATGGGGGTTTGATCCTTGGGTTGGAAAGATCCCCTGGAGAAGGAAATGGCAACCCACTCCAGTATTCTTGCCTAGAGAAGTCTCATGGACAGAGGAGACTGGCAGGCTACAGTCCATGGGATTGCAAAGTGTTGGACATGACTTAGAGGCTAAACAACAACATTCTCACAGAATGCTTAGTTCACTAGTCAAATATTTCTTAGTTAATTATTTAACCTTTTATTATGAAAAATTTCAAACGTGTACAGCATATGACAGAAAAGCACAGTGAACCATTTTTCAGCTTCAGTATTTTTCAGCTCCTGACTAAATCCTATTTTCTCCATCCAACCCACTTCCAATGTTATTTTGAAGAAATTCCAGGTACCTCATTTCATCTGTAGATAATTCTGTATGTATCTTTAAGAGATAATGACTCTTTCAAAAACATGTCCACAAACTAAAACTGTTAAAATAATGTAGATTTGAACACCAGGTATTATTTAAAGTTGTCTCCCCACCACCCCCAGTTCTTTTCTAAATGTCATGGTTTACTCTTTGGTTGAATCAGAATCTGGATAAGGCTTACACGGTGTGGTTGATTGTTGTCCTTTAAGTAAATTTTAATCTGTAAGTTCCCTGAACACCCCTTCCTTTTTCCTCCTTACTTCTTAATTTTCAAAGAAACCAAGTTATTTGCTGTGTAGATGTTTCATATCCCTATTGTATTGCTTAATTTTTTTTTCCTGTCCTTTAAATTTCCTGTGAGTTAGTAGTTGCGCCTTGATGCTGGATCACATTGAAGCTTATTTCAATGATGAGGAGGGTGTTTAAGCAGGGCTACTTCATAGGTGATGGTGGATTCTTCCAGTAGGAGACTCTAAATGTCTTTTTTGTGATACTAGCACTGCTTGGTGTTTAATATGTATAGCCAGTCATTCATTATCTGTTGTAAAATGGTGATGCTCTAATTCTGTCATTCCTTTGCCATTTATCAGATGAGATATTTCATTGTTTTCTACCTTTACTAGATTTGAAAGTATTGTATTGACTTATTAACGTCCTTTAACAGTGACTGGTTTGGTTTCTGGTTTTTAGAATTTATAGAAATATTATGAATTTAAACATATTTAATGTGTTCCATCAAAGTTATTGATGTTCAAAATTTCTCCTTGTTGGCTTGTGTGAGCCTTTTCAAGTTGGTCCCTGAGTCCTTTAGCCGTGAGCCTAGTAGTCTTTGATAGCTTTCTTTCTGTCTGGTATTAAGATGGTTAAGGTGACATTTCTTGCCCCAGTTCTGGAATCAGCCATTTCTCCAAGAAGTCAGTCCTGTTTTTTTGTTTGTTTTTTTGGGAACAGTAGTTCAAGACATAGTCTGGGCTCAAAAGTACATGTCTATAAAAAAAATAACTTTTTATAATAAAAACACATATAGATAATGCATAAAGTACAACACTTATGTAACCATCACCTCAGTCAAGAAGTAGAATGTGGTAGCAGTTCAGAAATACCCTAGTAGGTCCCATTCTGACCACATCTCTCTTTTCCCTTCAGAGTAATCACTCTCCTAATTTTGATGATAATGACTTCCTTGTTTTTCCTTTTATCATCTACGTGTCTACATCCCTAGGCAATATAGCTTGGTTTTATCTGTTTTTACATTTTATATAAATGGATCTGGTTGTGTGATTATTTTATATCATCTTTCATTCAGCATTGTAAGACCCATTCGTTTTCGTTTATGATATTCCATTGAATGAACAGATCATAACTTACTTATTGATTCTTCTGATGATGTACATTTGAGTTGTTTCTCCTTTTGAGATGTTAAAAGATGCTGCTAAGACTGTCCAGGTACCGATATTTCCAAAGGGTATATACTAGAGGTAGAATTGCTGGGTCAAAAGATAATGTGTATTTCTCCAAAGAGTTGTACCAGTTGATGCTCTCACCAACAGTGAGATGTTCTGTTGTTCTATTGCTTCATGTCCTCTCCCAGCCTGAAACTGTTCAGATTTTCCATTTTCTTGCCAGTCTGTTGATTTGAAGTGGTAACTCAACTCTGACTTCAGTTCAGTGTTTCCCTGATGACCAGTAAGGTCAAACCCCTTCTTGTATGTTTAGCTGTTTGGATTTATTCCTTTTGTGATGTTTCTGATCAAGTCTTTGGCTCATTTTCCCGCTGAACTGTCTTTTTTTCTTCTTAATTTGTAGGCATTTAAATATGTTCTGGATATAGGTTCTCATTGGTTGTGTGAGCTGTGGGTGTCTTCTTTCACTCTGTACATTTTCATTTTCTTTATAATGCTTTTTGATTAGCATAAGTTCTTGTGCTTTTTTATATCTTTCTTAGGAAATCTTCCTCAACTCTGAGATAGGTTAGAATGTATAATAAGGATGTAAAATATTCTATAGTAAAAGTATGTAAATAAAATCTGATCTTGCAAAAGCCTTACAGCTTTGTATTTCTATGTATGTACATTCTCTTTTAAACAATCTACCCAGGAGTAATACAGCATCTTACTTTTTCACATAGTTTTATTTTAGAGATCTTCCTACATCATCCATATACTACTCTACCTTTGTTTCCAGTTTTATTTCTTGGTAAGATGTGGTGCTGCCAGAAAAAAACCTCTTGGGCATAATTTTGTGAATATACTGATAAAACAGATTCTACACAGTAGAATTTCTGGGTCTAACAATTTGCTTATGTTAAATATTAGTAGATATTAATATTTGCTCTCCATTAATACATGTGAAATAGCCAGCAGTCCCACTGATCACATCCAGAGAAATTATCTGGATATGAAGTGTTTTTTAGACGTAACCCACATCGACTGCATATGATTATTTTTAAAAAGTCAACACCTATCATTCTCCATATTTCAAAGGAAGAAGTTGCTAGTCTAGCCAAATTATAGTTTGGAGCAAATTTCTTGGGAGAGTCTATGCTGTGTGGAGTATACATCATGAAGAACAGGGAGGCAAGAGGTGCTTAACTGTGCTATAAAATCCGTGCAGAGAGGCTACTTTGAAGGACTGTGGTGTTCTTTGTGACAGCTCACTTGAGAGTTCTTGGGTTTCTGAGTCGTCATCTTCAACAAAGTAGGGACTTTTGGATCTTACATTTGATTCACATTGAAATGCTTTTCCCTCCTCTTGGTTTAGTAATTCTTTGAGTATAGCTGTTTTTCCTTGATCATTTCCTGAGTACCTAACTGTGTTTTAGGGGAGAGTGACTGCTCTGGGGAAGGTGGAGGATTGGTTATGAGATTTATTGTTTATCTGCAAGCAGATTACTATCACATAGAAGGGTTTAGATGGTAGTTTATTTGTATCATGGGCTTTTACCATTAATTGGGTATTACTGTCCTCAAGGCATCATTTAAATCAAAGCAGCTTAGCCAGTCACGAAAGACCACATGTTATATGACTCCATTAAGACAAAAGCCTGGAACAGGGCAATGTATGGAGATGAAAAGTAGAGGAGTAGTTGCTAAGGGCTGGGGGATGGAGGGAAGTTGGGTCATGATAGCTTATGGACACGGGTTTCTTTTTGATGTGATGAAAATGTTCTAAAGTTGGTGGTGGTGGTGGTGGTTGCATGTGCAATCAGTGAATACACTAAAAACTATTGAATTGTACACTTTAAATGGGTGAATTGTATGGTATGTGAATTATATCTCAGTAAAGCTGTTAAAAATATTAAAATCAATGCAACTGTTTTTTCTCTGCTGGCTCAGTGAGATTTCCCTAGAAGTTCTCTGGTTGCTTAGAAGAATGGATGGTACAGAATTCCCAGGTCTGGAGGAAGGGTCCTATAACAGATGTCAGTTTGACATAGTGAAATAGCCAGATTTTTTTTTTTCCCCCCAATAGATAGGAAGCTTTGTTTCCTTCCTCACTGAGTATGAGTCACTGCTGTTCAGAGGCTGTTTAAGGAAGGGATCAACATTATTCTTTTTGCAGGGAAAACACAAAACAAAACAATGTACCAAACCAAAACATTGCCCACAAACCCATTTAACTCAAATTTGTATAACTTCTTTGAATTTATTATTAATACAGATATTAAATGGTGTTTTCCTCCCCTTCCCCCGCTTTGCCAATGCCGTGGATGAGGAGGTAGGGTTAAGAACTTGAGTGTTCAGTTGAGTCGTTCAGTTGCTAAGTTGTGTCTGACTCTTTGTGACCCCGGGGACTGCAGTACACCAGGCTCCTCTGTCCTCCACTGTTTCCTGGAGTTTGCTCAAATTCACGTCCATTGAGTCGGTGATGCTATCTATCTTATCCTCTGCCGCCCCCTTCTCCTTTTGCCTTCAGTCTTTCCCAGCATCAGAGTGTTTTCCAGTGAGTCAGCCCTTCGAATCAGGTGGCCAAAGTATTGGAGCTTCAGCAGAATATTCCAGTTGAGTTAGTATTTGTTAGTCCCCAAATGTGCAGAATTCAGAGCCCTCTTCTCAGGTAGGTGTATGGTCTATATTTAGGAATTGATGTGTATTTATCAAGAAATCTGTGCTTGCCAAGCCTTGTGTAAAGATGCTCTGGCCTTATTCAGGAATATAGCATCTGATTGAGAGAAATGTGAATAAATGCTGACCTAATAACTGACATGTGTGGATTGGTTACTGTGTGCTGGGCTTGCGTATTTTTAGGTTGTTACGAAAGCAAGGAAAAAACCCTCTGATGGTCAGAGGTGTAATTTTCTTGCATAGTTCTTAAAACTGAGGTGGTGAAGGCACTTGTACTGTTATTTTACAGGTAAGGAGACAGATTGAGACAGGTCATGTGTCTTGCATAGGGTCACACGGCCAGTGACGGGTAGATTCACTCCCAGATCTGTCTGAACTTGTCAGGGGAGAGGGGACATCCAGTTGATAACATTTTTATTACACAATTAATACAAATTAAAAGACAAGGAAATGCACAAAGCATAAAATAAAAGCCACCCATAATTCTACCCCACGGGCATGCCCATCTTTAGTGTTTCTGTGTATTTTCTTTCAGTCTGTTTATATGCCTTCTGATTTATTTTTATATCCACCCAATCTCTGTCAGCCCATCGGTGAAGGCCGTTGCTAATTCATTAAAGGACCTTGGGACTGAGGACACACAGGTCATAAATCAGGATGCTTAATGGGCTGGGGACTGGGGTGGGATGGAGACTGGACACAGACCTGACAAGTCCACACCATGATCCATCTCAGGGGGTGCCTTCCTTTTCCAAAGTGTCCCCTTAATCTTTCTCCACTCCTCCAGCTGTTAGACTGTACCTCCTGTGCAGCATTACAGAAAATATCTGTACAGGGGCATGTGCTGCAGCCCTGTAGGGTTATGGAGAATGTGTGGTAAACATGAAAAAGTGCAGGGCTAACAATAACCCTGTTGGGAGAGTATGCTGTGTGGATCTCATAGGCGAGTGAGGTGTGTGGTGGGTATAGAGGTGGCTGGAGACCTTCCGAGACTAATGGGACTGGGTCTGGCTCGCACCCAGTGGAAAACCTGCAAATCTGGGAGAAAGTTCCATGTACTATGAAAGGTCACGAGAACCTCCAGGCCTGGGAGGACTTCAGTTCAGTTCAGCCACTCAGTCATGTCGACTCTTTGTGACCCCATGATGCACGGCAGCACACCAGACTTCCCTGTCCATCATGAACTCCCAGAGCTTGCTCAAACTCATCTTCATCGAGTCAGTGATGCCATCTAACCATCTCATCCTCTGTCATCCCCTTCTCTTCCTGCCTTCTAACTTTCCCAGCATCAGAGTCTTTTCCAGTGAGTCAGTTCTTTGCACCAGGTGGCCAAAGTATTGGAGCTTTAGCTTCAGCATCAGTCCTTTCAATGAATAATCAGGACTGATCTCCTTTGGGATGGACTGGTTGGATCTCCTAGCAGTTCACGGGACTCTCAGGAGTCGTCTCTAACACCACAGTTCAGAACCATCAGTTGTTTGGCGCTCAGCTTTCTTTATGGTCCAGCTCTCACATCCATACATGACCACTGGAAAAACCATAGCCTTGACTAGATGGACCTTTGTGGGCAAAGCAATGTCTCTGCCTTTTAATATGCTCCTTAAGTTTGTCATAGCTTTCCTTCCAAGGAGTAAGCGTCTTTTAATTTCATGGCTGCAGTCACCATCTGCAGTGATTTTGGAGCCCAAGAAAATAAAGTCTGTCAATGTTTCCATTGTTTTGCCATCTGTTTGCCATAAAGTGATGGGACCAGATGCCATTATCTTAGTTTTTTGCTCTCACTTAGCTTTCACTCTCCTCTTTCACTTTCATCAAGAGGCTCTTTAGTTCTTTGCTTTCTGCCATAAGGGTGATTATCGTTTGCATATCTGAGGTTATTGGTATTTCTTCTGACAATCTTGATTCCAGCTTGTGCTTCATCCAGCCTGGCATATTGCATGATGTACTCTGCATATAAGTTAAATAAGCAAGGTGACAATATACAGCCTTGATATACTCCTTTCCCAATTTGGATCCAGTCTGTTGTTCTGTGCTCGGTTCTAACTGTTGCTTCCTGACCTACATACAGATTTCTCAGGAGGCACGTAAGATGGTCTGGTATTCCCATCTCTTTAAGAGTTTTCCAGTTTGTTGTGATCCACACAAAGGCTTTGGCATAGTCAATAGAGAGGTAGATGTTTTTCTGGAACTCTCTTGCTTTTTTGATGATCCAACAGATGTTGGCAATTTGCTCTCTGGTTCCTCTGCCTTTTTAAAATCCAGCTTGAACATCTGGAAGTTCTTGGTTTATGTACTATTGAAGCCTGGCTTGGAGAATTTTGAGTATTACTTTGCTAGAGTGTGAGATGAGTGCAATTGTGTGGTAGTTTGAGCATTCTTTGGCATTGCCTTTCTTTGGGATTGGAATGAAAACTGACCTTTTCCAGTCCTGTGGCCACTGCTGAGTTTTCCAAATTTTTCTGGCTTGTTGAGTGAAGCCCTTTCACAACATCATCTTTTAGGATTTGAAATAGCTCAGCTGGAATTCCGTCATCTCCACTAGCTTTGTTTGTAGTGATCTTCCTAAGGCCCACTTGACTTCGGACTCCAGGATGTCTGGCTCTAGGTGAGTGATCACACCATCATAGTTATCTGGGTCTTAAAGATCTTTTTGGTATAGCTCTTCTATGTATTCTTGCCACTTTTTCTTAATCTCTTCTGCTTCTGTTAGGTCCATCCCATTTCTGTCCTTTATTGTGCCCATCTTTGTGTGAAATGTTCCCTTGGTATCTCTAATTTTCTTGAAGAGGTCTCTAGTCTTTCCGTTCTACTGTTTTCCTCTATTTCTTTTCATTGATCACTGAGGAAGGCTTTCTTATCTCTCCTTGCTATTCTTTGGAACTCTGCATTCAAATAAGTATATCTTTCCTTTCCTCCTTTGCCTTTTGCTTTTCTTCTATTCTCAGTTATTTGTAAGGCCTCCTCAGACAACCATTTTGCCTTTTTGCATTTCTTTTTCTTGGGGTGGTCTTGATCTCTGCCTCCTGTACAATGTCATGAACCTCCTTCCGTAGTTCTTCAGGTACTTTTTATCAGATCTAATCTCTTGAATCTATTTGTCACTTCCACTGTATAATTGTAAGGGATTTGATTTAGGTCATACCTGAATGGTCTAGCGGTTTTCCCTACTTTCTTCAATTTAAGTCTGAATTTGGCAATAAGGAGTTCATGATCTGAGCCACAGTCATCTCTAAGTCTTGTTTTTGCTGACTGCATAGAGCTTCTCCATCTTTGGCTGCAAAGAATATAATCAATCTGATTTCGATACTGACCATCTGGTGATGTCCATCGTCTCTGGTGTTGTTGGAAGAGGGTGTTTGCTGTGACCAGCGTGTTCTCTTGGCAAAACTCTGTTAGCCTTGGCCCTGCTTCATTTTGTGCTCCAGGGCCAAACTTGCCTGTTATTCCAGGTATCTCTCGACTTCCTGCTGTTGCATTCCAGTCCCCTATGATGAAAAGGGCATATTTTTTGGTGTTTGTTCTAGGAGGTCTTGTAGGTCATCATAGAACCATTCATCTTTAGCTGGTTCTTCTTTAGTGGTTGGGGCATAGACTTGGATTACTGTGATACTGAGTGGTTATTGTGAATGGTTACTGTGATATTGAATATTGAATGAGAGGGCTAGGTGAGCGGAAAAAAATCAGATGGGACTTTACCCAGTGAGTCATCAGTCATTTGCTTGGTGACTGGCAGGGATCACCTGTTCTGTCTGTTCTCAGTGTTGAGAGGGGGGAGGTTGGTGGTTAGAGCTTCCTCTGCAGAAATACCAAAAGAACAGCTATATTTCCAAACCGGCTGCATCTCACATGTGCGTGCATATTTCGATGTAAAGGTTGAGGTAGCTGACACAGTGGTCTGAGGGTAGTGACGGGTTATTGGTTAGGGCTCAGGTCCTGGTTCGCTGCACTAGTTCCCATCTTGGCTGTGGTGCATTCTAGTTGTGTGACCTGGTAGATTGTTTAGCCTCTCCTTTGTAGAATGCAGGGCCACCTACGACACTGCATTTAGCACAGCTCCTGGCCCAGAATGAGTTCTCAGTAAAGACGAGCTAGTATTTTATATGATAATTCTAGAGATGGGGACAGATGGGATGTTTAGGTTGGAAAACTGGCATCTTCTCTTTGTGCTCACACAGAAATGCTGTGAGGCCTACACAAGTCACTTTAACATTGTTTGGGGCCTCAGCTTCCTGAATAGTGAGATGATGGTTCTAAGTGATCTCTTAGATTCTACCCATGCCTAGAATTCTATGATTCTATAGTTTTTTGTTTTTATACCATACGTAGTTAAACAGATTTTTAAAAAAATTGTGCTAACTTTTCAGATCTCTCTTGGCAACTTTCTAATCTGCAACACAGTATTGTTATGTACATCATGTCCATACAGAACTTATTTTGTACCTGGAAATTCGTACCTTTTGACCCACTTCACTCATTTTGCCCGCCCCCCACCCGTTATATAATTCTGTCATTTTAAAGACTGTCTCACTGAACACAAGCTACTGGTCAGAACATTTCCTTGTTTGAGCCTTGCCATGACATTAGCGGGCAGTGACCCATCCTACCACTTTTCCAAATGAGGAAGCAGTCTTATAGACCTCGGAGTTTGTGAGAAGAGCGTATTCTAGAAAACGAAAGCCAGGTTCCTTTTGTGTGGGGTGAAATGTGTGAAATACGGATGCACCTCAGTTGGGCTTTTGCCCTTGTGTTGAAACTGAGCTGGGAAGAGGTTCTTGGAGGAGCTGGGTGAGGATTTCAGGAGACACGATTCCCAGGAGAGCTTCAGGCTAGGACTGTCTTAGTAAAGCAATAACTTACAGGCTCCTGACAGCTCGAAAAGGTCGTGATGTTCTTTCTAAATGAAAACAAACTAACTTGGGGTCCAGGGAAAAATGAAAGAGCTTGTAAAGACTGAGCTCAAAATCCCCGTTTGTTATCATGTCACAATTTGATTTGTTTGATGCAATTATCTCAATCCGGATACTTCCTTAATTCTAAAAGCAGCTGGGATTCAGGGCACAAGCTAAAGCAGCATTGGGGCAGGGGCCGGGGAGGAGGCCCTCTGGCAACAGTGGAAGGGCCAGATTATTTCTGTTGTGTGCCCTGATGTAATTCTGTGTCTGCCTGCCCTCTGTGGTTTATCACTTTCCATTTCATGCATCCTTCTTGTAAAGTAATTACAGAAGCAGGGACAAAGAGGCAGTAGTGGCGTGGATCAGAGCCCTTTAGAATGGGTAACTGATGCAAACGGGGCGTCAGCTTGTGGGGGGTGAGGAGTGTAAGGATGGGGCAGGGAGAGAGTCTTCTTTGGGGGCATGATAGTCACAGGGTTATGAGTATTGCGTATTGGGCCTCTCTGGCAAGGCCCTCCAGCACCTGAGTTCCTTCTAAGTGGCTTACTGGCCGCACGAGGAATGTGTCTGCGGTGGTGGCCGCAGCGGCCGAGCTGTAATTTAGATGTTACCACTGCTCGGCCATGAAAGGTCAGTGCCAGGCTGCTGTGTTGTAGTGCTGCAAGGGAGGTTTGGGCCCTGGGGGCCTGGCAACTGCATCTGGAGTGTGGATGATCCAGGAACCCCTGGAGTGGTGCTTGGACCCTCATTTCAGTGGGTTGGAATTTGGGTGGTGGGGGGTCCCCAAATCGAACTGTTTGTACCTTTAGGGCTAGGCACTGAGTTTAGAGCTGTTTGTTGGTCAGGTTGAGATTAATCTCTGTCGTTGGTTTTGTTATCTTAGAGTGGCTTTTGGCTTAGGCCTCTGGTGACTGACTGCTCACAGCCATCATACAGCCCTTAAAAGGCCATGAGAGCAAGGATGTGGCTAGCAGGGATGAGAAGCCAGTTCTGAAGAGACCCTGCTTCATTTATGATTGGCATTTCTTCTGCATTTGTTTTTGTCCCTTCTACACTGAGGCCCACCTGCCACCCCCATATCTTTGTGGAAAGCTTTGCATTATAAGGCTCAACTCACCAGCCTGGCTTTGACAGCATGATTATCAAACATTGCAAAGTAAGTGGATGGAAAAGGGCCCTGCCCCCTGATATTGGGTGAGTAGCTTGACTCTTCTAAGTCTTGTTTTTGTTTTTTTTTTTAAATTTTAAAAGTTTTTTCAAGGTGGAGATGATAATAGCAATATATACTATGGTTATAAAGAAATGCATGTAAGTGATTCAAACAATGGAACATTTAAAGACATAAGATGGCATTCTCATGTCACGTGTGATTTTCTGTAGGAAAGTTGTTTGTAGTAAATTGCATTATTGCATACTTTACTTAAGTAGTACTGAATATTTGCCCCCCAAAGCTTTTATTTTGTTGTTTCTTCTGGATGCCATCAATAAGTGTGTGCAAGGAGACAGGAGTCGTTATTCTCCGCCACCGTTTGACAAAGGAGGGGGCACTAAAGCTCCTATGTGTTGTGACTTGTGCAGGGTGGATTTACTGAGTAAAAGCCCACGTGAGAAATACAGAGAGGCAAGTGCTTTTGCCATCACTGTGTGCTGAGTGCAGAGCTTTCGGGCTTATTGGTCATGGTCCTGAGGGCTCACCTGCCTGTTTGCCACCGCCATTCGTTCGCTCAGCAGCTCTCGACTGAGGGCAGCTGGTGCCCAGGGCCTCTGCTGGGTGTTAGGAACGTCATTAATGAGGGGGTCCTGGCGCTCGCCTTCTGGGAGCCTATGATCCGGCAGGGGAGGTGGACTATAATAATTATGATGTCAGTGGGTCCTGTTTTCTCTTCTGCCTCCTGTGAATGTGTCAGGGGCAGGGGTGGAGGGAGACTTGGCTCTCTGTGGGCTTCATCTTTCTCCTCCTGGGAAGTCCTATGACAACTCCTTGGATGATGCCTGTTAGAATTCCGCCTGCCTCTGCCCGAGGCCGTGTGTGCTCAGCAGTTGGAGACGGAGAGGGATGCGTCTGTGGGCTGGAGGGCTCTGAGGACAGGAGAGGCAGGGAGCTCGCTCCAAGGAGACACATTTGCAACCAGCTCTTAAAGATGATGACAGTGGTCCCTCGGGGACATTGCCTTTCCTGCTGGCTGTCATGACCCACAGCAGGACATTGGCAATTTCATCGGGACCTCTCGTCCTACTTGTGAAATTTTAGTACTGATGTACTTGCTCTGAGTAGAGCTGGATGTGACAAGGCAGTAAAGTTCTGCCTTTTTCTCTATCACATCCTCTTCCTACCAGAGCTTTCCCCTAAGCGGGCAGAAAATGGGATCACTTCTTGGCACTGCTGGGCTACCTTTCCAGAGTGAGTGACTGGGTTTGGTCCAGGAAAGAGAGGCTGAGGAGGATGGTCCCAGATTTCACATCTGGATGGGCAGAGGGAGGTCTGGACTCATCAAATGAGGAAAGTCTTTTTCCCCTTGCATCATGGGCTAGAGGTGATTTGCAGACTTCTCTGCGGTTGGTTTTCCTCTTTCTCTCTTGGTTTTTTGATTTCATTTTGCCTTATGTCAAGTCTTTTTTTCCCCTCCTTGCACCTTTGGCAGAATGGCTAGAATCATGTTAAATACACTGGCTTTGTGGCTCCTTTGGGAAAGGATTCCCTAGAAGCTCAGACGGTGAACAGTCTTCCCGCCATGTGGCAGACCCAGGTTTGATCCCTGGATCAGGAAGATCCCCTGGAGAAGGAAATGGCAACCCACTCCAGTATTCTTGCCTAGAAAATGCCATGGATGGAGGAACCTGGCAGGCTACATGCCACGGGGGTGCAAAGAGTCAGACATGATTGAGCGACTTCACTTTCTTTTGTGGCTTAGTTGTTGGTATGCAAAGAAATTGAAGAATACACACCTTTGCTGTGATCCTTCACAGAGCGTGTCCTTCCAGAGAACTGAGTTTTCCAGAATGCTGAAGCTGAGTTTTATGCATTGTAAACAGCAAAATTTCTTTTAAAATTAAAAAAAAAAATCCACCTTGTAAGGGAATTCTCTGAAGTGTATTGCACGTACACACACAATCTTTTTAAGCAGACCACTGGGAACCTCACCTAATGTTTTCTCCATCACACAGGGTCACTGTTTGGAACTTCAGAGGTTGTTCATTGCTGGGGAAGTGGCACCTTCAGGGTGTTTCCCCCTATAGTACGAGGTGCCAGAGTCTCACACTTTGTTCATCCTTATATCTGGGCTTTTTTCCCCCCTTCCACTGTGTTAGGTGTTCTGGGCTTCCCTGGGGACTCAATGGTAAAGAATCTGCCTGCCAATGCAGGAGCCTCAGGTTTGATCCCTGCGTCATGAAGATCCCCTGGAGAAGGAAATGGCAACCCACTCCAGTATTCTTGCCTGGGAAATTCCATGGACAGAGGAGTCTGGCAGGCTACAGTCCATGGGGTGGCAAAAGAGGGGACAGGACTTAGTGACTAAACAGTAACAAAGCTTGTTTGTTGTTACTTTTGCTTGCACTTTCTCTCCCCTTCTAATCTGCATGTTTGGGAACAAGAGAGCAATTTATTTGGAAATGTAAGAACAACATCGACCATATAGTGGGTTCTTATTGTAGGCACTACAGTGGTGCTTTACACAAATGTACCCATTTAATGCCCACACAGTTGCCAGGAGGTCTGTAGAGCCATCATCCTTCTGTAAGAAGAGGGAACTGAGCAGCAGAGAAGGCAACCACTTATCCTTCTTGCTTGAAATACAGCAAACTAATTCAACAGGCATTCCCTGGGGGCTTCTATTGTTTCTATGTGTGTGCTCAATCGTGTCTAACTCTTGCGACCCTGTGGACTGTAGCCTGCCAGGCTCCTCTGTCCATGGGATTTTCCAGGCAAAAATACTGGAGTTGGTTGCCATTTCCTACTCAAGAGGATCTTCCCGACCCAGGAATTGAACCCGGGTCTCCTGCATTGCAGGCAGATTCTTGATCGACTTAAAGTCGCTCAGTCGTGTCCGACTCTTTGCGCCCCGTGGACTGTAGCCCACCAAGCTCCTCCGCCCATGGGCTTCTCCAGGCAAGAATACTGGGGTGGGTTGCCATTTCCTTCTCCATGAGAAGCCACCACCTATTAAGCATCATTAATTAAAAATAATTTGTAGGGGGAGTTAATCAGTAACACTGAAATAGTTTGAATAATAGAATATTCCTAAATAAATTGTCTGGTTATTTACAGGACTTCATAAATCTTTGTGCTGTCTTACAGTACTTAAAAGGGATTTAAGCATGAGAGAAACAGTCTGTAAATTGAATTAAAATGCAAAAATAGTCTCATTGCTCTGCGGCTCAGCTCTCCAGACCAGAGCTCCATTGAGTGCAGCAGTCATTTTTGTTTTTCATCTACACTGATGTCATAATTGGTGTTCATTTATACAGTCTAATTGTCCTCATCCTGAAGGGCCTTGATTTAAATTTATTTACATTGCTTCTGCCAGATGGAAATGACATGCACCTATGCACTTGAATTTATGTTTGCCTGAGCCTTTGAAACCCTATCGATAGAGTGAACCCAGCACCAGATGACTAGACAGCAGGCTTAGGCTCCTGTTTTCTCCCTGCCCCTAACTCATTGTGGCGCCCTGAGCAGAGACATGACTCTTCTGGGCCCCAAGCTCCTCTACTTTAAAAGGAGGAGGAAAGGAAATCTGGTGGAATTTCTAGCCTGGGACATCCTATGAAGAGTGTATTCTTTCTCGAATGATTGTGACCAGAGCTGCAAGTTATAGGTGCTTGCTCTGAAGAGAGCTATATAAGCTATATAGCTTATATAAGCTATATAAGTGCTATTTAAATGTAAACCACTAATTTATAAAATTCTCTGAAAGTTGATTCTTTGAAGGATGTTATACTTGCCCTTGAAGTCTTGGGTTTTTAAAAAAAGTTATTTTCTTCATGTTCTATATTGGCTTTTCAAGCATTTTCTTTGTAGAGAGCTCAAAAGTGGTTTTCAGACCTGTTTCAGATTAATTTATTGTAAATTCTTTTAAAAAATTATTTAATTTTTGCCTGTGCTGGGTCTTCATTGGGCTACTCTCTTATCTGTGGTGCATGGGCTCCTCACTGCAGTGGCTTATCTTGTTGCCCAGCACAGGCTCTAGAGCTTGCAAGCTTCAGTAGGTCCAGTTCCTGGGCTCTAGAGCACAGGCTCAGTAGTTGTGGCCCACAGACCTAGCTGCTCCACGGCATGGAGGATCTTCCCAGATTAAACCCGTATCTCCTGCATTGGCAGGCAGATTCTTTACCACTGAGCCACCAGGGAAGCCCCTGTTGTAAATTCTGAACTGGTAAATTTTCTGTTAATGATGTTCTTGTGCTGTGTTTTGGAGAAGGCAGTGGCACCCCACTCCAGTACTCTTGCCTGGAAAATCCCATGGATGGAGGAGCCTGGTAGGCTGCAGTCCATGGGGTCGCTAAGAGTCGGACACGACTGAGCAACTTCACTTTCCCTTTTCACTTTCACGCATTGGAGAAGGAAATGGCAACCCACTCCAACGTTCTTGCCTGGAGAATCCCAGGGGCGGGGGAGCCTGGTGGGCTGCCGTCTCTGGGGTCGCACAGAGTCGGACACGACTGAAGCGACTTGGTGGCAGCAGCGCTGTCTGTTCACCTTGGCCGTTTGCACACTGAGTGGATTAGAGAGCATGGGAGAGAAGTCTCCTTCCCTTCAAATACTCAAAGGGTTATTTTTTTCTCCTGAGCAGCTCTGCATATCTATATAGGACGGAAGTAGAATAAAAGAAGTTAAAAAGGAGGAGATTTCAACTGAGTACACAGAAGGGTAAAATCATCCTGATCATTGTGCTGAAACCGCTGTAGAGATGCTGGGAGAAGAGATGGTGTGTGCTGTTGGCCTGTTTTGAACAGCCCCTGGTAAAACAAAAAGGACAGAGCGTTTTCACAGGCCCCTGGGGGAAGGGCCTGCTGGAAGAGAGGGAGGAGAAGCCAGGATACCCTTCGTAGGGTGCTGCTGAGGGCAGGTGGCGGCAGTGGGGCTGGCTGGCCTTCAAGGTTTCTTTCTGTGCTTGGGTCCAGGGACATGTGGCACCTGCATCAGGCAGTGCAGGGAAGAGGTTAAGTTCTCCGTTGTGCTTTTAACATTCCCTGATTACCAGACGTTCAAGGGCAGCGAGTACTGGAGCTCAGTTCCCCGGGAACCGTGGCGTGGGACTGACCGCATCCGTTTCTCCCTTCACCCCAGGTCCAGGTCGCTCTCCGTCAGCAGCATCACTGGCACCCGGAGGCAGCTGAGTCTCCGACTGCATTCCTTGACTCTTAATGAATGATCAGGCTTTCCCTTATAATTGGGTCAGGCAGCCATGTGACCTGCTGCCTGCCAATTTCTTTTTTGAAAAGATGTTCATTTCATGGATCATTTTGAAGATTCTCCACGGATATGCAAGGTGGTTTGAGAAATTTGGATAATTTTTCATTTGTTCTTTGAGATAGGTTGTTTCGTAGGCTTCTTTGCAGTCAGCCACTGTAGACCTTTTGAAGAGGTTCTCTCTTGCCATCTCCATTTTATTGCTTCTTGTCTGAGGAGAACCATGTGAGAAATCCCTGGACCCACGTGACCCTAACCTGTTCCAGAGGTAGAGAGAGAGAACAGGGAGGAAAGTACAGATTTTTGAAATATGGATATTTTAGTAAAGGGCAGAGAGAGAGACAAGAGACTGAGACCCAGAAGTGTTTTCTTTTTTTTTTTTTTTAATATATGAGCAATTATGTCCTTCTCTTGGGGATGGAAATATGTCCTGAAATTTGTTTTGTCAGCTTCCTTTGAAATAAATAAAAATTACAGTGATGATATCATTCCTGCTTAAAATGTTTGAATAGGTATCAAGGCAAAGTGATTAGGGCTTAATTGTTTTGCCAGATTTTCTTTAAAACTACATTTTTTGGGGGGAGGGTGGGGTAGGAATTTCTATGCCAAAAAACATCTTAAACTGATGAACATATAGTTCTCTTCACTTATTTTGGCTAGTGTTTAATTAGATGACTGTTTTCATAGTTGAGGAAATACATTTGCGTTGGGCTGAAGCCCCAGGGTGCCAGATTTCAATCCCAGAAAAAAATGTTCTTCTCAGTTTAGTGCTGATGTACACTTAAATAGCACAGGAGCGAGCGCTTTTCCTTGGCCAAGGTCACAGGGCGACTTTCCAGAGGGTTGATTGGTTTCAGAGCTGGGCAGGTTTCAGGTCGAGTGCCCAGCTTGCCCTCCATCTGGGGAGCTATGGCTCTCCAGCTCCCCATGAGAACAGCCTCAGGAAGTTACCAGGTTCTTGAACCTCTGCCCCCTGGCTGGGGGTGGGGACAGAAGGTTGCTGTCTCCTCCTGGTCCCCACTGCACTGCAGCCACTGCTGTGTGAGTTGCCAGCTCCCACCTTGGTGTGCTTGCTCATGCTTGGTGCTGGTGATGAGCTGGGGGTCTGCCACAGTAAATGCTGGAATCAACCAGTTTTAGTTTTCCTGAAACCACACTTTGAGGTTTACACTGATAACATTCTGCAGTTCTTTGCCAACCCCTGGTCAGGCACCTTTACTGGTTCTCTTTTTACCAAGGACACTGAGGCTGGACGCTCAGCTAATGCTCCATTAGCTCAGACAGGCTGGGCCTGTGCTTCTCCGGAATCATCTCTGCATGTTTGCCAGGCTGTTTCTCTTCACTGCTGGGTATCTGACAGGAGCCTTGTGTGTGGCTTCGATGGTGGCTGGGCGAATTCTCCCAGGTGTCCTGCCCACCTTTTTGGAACATTGTGTCTCCTCCTGAGGTTTCAGGAATGTGGGGTCTTGGATGGTAAGGGCTGAGCCAGGACAAGAGCATGCATGCTTGCTGGGGGCCTGGTTCCTGCTCCTCTCTTGGCGTTCTGTTACCCCGGCCCACTCCCCAGAGGAGCTGAGTATGTGTCCTGAGAAATGAGAGACTCCAGGCTCTTCTTATCTCTGCCCGTGCCCTTGGTGTTCTGTGGCAGTCTGCTCCTGAGGCGTTCGTTCTGCTTCTTAAACATTGTGAGCTTTTACCTCCCCAGCCTTCTTCCCTCCAGCTTGGAGCCCATGAGTAGGAAAGTGCAGAAATGTGCAGGGTTTTCTTGGCTCTCTTTTCCCAGGATTGCCCACAGCAGTGGAGTGGGGTCAGGAGCTCTTTTGTGCCACCAGATTCTTCTGTTTCTGTTCTTGACATATGCAGTGTAAGATTGATTTCGTTTTTTGGGTTTGAATTCTCTTATTTTGTTTGATTTCTCTTGGTGTTTTTCTAAACTACCTTGTATTCATTTTGCTTGATTTTGGAGTGGAAAGATAACATACTTCCATTTTATCCTCATCTGAACTTGGAACCACCATGATACACTTTATTATTCTTTATTGCATTGTAATTGACCTGAAATACTATATTAGTTTCAGGTATGGAGTATAGGGATTCCATGTTTTTATACATTATGAAATCATCATGATTCTGGTTACACTGTGTTACTGTAGAGTTATTACTGAATTATTAACCATAGTCCTTATGTTGTACACTATATCCATGTGAGGTATTTATAACTGGAAGTTTGTACCTCTTAATCTCCTTCAACTATTCTACTTCTGCCTGTTCTTCCAGCACTCTCCCTTCTGGCAATCACCAGAATTGTTCTCTGAATCTCTGATTCTGTTTTTTTTTTTTTGGATCATAGAAATAAATGAAATCATACTGTGTTTATTTTTCTCTGACTCATTTCATGTAGCATAATACTCTCTGGGTCCAGCCAGGTTGTTACAGATGGCAAGATTTCATTTTTATATATCTGAGTAATATTCCATTGTGTATAAATATATATATATATATACACATACCACATCTACTTATCTATTCATCTATCAGTGGACATTGACGTTGTTTCCATATCGTTAACTATTGCAAATAATCCTGCAATGAACATGGGGGTGCACATATTTTAGAATTAGTGTTTTCATTCTCTTTGGATAAATATCCCAAAGTGGAATTGCTGGATTCTAATGCCGTTCTGTTAGGTTGGTGCAAAAGTAATTGTGATTTTGCACTGTTGAACTTTGCTGTTTGATATTGGAATACATTCTTAAATAAATGTAACTACATGTTTATACATGTTATACATCATTTTAATGTGCATTTCTCACTTTGTGTTTTTTTTTTTTTTTACTAATGATATTACTTGCTGTTTAGTTTATATTTATTTTAGACTGAAAAAATGATGTTGGACAAAAAGCAAATCTGAGCAATTTTTTTATTTGAATTCAAAATGAGTTGTAAAGTAATGGAGAGAACTCGCAACATCACAATGCATTTGGTCCAGGGACTGCTAACAAACAAACAGTGAAGTGGTGGTTCAAGAAGTTTTGTGGAGGAGATGAGAGCCTTGAAGTTGAGGAGCATAGTGGCCAGCCATCAGAAGTTGACAATGACTGATAGAGAGGATCATTGAAGCTGATCTTCTTACAACTACATGAGAAGTTGCCGAAGAACTCAACATGGACCATTCTATCGTTATTCAGCATTTGAAGCAAATTGGAAAGGTGAAAAAGCTCAGTAAGTGGATACTTCGTGAGCTGACTCCAAATAAAAAAAAATTGTCATTTTGAAGTGTCTTTTCTTGTTCTACACAGTGAACCATTTCTCAGTTTGTGACTTGTGATGAAGAGTGGATTTTATACAATAGCCAGGGATGACCTGCTCAGTGGTTGGACCAAGAAGCCCCAAAGCCACGCTTGCACCAAAAGAAGGGTCATGGTCACTGTTTGGTGTTCTGCTGCTGGTCTGATCCATTATAACTCTCTGATTCCCAGCGAAACCATGACATCTGAGGATTATGCTCAGCAAAACCAATGAGGTGCACTGAAAATTGCAAGGCCTACAGCTGGTATTTTTCTACAGAATGGACCCAGTTCTTCTCCATGATGATGCCTGAACTCAAGTTGCACAACCAACACTTCAGAAGTTGAGCAAATTGGGCTACAAAGTTTTGCTTCATCTGCTGTATTCACCTGACCTTTTGCCAACCAGCTACCACTTCTTCAAGCATCTTGACAACTTCTTGCAGGGTGAACACTTCTGCAACCAGCATAAGGCAGAAAATGCTTTCCAAGAGTTGGTCAAATCCTGAAGCATGGATTTTTATACTACAGGAATAAGCAAACTTATTTCTCATTGGCAAAAATGTATTGATTATAATGGTTCCTGTTTTGATTAATAAACATGTGTTTGAGCTTAGTTATAATAATTTAAAATTCATGGTCTTAAACCATGGTAACTTTTATACCAACCTGATATAATTTTTTTGAGGAACCTGCAGACTGTTTTCCATAGTGGCTGTATCAACTTAGATTTCCAGTACTGGCGCATATGGTTCCTTTTTCTCCACACCCTCACCAAAACTTATTTGGTTGTCATTTTTTTTGAGGTATTGTTGATTTACAATATTAGTTTCAGGTATTTCACAATTTTTATACATTCTGCTCCATGTAAAGTTATTACAGGACTTTCCTGGTGGTCCAGGGGCTAAGACTCTGTGCTTCGAATGCAGGGGGCACGGGTTTGATCCCTGGTCAGGAAACTAAATCCCATAGGCTATATCTGAGGATTTGCATGCCACAGCTAATGATCCCACATTGCATGACCTGGTGCAGCCAAATAAAGTTATGACAAAATATGGCTGTGGTCTCTGTGCTACACAGTATATCCTTAAAGCTCATCTGTCATATACATAGTAGTTTGTGTCTTTTAATCCCCTACCTCTGTCTTGTCTCTTTCTTCTTCAGTCTCTCCACTGGCAACCAGTAGTTTGTTCTCTATACCTGTGACTTTGTTTCTGCCCTTCACTTTCAGTCTGTATGTGTCCCTTGTTTTGAGGTGGGGTCTCTTGTAGACGGCATATATAGGAGTCTTCTTTTTGTATCCATTCAGTCCTGAGAATTCATTGGAAGGACTGATGTTGAGGCTGAAACTCCAATACTTTGGCCAGCTGGTGCGAAGAGCTGACTCATTTGAAAAAACTCTGATGCTGGGAAAAAATAGAAGGCAGGAGGAGAAGGGGATGACAGAGGATGAGATGGTTGGATGGCATCACTGCCTCAATGGACATGAGTTTGGGTAAACTCTGAGAGTTGGTGATGGACAAGGAGGCCTGGTGTGCTGTGGTCCATGGGGTTGCAAAGAGTCAGACACGACTGAGCAACTGAACTGATTCTTTTTTATGTGATTATAAATGGGATTATGTTATTAATTTCTCTTTTTGATGGTTTGTTGTTGGTGTATAGCAATGTAACAGGTTTCTATATATTAATTTTGTTTCCTTCACCTTAACCAAATTCATTGAACTTTAGTGGGTTTTGGTGTTGTCTTTAGGGTTTTTTAATGTGTATACACTAGTTTTATAAGTGTATACATTTAGAATGTATCTTGTCATCTTCAAACAGTGGCAGCTTTACTTCTTCCTTTCAAATTCAAATTCCTTTTATTTTTTTCTTGTCTGATTGTGGCTTGGACTTCTAATACTATGTTGAATAAAAGCGGTGAAACTGGGCACCTTTGTCTTATTCTTGATGTTAGAGGAAATACTTTTAGCTTTTCACAGTTGAGTTTGATGTTAGCTTTGGACAGACCATTTATGACCTTTATTATGTTGAGGTATGTTCCCTGTATACCCACTTCATGGANTGGAGAGTATGTTTTTTATGATAGATGGGTATTAAGTTTTGTCAGAAGGTTCTGCATCTATTGAGATGATCATATGGTTTTTATTCTTCAATTTGTTAATGTGATGTATTGCATTGATTTTATAAATATTGAACTACACTTACATCTCTGGAATAAATCCCACTTGATTGTGGTGTATGATCCTTTTAACTGGATCTGTTCAGTTTGGCTTGCTGATATTTGAGGTATTTTGTAAGTTCGTCAGTGATATTGGCCTGTAATTTTATTTTTTCATGATATATTTGACTGGTTTTAGTAGGAGGATGATGCTGGTCTCATAGAATGAGTTTGGAAGTATTCCTTCCTTTTGCAGTTTTTTGAAATAGTTTGAGAAAAATGGATAACTTTCCTTAAGTGTTTGGTAGAATTCAACTGTGAAGCAGTCTGCTCCTGGTCTATTTTTTTTTTTTTTTGGAGTTTGTAAAATTACTGATTTAATTTCATTACTGTTCACATTTTCTGTTTCTTCCTTGTTCAGTCTTGGGAGATTATACATTTCTATGAATTTTTTCATTTCTTTTAGATGGTCTATCTGCATATATTAATGGTTATTCATACTAGTGATTTATGATTCTTTGTATTTATATGGTCTTGGTTGTACTTTCTCCCTTTTCGTTTCTGAAGTTATCGATTTGGACCCCCAGCCTTCTTTTTCTTGATGAGCTGGCTAAAGGTTTATCAGTTTTGTTTATCTTTTCAAAGAACCAGCTTTTGTTATTTTTTTAGTTCCTTTAGGTGTAAGGTTAGGTTGTTTATTTCAGATTTTTTTCCTGTTTCCTGAGGTAGACTTGTATCATCATAACCTTCCCTGTTAGAGCTGCTTTTGCTGTGTCCCGTAGATTTTTGGATCATTTTGTTTTTGTTTTCACTTCTCTCCAGGTATTTATGTATTATTATTATTTTTTTACTGCTTCCTCGATTTCTTCAACGATCCATTGGTGGTTCAGTAATGTATTGTTTTGCCTCCATGTGTCTGTGTGTGTTGCAGTTTCTTTTCTGCTGTAGTTGATTTCTAATTTCTAGTCTCATAGTATTGTGGTGGGACAGGATACTTAATACAATTTCAATTTTCTTAAATTTACTGAGGCTTGTTTTGGGACCTAGTATGTGGTCAGTGCTGGAGAATGTTCCATTTGCACTTGAAAGGAATGTGTATTTTGCTGCTTTTGGATGTAATATTCTCTGCATATCTATTAACTTATTGACTGTAGATGAGTTAATATGGCATTTGTTATCCGAATGTTATTGACCAGAGATGTTTCAATAATCACTTATGTTGGGTGCATACACATTTATAATTTTTCTTGGATTTATGCTTTCATCATTATGTAGTGTCTTTCTTTGTTACAGTGTCTGACCCTGTGTGACCCCAGAGACAGCAGCCCACCAGGCTCCTCTGTCCCTGGGATTCTCCAGGCAAGAATGCTGGAGTGAGTTGCCATTTCCTTCTCCCAAAAGTATTGCTACCCTGGCTTTATTTTGATTTTTATTTTCATGGAATATTTTTTCCCATCCTTTCACTTTCAGTCCATGTCTGTATTCAGATCTGAAGTGAGTCTCTTGTAGGCAGCATAGATATGGGTTTTATTTTTGTGCCTGTTCAGTCACCCTATGTCTTTTGAGTGGAGCATTTAGTCTATTTAAAGTCTGTTTGTTTGCACTCTGTGTGTTTGCTATATCACTTAACTGCTTACTGTGGCTATTGATGCTTTTACTACTTTTGTCTTTTAACCTTCCTACTAGCTTTGTATTTATTAATAGTTGGTTTATTACCTTTAATGTATATTTGCCTTTATTGATGAGCTTCCTGTTTCTGATTGTGGCCTTTCCTTTTTTGCTTAGAGAAGTCCCTTTAACATTTCTTGTGAAGATCTGTTTGGTGGTGCTAAGCTCTTTTAACTTTCATTGTTGTTGGTTAGTTGCCAAGTCATGTCCAACTCTTTGCGACCCCATGAACTGTGGCATGCCAGGCTTCCTTGTCCTTCACTGTCTCCTGGAGTTTGCTCAAACTCATGTCCATTGAGTTGGAGATGCCATCCAACCATCTCATCCTCTGTCACCCCCTTCTCCTCCTGCCCTCAATCTTTCTCAGCATTGGGATCTTTTCCAGTGAGTTGGCTCTTAGCCTCAGCTTTTGCTTGTCTTAAAACTTTTGATTTCTCCAACAAATCTGAATGGAAGCCTTGATGGGTAGAGTGTACTTTGCTGTAGGTTTTCACCCTTTGATCACTCTAAATATATTGTGTTACCTCATTCTGACCTGCAGGGATTCTGCTAAAAAGTCAACTGATGGCTTTCTGGGAGTTACTTATATACAACTTGTTGATTTTTCCCTTGATGCTTTTGATATTCTCTCTTTATCTTTGATTTTTGTCATTTTAATTACAGTGTGTCTTCATGCAGGCCTCTTTGGGCTGATCCTTTTGGGACTCTTATGTGCTTCTTGAACTTGGAAGTCTGTTACCTTTCCAAGGTTAGGGAAATTTTCAGCTATTAGGTCTTCAGATATGTTTTCTGCCCCTTTCTCTCTCTCTCTCCTCCTCCTGGAACCCCTATCCTGTGACTGTTAGTCAACATGATGTTTACCAGTCTGGGACAACAACAAGATGTTCCAGAGATCTTGTAAACTGTTCTCATTTGTTTTTATTTCTTTTTTCTGTTCAATTTACGTGATTTCCACTACTGTCTTATAGCTCACTGATCTGTTCTTCTGTATCATTTAATCAACTATCAGTTCCTTTTAGTATATTTTTTCACCTCTGTTTTTGATTCTTTATATTGGGTTGTCCAAAAAAATTCCTTTAGTTTTTAAGTAAAAATAAAATATATTTTTCATTTTCACCAAGAACTTTATTGAACAACATGTTCATGGTTTTGTTTCACAGTCTTCTGCCGTTTTTCAGGCAACTTCATAATTCCATCTTCCCAAAGCTTTTTATTTTTTTAAGCACAGGACTGTTCCAGGTGCCTTTTACAGTCTTCCAGGGAATTGAAATTTTCCATTAAAAGAGAATTTTGTAAAGACTAAAATAAATGGACATCTGAAGATGCAATCTGGTAAATATAGTGGATGAATCAGAACTTCCCAACCAGCTTGTAACAGTTTTTACCTGGTCACCAAAGAAACATGCCATTGTTGTTATCCTGATGGAAGATTATGTGTTTTCTGTTGACTAATTCTGGATGCTTTTTGTCAAGTGCTACTTTCAGCTGGTCTAATTGGGAGCAATACTTGTTGGAATTAATTGTTTGGTTTTCAAGAAGGAGGTCGTAACAGAGGACTCCCTTCTGGTTCCACCATATGCACGTCACCACCTTCTTTGGTTGAAGACTGGCCTTTGGTGTGGTTGGTGGTGGTGGTTCACTTCAGTTGCCCCACTGTCTCTTCCATTCCACATTATTTATAAAATATCCACTTTTCATTGCCTGTCACAATTTGTTTTACAAGTGGAACGTTTTCATTATGTTTAAGTGGAGAACCACATGTGGAAATAATAAGGTTAAAAAGGTTTTTATGGCTTAACTTATGTGGAATCCAAACATCAAAGCAATATATATAACTAGGCTGGTGCAGATGATTTTCAGTGCTTGACTTGCCTGTTTTGAGTTTGTTGGCTATCTCCTGCGTGGTATAATGTTGCTTGTTCTCAGTTAATGTCTCGATTTGATTGCTATCAACTTCCACTGATCTACCCAACTGTGGAGCTTTATTAAATGAGAAAGTTGCAGCATGAAAAACTTCACAGACCACTTTTGACACATTTGATCAGTTACAACATCTTCCCTTCCCCATACACTGCACACATCTTTTTGTGTGTGTGTTTCAGTTGCATTTTTACCGTTGTTGAAATAATAAAACATAGTATGCCAAAAATGTTGCTTTTTTTCCTCCCATCTTCAGTATTAACATGGATACACAAAATACAGCAATTTTGATAAATGTTTTTAAATGCATGCTCATATGACAGCTGTCACAATACAATCTAATAAAATTGTTTTGAATGAAGTTAAAGACAACTAAGAGCTATGAGAACCATCTCACTGAAAACACTGAACAAAGCTTTTAGCCAACTCTGTGGTTTCTAACTCTTTGTTTAAAAGTTCTAACTTCTGATTCTGTTTATCAACTTTTCTCCCAAGTTCTTTGATCATCTTTGTGATCATTAGCTTGAATTCTTTCTCAAGTAGATTGCCCATCTCTACTTCATTTAATTCTTCTAAGGTTTTGTCTTGTTCCTTCATTTGGAACATGTTCCTCTGTTGACTCATTTTTCTTAATTTGCTGTTTTTATTTCTATGTTTCTACTAGGTTGGTTATGTTTCCTGACCTTTGTGAAGTGAGCTTCTGTAGGATACGGCCTGTGAATCGGAGCAGTGCACTTCCCTCTGGTCACCAGAGCCATATGCTCCAAGAGTGCCCCCTTTGTGGGTTGCATGGGTCCTTCTTTGTGGTGGGCTGACTACTGTGGGCCACCTGGTAGTCATGATTGGCCCCTAATCTGGTTTTTTGCCAGGCCCTGCCTTGTGTGGAGGCTGCTGGACACTGGTTGGTAGGGCCAGGTCACGATGCAGCTGGTTGTGGAACCCTGGCAGGTCCTAGGGCTAATGCTGGCTCACTGGTGGGGCAGAGCTGGGTTCTGAGATGGATGATTGCAGAGCTGAGTCTTCCTAGATCTAGTGTTGGCATGCTGTTTTGTTTGCGGTTTGGGGTTGGGAGTGTAGCAGTTCCTGACATGGCTGCCTATGGGTTCCAGAGTGTTCCAAAGCTGGTGCTCGCCCACTTTGGGGCTGGAGGGTGGGACTGGATCCTGAAGTGGCTGGTTGAGGAGTTCAAGGTATCTCAGAGCTGATGTTGGCTTGTGGCTGGGGCCCAGGAGGTGCCAGTGCTGTTTCTACTGGTGGGTGGAGCTTGGTCCCCAGCCTCTGACTGCAGGGTTCTAGGGATCTCAAAGCTGGTGTCTGCTTGCTGTGAGTGGAGTTGGCTTCAAGGGCCATAGACTAAAGGGGTGACGATGTTCCAGAATGGAGTTGGCCTGCTAGTGGGCAGAGCTGGAGCCTGCTTGGCCCCCAGACTGGTGCTGGCCTGCTGGTGTGTTGGCTGGGTCTTGACAAGGCAGGCTGCAGGGTTGTAGAGATCCTGGGGCTAGTGTCTACCTGCTGGGGTGTATGCCTGGGGCCCTGGGGTTTCTGGGGCTAGTTCCTGCCCACTGGAGGGTGAAGCTGGGTCCTGGAGTCTGGCTGCAGGCTCATGGATCAAAGAGCTAATGTCAGAGGAGGAGGAGCTGTTTTCTCACACAGCTGACTGTGAGGCCCAGAGGGTCCTGAAGCTGTGTCAGCCCACTGATGAGTGGGGTTGGATTCTGTGATGGTTGCCGAAGGGCACAGGGTGTCTCAGGCCTGGTATGGGTCTGCCAGTGGGTGGTTGTTGGGCCCAGTAGGCCTGGGGGCTGGTTGTGGACTGCTGGTCTGTGGTAAGGGTCTTGCCAGAGCAGGGTGCAGCTATGGTTGTGCTGGGGCTTATGTCTGTTCATTGATGGGTAGGGCTGGGGCTCTTTTTGGTGGCATCTTTAGGGTTTTTTAAATATATAGTATCATGTCATTTGCAAACAATGACTGTTTTACTTCTTCCTTTCCAATTTAAACGCCTTGTATTTCTTTTTCTTGCCTAGATGCTGTGGCTAGGACTTCTAATACCCTCTTGATAGAAGGGGTGATGAAAGTGGTTATCCTTATTTCTGATCTTAGAGGAAAAGCTTTTAGCTTTTCACCATTGAGTAAAGATGTTAGCTGTGGGTTTTGTCATATGTAACTTTTATTATGTTGAGGCATGTTGCCTCTCTACTCAGTTTGGTGAGAGATTTTAAAATTATATAGGGATGTTGAATTTTGTCAAAAACTGTTTATGCATTTATCATGATGAAAATATGATTTTTAGCCTTCATTAATGTGGTGTATCACATTGATTTGCAGATGTTGAGCTATCCTTGCATCCCTGAAATAAATCCTGGTTAATTATGATGTATGATCCTTTCACTATATCATTGGATTTGGTTTGCTAGTGTTTTGTTGAGGATTTTTGCATCTAAATTCATCAGTGATGTTGGCTTATAATTTTCTTTTGGATATCATGGTTATGCTGTTTTATAAAAATGAGTTTGGAATCATACCTTCCTCTTCAATTATTTGGAATAGTTTTAGAAAGATATATATTAACTCATTTTTAAAGGTTTGGTATAATTCACTTGTGAAGCCATCTAGTCCTGGATTTTGTCTGTGGGAGTTTTTTGAACCAGTGATTGTTTTCATTATTAGTAATTGATTTATTCATGATTTAGTTCTAGCAGCTTGTGTTTTTCTAGGAATTTATCAACTTCTTCCAGATTGTCCAATTTGGTGATATATTATTTTTCATAGTATTCTCTTATGATCCTTTTTTTTTTTTTTTGGTGTGTTATATTGGTTGTAATTTCTCTTCTGTCACGCCTGGTATTATTTATTTGGGGTCTTGCTTTCTTTTTTTCTTGGTAAGACTAATTGAAGGTTTATCAATTCTGTCTTTTCAAAGAACCAGATCTTAATTTTATTGGTATTCTCCATTGCTTTAGTCTTTGTTTCAGTCTCACTCTGATTTCTCCGAACTTTGGGCCCTGTGTGTTTTACTTTTTCTAGTTTCTTTACTTGTAAAAATAGTTTATATTGCTACAAATTTTCTTCTTAAAACTGTTTTTGCTGTGTCTTGTGGATTTTTTTGAACGTTGTATATTTATTTTCATTTGTTTCAAGGAGCATTTTGATTTCCTATTTGATTTCTTTGTTTGCCTATTAGTTGTTTAATTGCCTATTTAATCTCCATATGTTTGTGTGTCATCTTGCTATTAATATCTAGTTTCATACTGTTGTTGTTGTAAAAGATGCTTGATATGATATCAGTCTTAAATTTATTGAGACCTGCTTTGTGATCTAACATGGGATCTGTACTGGAGATTGTTCCACCTGCTCTTGAAAAAAAATGCACATTCTGCTGTTTTTGGTTCAAATGTTCTGGGTCTGTTTACCAGGGTCAGTCTAGTCTAATGTGTTATTTAAGGCTAAACTTTTTGAATTGATTTTATGTCTGGATGGTCATTCTAGCCATTGATTTAAGTAGGGTATTAAAGTTCCCTACTATTATTGTATTGCTGTTTTTTTTTCTTTACGTCTGTTAATACCTGTTTTGTGTATGTAGGTGCTTCTCTGTGGGTGTCTATGTATTTACAAATGTTACGTCCTGTTGTGGGAGTTGATCACTATGCGATGCACTGCCTGGTCTTTGTTTTAAAGCTTGTTTTGTCTGACACAGATACTGCTACCCTAGCTTTCTTTTCATTTCCATTTTCACGGAATACCTTTTTCCATTTCTTCACTTTCAGTCTCTGTGTTGTGTTTAGATCTGAAGTGGATCTCTTGTAGGCAATATATAGGTGAGTTGTTATTTATCCATTCAGCTACTCTGTGTGTTTTGATTAAAAAACTTAGTCTGTTCATTTACATTTATAGTAGTTATTGACAGATATGACATTGACATTTTGTTAATTTTTTATGGTTGTTTTTGCAGTTTTTCTTTTTTCTTGTTGTTTTTCCTTGTGGTTTGTGACTGTTTTTAGTTTTGTATTTGGAGTCCTTTCTCTTTTGTGTGTATTTGTTATAAGTTTTGGCACTTCCCAGGTGGTGCTAGTGATAAAGACCGCGCCTGCCAATGCAAGAGACATAAAAGACGTGGGAAAAATTTGTGGGTCAGGAAGATCCCCTGGAGGAGGGCGTGGCAACCCATTCCAGTATCCTTTCCTGGATAATCCCATGGACAGAGGAGCCTGGTAGGCTTCGGTCCATAGGCTTGCAAAGAGTTGGACATGACTGAAGCAACTTAACATACACGCATTACAAGTTTTTAGTTTTTGGTTACTATGAGGTTCATATATAACAACATATATATAATGATATGTACACACACACACACATATTTATATATATGGTAGTTTATCCTAAGTTGATGGTCACCTGTGTTCGAATGTAGTCTGTTAGGCTGGTGTGAAAGTAATTGCGGTTTTGCATTATTGAACTTTACCCTTCAACACTGGAATACATTCTTAAATGTGGTTATGTTATCTGTCATTTTAATGCACATTTCTTAGTTTGTTTTTCTGTGTAACTTATTATTTGCTGTTCATAATTATTTTAGACTATAGAAATGATGTTAGACAAAAAGAAAATTCGAGTGATTTTCTTATTCAAGTTCAGAATGGGTTGTAAAGCAGTGGAGACAACTTGCAACATCAGCAGGACGTTTCGTGGAACTGCTAATGAACATGCAGTGCAGTGGTGGTTTACAAAGAAATTTCCTGAAGGAGATGAGAGCCTTGAACATGAGGAGCATAGTGGCTAGCCATCAGAGTTGATAACGATCAATGGAGAGCATCATTAAAGCTGATCCTCTTACAACTGCATGAGAAGTTGCCACAGAAGTCAGCATCAACCATTCTGTGGTCATTCAACATTTGAAGCAAATTGGAAAGGTGAAAAGCTCAATAAGTGGGTGCTCATAGTGAAAGTGAAGTTGCTCAGTCGTGTCCGACTCTTTGCGACCCCATGGACACCAGGCTCCTCCACCCATGGGATTTTCTAGGTAAGAGTACTGGAGTGAGTTGCCATTTCCTTCTCCAGGGATCTTCCCAACCCAGGGATCGAACCCAGGTCTCTTGCATTGTAGACAGACGCTTTACTGTCTGAGCCACCAGGGAAGTCCTGGGTGCTCATAAGCTGACTGCAAATCAAAAAATTATTTTGAAGTGTCAGTCTCTTATTCTACACAACAAGGACGAAGTGTTTCTTGATCAGTTTGAGACCTGCAACGAAAGATGGATTTTGTACGACAGCTGGTGACAGCCAGCTAGCTCAGTGGTTGGACCAAGAAGAAGCTCCAAAGCACTTCCAAAAGCCAAACTTGCACCCAAAAAAGGTCATGGTCACTGTTTGGTGTTCTGCTGCCTGTCTGATCCACTGCAGCTTTCTGAATCCTGGTGAAACCATTATATCCGAGAAGTATGCTCAGCAGACCGATGAGGTGCATCGAAATCTGCAGTGCTTCAGCTTATACTGATCGACAGAACGGGCCCACTTCTTCTCCACGACAACGCCAAACCATACATTGCACAAGCAAGGCTTCAAAAGTTGAATGAATTGCGCTACAAAGTATTGCCTCATCCATCATATTCACCTGACCTCTCACCAACCGCCTGCCACTTCTTCAAGCATCTTGACAACTTTTTTCAGGGAGAATGCTTCCACAACCAGCAGGAGGCAGAAAATGCTTTCCAAGAGTTTGTCGAATCCCAAAGCACGGATTCTCATTGGCAAAAATGTTTGATTGTAATGGTTCCTATTTTGATTAATAAAGATGTTTTTGAGTCTAGTTTAATGATTTAAAAGTCTTGGTCTGAACCACAATTACTTTTGTACCAATCTGATATAAACTCTATTCTTTCCCCATATTTCATAATTTACGAATTTGTATTTTTTCCCCTTCAGATATTGTAGTTACTGATTTTAGCTGCTTTTGTGTAACTTTCATACAAGCTTTTTAAGTAGTTGATCTACTACCTTTACTACATATTTGCCTTTACCAGTGAAATTTTCTTTCATGTATTTTTAGTTATGGCCTTTTCTGTTTAAAAAGTTCATTTAACATTTTTTTGTCTGGGAAACTCTTGATCTCTTCTTAAATTTTGAAAGATAACATTGCTAGGTAGAGGATGCTTGGTTGTTAGTCTTTTCCTTTCAGTCTTTTGAATATATCATGCCATGCCCTTCTGACCTAGACAGTTTCTACTGAATAATAGTTTGTGGGGTTTCCTGTGTATATAATAGTTTGTTTTCCTCTTGCTGCTTTTAAGATTCTCTTTATCCTTAACTTTTACTATTTTAATTATAATATGTCCTGGTGTGGTTCTTTTTGGATTCATTTTATTTGTAACTTTATGAGCTTCCTGGAGCTGTATATTTGTTTCCTTTCCCAGATTAGGAAAGTTTCTGCCATAATTTCTTCAAATATTTTTTCTGACCCTTTCTCTCTTCTGGAACCCCTACAATGTGAATGTTATTCTTCTGCTTTGATGATGTCCCAGAGGTCCCTTAAGGTTTCCTCCCTTTTAACAATTCTTTATTCATCTTGCTGCCCTTTGTGAGTGATTTCCATCGCTTTCTCTTTAAGCTTGTTGATTTGTGCTTTTACTTCATCCAGTCCGCTGTTGAGCCCCTCAGTTGTATTTTTCAGTTCAGTCATAATGTCTGTTTGTTACTTTCTTGTATTTTGTATGTCTCTGAAGTTATCACCGTGTCCATCCATTCTCCCAAGATCAGTGAGCACCTTTATGACTATTACTGTGAATCCTTGATAAATTAGGTTGCTTATCTCCATTTTGTCAGGGTCTTTTTCTGGGGATTTGTCTTTTCCTTCTGTTTGGAACAACTTCCTAAGGCACCTCATTTTGCCTGACTGTCTTTATTTGTCTGTATGTGTTAGATGAAAGGGCTGCCCCTGCCAGTCTTGAAGGCATAGTGTTGTGTGGGGGATGATCTGGGGGGCCGGAAGTGCAGTCCCCTCTGGCCTCACAGCACAGTGCTCAGGGCTCCCCTCATGCCTGCCCTTGTGGCCATGGCAGGCCTCTGCTGCCTCACCGTGTGGGTGTAGGCTGGTGCTGGACAGTGTCCGCCAGCCCTGTCACCAGCAAGTTAGAATGAGATGAACACCAGAGAACGTTCCTGAAGGTTCCTGCCTTTCTGGAAGCTGCTGTGGGGTTAGTGGGTGGTTCTCCATCACTTCCGGTCCTGGAGCTTTCCACACTGTTGGTTCTCTGCTGGGTCTCAGGGTTAGTGGTCTGCACTGCTTTAAGAGCAGATTCTCAGTTCCCTACAGTTCTGTGGTTCCCTGGACTTAGCCCTGGCTGTTGATTTTAGAATCCAGCCATTTTGGGGCCTCTTTTTTTTTTTTTTTCCCCCCCTGGTGTGAGACCAAATGTGTGACATAGTCCTTTCCCTCCTCAAGGGGGAATTTTGTATTTTGTCTCTCCCTTCCCTCCCGTGGGGCATCATCCCTCTCGGGGTTCCTGTGTGAGACTGTCTCTGCCTCTTACTAGTCTTGGTGCATCTCTATTTTTGGTTATGAAGCCACTGTTTATGTAGTCCTTGGGTCCTTTTCAGAGAAAAGTTATTCCATATGTAGCTGTCAATTTGTTGTGTCCATAGAAGGAGGTAAGTTCAGGCTTTTCCTGTGCTGCCGTCTTAAACTCCTGATTTCCATGATACACATTATAAAAGATTTAGTATTCCTGTGAATTCCCTTCTTTCTAAACTATAAACTTCTTCAGGCCAGTAACTACGTTTTATTCTTCTGTGTGTCCCTGCTGTATCTTTACCTGCTGGGTGCTTAATAAACACAGGACAGAACGGTGCAGGGCTGATCTAAGAGTACAGTTGCTTCAAAGTTATGTTAAAAGCTCTCAGGCGCACTAAAAAATTACTTGCAGACACAAATCAAGCTGCCTGCACGTGCATTAAAGCAGGGACACTAAGAACCACTACAGGGAAACACTGTCTTAGCTTAAAAGCAGTTTAAAGTAATGCTGTTTGGGGGACTTCCTTGGTGGTCCAGTGGCTAAGACTCCATGCTCCCAATGCAGGGGGCCCAGGTTCAATCCCTGCACTGGGAAATAGAGTCTGCATGCCACAACTGAAGATCCCACATGCTGCAGCTAAGACCCGGCAAAACTAAATCAATCAATAATTTAGAAAATAAAGTCAGTTCAGTTCAGTCGCTCAGTCGTGTCCGATTCTTTGTGACCCCATGAATCGCAGCACGCCAGGCCTCCCTGTCCATCACCAACTCCTGGAGTTCACTCAAATTTACGTCCATCGAGTCAGTGATGCCATCCAGCCATCTGATCCTCTGTCGTCCCCTTCTCCTCCTGCCCCCAATCCCTCCCAGAATCAGCATCTTTTCCAAAGAGTCAGCTCTTCGCATGAGGTGGCCAAAGTGTTGGAGTTTCAGCTTTAGCATCATTTCTTCCAAAGAAATCCCAGGGCTGATCTCCTTCAGAATGGATTGGTTGGATCTCCTTGCAGTCCAAGGGACTCTCAAGAGTCTTCTCCAACACCACAGTTCAAAAGCATCAATTCTTCAGCGCTCAGCCTTCTTCACAGTCCAACTCTCACATCCATACATGACCACATCCATACATGACTGGAAAAACCATAGCCTTAACTAGACAGACCTTAGTTGGCAAAGTAATATCTCTGCTTTTGAATATGCTATCTAGGTTGGTCATAACTTTTCTTGCTGTTTTATTTATGTGAATGTATTCTAGTTGACACAGTCATTCAGAATGAACTTGCTACAAATTAGTGGAGCATTTCAGTGAAGTTGTAAATAAATTCCTAATTTCTGGAATTTAATTAGGCTAGGCTTGTGTTTCACACAGTCCCTGTTTCTTAGTTATCAAGTTATAAAAAAGTGTGTTTACACTGTCCCTCCACATCACCACCTGGCTGCAGAGCCTCCAGGAGCACCTCTGCTCTCTTCCTGTTGCCCTTAAGAACAAATCACTGCTGCTGCTGCTAAGTCACTCTAGTTGTGTCCGACTCTTTGCGACCCCATAGATGGTAGCCCATGAGGCTTCCCCGGTCCCTGGGATTCTCCAGGCAAGAACACTGGAGTGGGTCGCTATTTCCTTCTCCAATGCATGAAAGTGAAGTCGCTCAGTCGTGTCTGACTCCTAGCGACCCCATGGACTGCAGCCCACCAAGCTCCTCTGTCCATGGGATTTTCCAGGCAAGAGTACTGGAGTGGGGTGCCATTGCCTTCTCCAAGAACAAATCACTACCACTCATCAAAGACACATACTGGTGGGGATAAAGGAAATATTACTACCACTGCTGTTGTAACCATGTCCCCTGCCATGTCTCGGGAGCTAGTGTTTGATGAGCACTTTCTTTTCCCCCACACAACAGCAGGATACAAATTCTATTCAAGTTCCCATGGACTATAAACCAGGAGACACTAAAACATATCCAGGGACATAAAACAAGGTGCAAACGTTTTGATGAGCGTTCTTATGTTGTAGTGTATTCCGAGTGGTGCATGTGTGTTTTGTCCCACTTAATCCTATAAGGCATGTGCCATTGTTGTCTGTACTTTAGGGGAGGCTCAGAGAGGTTAAGTGCCATGCTAAGATCACACAGCTTGCAAGAATTAGGAATGGGGAATAGGTTTTTTCCCTTTAGGGCCACATTTAGTGGCCTGAAAAGTAATCAGGGCCTACTGGTAAGAGAAAGACATTACCCCAGGATGACAGTACAGGCTAAACATTACCATCTTGTTAGTGAATAAGAGCTAGAGGACAGTGGCTGGGGCTGGGGTGGGGAGGAGTCCAGAACAGTCATCAGCTGAGAGTTATCTTTGGTTCAGGTAGAAAGTAGTTCAGGTTCCAGAATTATGATCAAGAGTACAACTCTGAAATGTGACCCCTGATAATGAGAAGGCACACATACAGCTGGAGAGGAGGAAATATGGCAGACTTTAAAATTCTTCTAGGTAGATGCAGCTTCCCTGTACATATGTCTGTGTGAACATCTTAGACTATTCACCATATATAGAACCAGGCAATTACCCCTGTGTCTCTTCAGAGCATAGTAAGAGGTATGTGTGTGTATGATTTCACAATTTCTGTAAAGAATATTTTCTGATGAGAAAAAGATAGTTGTTATGTTAAAAATTTGTAGTGAGAACCATTTTATTCTCAAAGCAATAGAAACAGTGTAACTCTAAATAGGATCTTTTTTAAAAAAAATACGATTTTTGGCTGCACTAGGTCTTTGGTGCTGTATGGGCTTTCTCTAGTTGTGCTGATGTGGGCTGCTCTCTAGCTGCGGTGCAGGGGATTCTCATTGCGGTGGTGTCGTTTGTTGCAGGGCGCAGGCTCTAGGGTGCGCGGGCTTCAGTAATCGCAGCACATAGGCTTAGTTGCTCTGTGGCATGTGGAATCTTCTCGCACCAGGGATTGAACCTGTGACCCCTGCATTGGCAGGCAGATTCTTCACCCCTGGTCCACCAGGGAAGTCTAAGTGGAGTCTTCTCCCAGCTATTTTACAAGTCACAGGTACACATGTCACACTTAGGCTAGGATTCCAGGTTGTGTAATGTTTAGCCCAATACAGTCAGCAAATTTGATTCCCTGGCAGTCAGTACCTGGTTGGAAGAGAAGGTACGAATCAGGACTGTTAGGATTAAGTTCAAAGGTTCTTCTGGGGACTGTGATAAGCCTTTGTGAGAGGAGCTTTCCATACTCCATACTAGTTTCCGTTACTTAGAAACTTGTGCTAATCTGCAAAATTATGCTACAAAACACAGCCGTGTAAATACTTTTTGAAAGCGTCTTCAGTTGTGTGTGTGCATGTGTGTTTTAAAATTGGCATTTTCATTATCATACCACAGGCAAAAATAAAGTAAGCTAAATAATAAAAATTCTTTACAAAAGTGGAAGGAGTTGTGAGCCAGTGAACTGCTGTTTATAAAAACTACATTCACTGCAGTCCCTGTTGCCTCCAGCCTCACATCATCCTAACAGATGGGTTGTCCCTCCTCTCCAGGCACAATATTGTGTGTGGGTTCCCCACCCCCAGACTTCACTTCTTTGTGAACTCGCCCTGATGAACTCAAGAGACTCCTTTCTTTGTGCACCTTTGTTTCAGCCCAAAAGATGGCCATGGGATTGAATGTGCCCTTTAAGCTGATCCCCACTTCCTAGGGCTTTTCCAAATGCCTTCATCATCCCTCCTTACTTGCAGTTTAGTCTTCTTAAGGGTAGGGATTAGCTGGTTGGTTGTTCCTTCTCTCACAACTCAGTGTGTGTGTGTGGCTTTCACTGCATGAGGTTAATACATCTTGGTGGTTGACATTTTATCCTGTTGTCACCACCAAGGAACCAGCACATGGTGTTGCACTCAGTGGGAAATCAGTGAATACTTCGTTGATTAATAATTGCTAAAGCTGATTCCTTCATCTGTTGAGTTCGATGTCTGTTTCTGATTATGAATGGGAAAGGATTCTCTTGGGGGTAGGGTGATAGCAACCTCTCCTCAACATGCTTGTATCCACTGAATCATGAATAACAACCCCCTCCTTTTAAATTTGTATTCTGTTAATATTGTTGGCAAGTAGGTAGGGTTATATAAAAATCGAAAGAATCTATACTGAAATACAATAATGGTGAAAAACCATGACTTTGAAGCAAAATCATTTTTCCTGAGCCTCTCTCACACTATTTCTGGGATCTGGGTGGTGTATCTAAGTGTCCCTTGAGGGTGCTATACCCAGATTATTGAATTAGAAACTGGAAAACCAAGACGTATCAAGCATTTAGTATCACGCACTTGTGAGATGAATCAGTGCTGGAATTTCCAGCTATGTTTTTTATGACCCTGTGTTTTATAAAACCATGGAAAATATTGAACCTTTGAACAGGGATCTCAGGCATGTTGCTGGAACGCGATGTAGGACGGCTGTACTGTGGAGTTCAGTTTGGAGGGAGATTCTGCTGCCCTCTGCCCTGTTTCCTTCTGGCTGCTTTTTTCTATTTTCCTGTGAAGTTCTTCCCAGGGAATAGAGAAATGAATCAACAAAAAGCAAGAATAAAAGAGGGATTTATGACTTTCTATACCTAAAGCTCATAGCTCTTGCCTTTGCTGTTGTATTGACTCATCTCTTTTTTTCCTCCCCACGCCCCCCCTTTAAGTCATTCTCACTGATGCTCCATTTCTCACTTCGTCTCTCTCATCAGCTGCAGATGACCTATTAGGAAGAAAGACTAGACCTTGTTTGGTCTAGTACACATAGAGTACCTGCCTGCATCTCTCCAAGGACGCTTTTCTCTGCCCTTAGTTTTTTTGTTTTATGTGGATAGACCCTGCCCTGATGAGTCTTTTTATTTTTTAATTTAAAAAATTAACGTACCATAATTGGTTTTGTTTTTGATGTACAGTTATGTGAGTTTTAACACACACAAGACTTCTCATGTCCACCCACCACACAATCAGTACCCAGAACAGTTCCATCGCCCCAAAACTTGATCATTTGGCTTTTTTACAAAAAGTAATTACAATTACACTCTCCCTTCACCCCAACCCTGGGCAGCCTCTGATCTGTTCTGCATCACTATAGACTTTTATCTTTTTTAGAATATCATGTAAATACACTCACTCAGTATAATGCCATTGAAGTTTATCCATGTTCAACAATGTAGCAATATTTCCTTTTTATTGTTGAGTAGTATTACGTTTATGGATATATCACAGTTTACCTGTCGAAGCAAATTTTATTTCTAGTTTTTGGTGATTTTTCAGTATAGCTACTGGAAATATACCAGTTTCTGTGTGACTTATAAGTTGCTGTCTCTAGTGTAAATACCTAGGAGTAGAATTGTTGGATCATATAGTAAATGTATGTTTAATGTTGTAAGAAACTGCCAACCTGTTCTTGCAGAGTGGCATGGCCATACTAGTTTGCATTCCCATCAGAAATGTGTGAAAGTTCCAATTACTTTGCATCCTTGTCAACACTTAATAGCATCAGTACCTTTTATTTTAGTTTTTCTAATAAGTGTTTAGTGGTATCTCATTTTGGTTTTAATTTTTACTTCCCTGATGGATAATCACTATGCCAAACCTTTGACTGTGTGGATCAAATAAAGTGTGGAAAATTCTTCAAGAGATGGGCATACCAGACCACCTGACCTGCCTCTTGAGAAACCTATTTGCAGGTCAGGAAGCAACAGTAGNTGGGTAAACTCTGGGAATTGGTGATGGACAGGGAGGCCTGGCGTACTGCGTTTCATGGGGTCACACAGAGTCGGACACGACTGAGCGACTGAACTGAACTGAGTGGATAATGATGCTAAGCATCATTTCATTTGATTATTTGCCATCTGTACATCCTTTTTTTGGAAGTATCTATCTTTATCTTTTTCCCATTTAAAAAATTGGATTGTTTGTTTGATTTCTTACTGTTGAAATCAGTAAGGTTTGCATTCTGTTAATATTGTTGGCAAGTAAGTTCAGTTCAGTTCTCACATGCTAGTAAAGTGATGCTCAAAATTCTCCAAGCCAGGCTTCAGCAATACGTGAACCGTGAACTTCCAGATGTTCAAGCTGGTTTTAGAAAAGGCAGAGGAACCAGAGATCAAATTGCCAATATCCACTGGATCATCGAAAAAGCAAGAGAGTTCCAGAAAAACATCTATTTCTGCTTTATTGACTATGCCAAAGCCTTTCACTGCGTGGATCACAATAAACTGTGGAAAATTCTGAAAGAAATGGGAATACCAGACCACCTGACCTGCCTCTTGAGAAATCTGTATGCAGGTCAGGAAGCAACAGTTAGAACTGGACATGGAACAACAGACTGGTTCCAAATAGGAAAAGGAGTACATCAAGGCTGTATATTGTCACCCTCCTTATTTAACTTCTATGAAGAGTACATCATGTGAAACACTGGACTGGAAGAAGCACAAGCTGGAATCAAGACTGCCGGGAGAAATATCAAGAACCTCAGACATGCAGATGACACCACCCTTATGGCAGAAAGTGAAGAAGAACTAAAAAGCCTCTTGATGAAAGTGAAAGAGGAGAATGAAAAAGTTGGCTTAAAGCTTAACAGTCAGAAAACTAAGATTCATGGCATCTGGTCCTGTCACTTCATGGCAAGTAGATAGGGTTATATAAAAATTGAAAGAACATATACTGAAATACAGTAAGGGTGAAAAACCATAATGACTTTGAAGCAAAATCATTTTTCCCGAGCCTGGATTATTATTCCTTATGTATTTTGCATCCAGGTCTTTTGTCAGATATGTAATTTCCAGATATTTTCTACTACTTTGTAACTGGTCTTTTCTTTCTCTGAAATGTCTTTTATAGGGCAAAAGTTTTCTTTTTGATGACATCCAACTTCTCGGTTTTCTTTGAGGGGTTATACATTCTCCCAGTTTATATACTTCTTCTTTAGTGTTATTTCTAAAATTTTTATAGTTTTACATTAAAATCTGTGATCTGTTTTGAGTTACTTTTTGTATAAAGTATGAGGCTTAGGTTGAGGGTGCTTTTTGTTTGTTTCTTGCACACGGGTGTCCAATTGTTCCAACATGAGTTGTTGAAAAGCCTATCCTTTCTCAATAGAATTATCTGTACATTTGTCAAAAATCAACTGGCCATATTTGAGACTTTTTCTGGACTCTGTTCTGTTCCATGGATCTATTCATTCACCAGTACCACACTGTTTTGATTACTATAGCTTTAAGTCTTAAATCAAGTGTTTTGAATTTTCCAACTTTATTCTTATTTTTAGGAACTGTTTTTGTCTGCTCTAGTTTCTTTGCCTTTTCAGTTAAGTTTTAGATTCAGCTTGCTGGAATTAAAAAAAGCTTACTTTGATTGCATTGAATCTATAGATTTAGGTAGAATTTACATGGTAACTGCAGTTGACCCTTGAGCAATGTAGGAGTTAGAGGTGCTGACCCTTTGTGCAGTCAAAATTCTATGTATAATTATAGTTGGCTGTCTATATCTGTAGCTACACATCTGCTGAGTCAGCCATCCGTGGATCATGTAGAACTGCATCTGTATTTACTGAGAGAAATCCATGTATAAATGGACCTGTACAGTTCAAACCTATGTTGTTCAAGGGTCAGCTATAATATTGAATTTTCCAATTCATAAACATAGTGTATTTCTCTATTTACGTAGGTCATCTTTGATTTATTTCATTGAAGATGGTCTCTGTTTTCATAAGTGTGTTTAGATCATCCACACTCATTATTATCAATATGTTTATATTTAGGTGCACCATTTTATTATTTATATTCTTTTGTCTCTTTTTCATTCTTCTATTGCCTCTATCTGCCTCCATTTGGATTATTTGAATATTTGTTAACATTTCATTTAAATGTATCTGTTCTTGGTCTTAGGGGGAAAACCCTCAATCTTTCATCATTAGTTGTGATGTTAGCTATGGTTTTTCATAATTTATTCAGACAAAAAAAGTTTCCTTCTATTCCTAGTTTTGTTGAGTGTTTTATCATTAGAAGTTTTTGGATTTTATATATAATTTTTCTTATGATATCTTTATCTGGTTTAATATCAAGGTAAGGCTTCTGATTCTTGTGGAAGTGTTTGTGAACAATTGGCCTTAATTCTTCTTTAAACATTTGGTAGAATTCACTACCATGTGGGCCTGGGCTCTTCTTTCTGGGAATTTTTGGTTACTAATTCAGTCTCCTTACTTAACCATAGACCTGTTCAGAGTTACTATTTTATCTTGAGTCAGTATTAGTGGTTTCTTCCTAAGAATTTTTCCATTTCATGTAGCTTATCTAATTTGTTGGCAGCATTAAAATTTTTTTTCTCTCTCAAAAAAATTTATTGGAGTATAGTTGATTTACAGTGTTGTATTAGTTTCTTCTGTACAACCAAGTGAATCAGTTATCAGTTCAGTAACTAACTTGTATCTGACTCTTTGTGACCCCATGGACTGCAGCACGCCAGGCTTCCCTGTCCATCACCAACTCCTGGAGCTTGCTAAAACTTATGTCCATTGAGGCAGTGATGCCATCCAACCATCTTATCCTCTGTCATTCCCTTCTCCTCCTGCCTTCAATCTTTCCCACCATCAGGGTCTTTTCCTGAGTCAGTTCTTCGTATCAAGGGGCCAGAATGTTGGAGTTTTAGCTTCACCATCAGTCCTTCTAATGAATATTCAGGACTGATTTCCTTTAGGATTGACTGGTTTGATCTCCTTGCAGTCCAAGGGACTCTCAAGAGTCTCCTCCAACACCACAGTTCAAAAGCATCAGTTCTTTAGCACTCAGCTTTCTTTATGGTCCAACTTTCACATGCATACGTGACTACTGGAAATACTAGAGCTTTGATTTGATGGACCTTTGTTGGCCAAGTAATATCTCTGCTTTTTAATATGCCATCTAGGTTGGTCATAGCTGTTTTCCAAGGAGCAAGCGTCTTTTAATTTTATGGCTGCAGTCACCATTCTGCAGTGATTTTGGAGCCCAAGAAAATAAAGTCTGTCACTGTTTTCATTGTTTCCCCATCTGTTTGCTTTGAAGTGATGGGACCAACCTCTGAGAATGTCATTCACCTTCATTTTTCAAAGGATGTTTATAGAATTCTGGGCTGACAGTTCTTTCAGCACTTTGTAAATACTGTTTCTCTACTTTCTGACCTCCACGGTTTCTTCTGAGAAGTCATTTAAATCATTGTTCCCCATATGTTATATACTGTTTTCCTCTGGCTATTTTGAAGATTTTTTTCTTTGTACTTGTTAGCATTTTGATTATGATAGATCTGGATATGGATTTCTCTGAGATTATCCTGTTTAGGGTTTGCTGAAACTCCAATAGTTTGGCCACTTGATGCGAAGAGCTGACTCATTTGAAAAGACCCTGATGCTGGGAAAGATTGAAGGCAGGAGAAGAAGGGGATGACAGAGGATGAGATGGTTGGATGGCATCACTAATTCAATGGACATGAGTTTGGATAAACTCTGGAAGTTGGTGATGGACAGGGAGGCCTGGTATGTTGCAGTCCGTGGGTTTGCAAAGAGTCGGACACGACTGAGTGACTGAACTGAACTGAGTTTCTTTAAACTGTTACTTTAGGCCTTTTGACAAATACAGGAAAATTTCGGCCAGTATTTCTTCAGATATTTTCCCCACTCTTCACTTTCTGGGATTCTGATGACATGAATGTCAGACCTTTTAGTAATATCCTGCATATTCCTGGAATCTATCTTTGTAATTCTTTGTTCATCCAGTGACATTTAAAATATACTACTGTATTTTTCACTTCTAAAATTTCCATTTGGTTTTTCTTTATGTCTTTTTTGGAAGAGGGCTAAACTTTTCTGTCATTCCATTAGTTTCAGCAGTGTTCAGCCTTACTTCCTGGGGCATGGTTATAATAGCTGCTTTAAACTATTCATTAGATAATTCCATTATCTATGTTATCTTGAGATTGTCTTTTTAAAAAATTTTAAGTTTATTTATTTTTTAACTGAAGGACAATTACTTTGCAGAATTGTATTGGTTTCTGCCAGACAATGGGTTGATATCTTTTAATTGGTTTTTTCCTTGCAAGTTGAGTTACCTGGATTTCATCTGCTGAGTAATTTCAGATTGCATTCTAGGCATTTGGATATTATGGTTTTCTGGGTCTTGTTTATATCTTACGGAGACTGTTTATCTTTTCTTCTGTAAGCAGATGATTGATCTGGTTGCAAGTTTTGACTTGCATTCCATGGCCTGTGTTTCTAACATCAGTTTTCAAAACTTTTTCAGTGTCATTTGAATCTGTCCCGTGTTTGTGTGTTCCATTCCGCTGCCCAGTCTGGAACCTGGGCAGTCATCTATTCCAAAGGGCAGATCTCAAAGCTGTTGGCATGCTGTTTAGAATCAGATGCACGGTGAACAGCTCAGAGGTGAGCCAAATACTAATACACCACCTTGTGATAAATTCCCTTAAGCTCCCTTCGCTCCGAAATCTTTCTGACAGTTTCTGATTCCCTGAGGTCCCCTTTTGCTGGCCTCCAGCCAGAAATGCGGGACTGTTTCTCCTGCTCTGCCGCTTGCTCACTGTGATTGTGCAGGTCTAAGCAGCAGAAGGCCAGTGAGAAGAAGACACGGTGGAGTTTTATCCTCTTGTTTCTAGAACTACGGTTCCTCTGCTTAGAGAAAATCATTCCACTTTCTCTGAAGTTTAGGTGCCTGCTCACTTCTACAGTTGTTCTGTGGCTCTGTAGGAGGTAAGAGAGATAAGAATAAAGCAAAAGCAATACAGGGGATTTCCCTGAACATTAGGAGATTAAGAGTTACCTTTTTTTTTTTCTTCACTCCTTGGGCTGAAAAGTGAGGGCTTCTCTTCCAAGTTCATTCTTTCTGTTCCTAGTGAGCACTTCTGGGTGCTGGACCTTTGAATTCAGCTTGGGTAATACTATAGAGAACAAAAACAGCAATGGAAAATTCACCACTGGTTTGGTGGTCCTCTGTGCTCTGGTTTTCTTCCTCGGTCTACCAGCTACCATTGACTTGTCAGAGTCCTCAGGTGCTCCATGTTTTCTATCCAGCTTTTATATTTACATACAGTTAAAGAGGTAAGGCAGGTGTTCTTAGTCCATCTTGCCTGGAGCTGAGGCATCCATATTAGTCTTAACATCATCATTTATAAATGAAACCCTGCCTTATGGTAGGGTTTACCAAGTCTGATTTTCTCAGACCCTGGGATGTGTTCATAACATGTATCATGGTGTTCTCACATAATACTTCTATTTAAAAGCTTACTTCTCTTTAATTAAAAAGAGGGATTAGCATGCTATTTCTCTATAAGGGGCCAAATGTTAAATCTTTCAGTCCCATGACCGTGCGATCTCTGACACAACTTCTTAACTTGGCTGTGGTTGTGTAAGAGCAGTCATAAGCAATACAGAAACTAATGAAGCTGGTTGTGTTCCAGTACAACTTTATTGACACTGACATTTGAATTTCTTATTCTTTTCACATGTCATGAAGTATTACTCTTGNTTTTTTTTTTTTTTTTTTTTTTTTAACTACCATTCCATAGGTGGTTGGCCAGATTCAACCCATGGACCACAGTTTGCTGACACCTGACTTTGGTTATGGATGGCTGTTTAACCAATAACCATTCTTGATCATCGGGGGTAGTTTTCACTTGTTATGGAGAAACATAGGTAGGAAAGCAACAGAGGTTCCAGAAATCTTATGGAATATTCATAGGGGAAAGTTCACAGAAATCTGTAAGCAACAGTAGCGTTTCAGTCCTTTTTTGTGTTTCTTAGGTTGTATACAGAGTGAGGGCCTTTTATGTATTTTGTGTGAGTGTACCCCCATATTACTCTAAAGAAAATGCTTTCATCCTCACTTTATGGATGAAGGAACTAAGGTATGGAGAGTGTTATATGGTCCAAGTCATGACTATACTGGGCTGGTCCAGTGCCAGAGCTCTAGGGCAGTGAAGGACTCCTTTTTCCATTTTGACTTGTGGTCTTACAAAGAGGCCTTGCTGATAGCTGTGCTGGTCATCAAAAGACCTGGTACTTATGACCTCTATGTTCTCCTCTGGACTAGTTCATATATCCTTGGGTGAATCTGGGCAAGTATCTTTGTTTCTCCAGTTCCTAATTTCTCTACCTATAAAATAGGTAATTGGGCCAGCCAATGTCTCTGTCTTGGTCACTGTGGGTTTTGTTTTCTGGATTTGGGGCAGCAAGCATCATAACCATGGACGGGGACCCTGGGAGGGGGTGGTGGCACATTTCAGCCCTGGAGGGCTGGGGAGAGCCATAGGGAGCAAGCCTGGCCCTGGACTGCACTGTGGTGGTGGCTGACTAAGAGCTTTGTAGCTACAAAGAAAAAGAGAGGAAACACAGTATTTCGTTCTTTTTTTGGGTGGTATCTTAGAAATAGAATTTTTTTTTTTAAGTCCCAGTTTTTTTTTTTTTAACTTTTTGTTTTGCATTGATGTGTAGTCGATTAACAATGCTGTGATAGTTTCAGGTGAACAGTGAAGGGACTCAGCGTTACTTAGACATGCATCAACTGCCTTCCCATTGAGGCTACCACATAACACTGAGCAGAGTTTCTTGTGCTATACAGTAGGCCCTTGTTGGTTACCCATTTTAAATATAGCCGTGTCATAGTACTTCTTTTTTGTTTTCAGTTTTTCACAGTGGGCAGTTAGATTGAACTTTGGTTGATTTAATGTTTACCACATAAGTTAGTGCCATTTTTTTTGAACTTCTATCAGTGGAAGTCAGCAATAAATGCTTAAGAAACCATGGGTCTTGATGAAGTACTGGTATACCTTGTCTGAAATCTGATTCTGCAAGTAGTAAAGCATTTCTTAAAGACTTGATGGCGTAATATGAAAATGTTCATTGCTTTCTTTGTTCACTCTAGCAGTTTTAAGAAGCTACTTTCACAACACATATCTTAATTATGTCGTTGACTTAATGTTCTTTCAAATGTGGTGAAAATGGAAAATGTAAACAGTCATAAAAAATAAAAAAGGAGAGAAATGAAGTCACATTTGAGTGCTGCTTTGTGCTAGCAATTTTTGTACATGCTCTTCTACAAAGTAGTCTCATTTACCATGATGAGCAAGACTTGGTCTCTGCCATTAAGGAATTTAGAGTTTAATAGGCTTAATGCTTCTCAACTGGCATTATTCTCCTTTAGTACTTAGAAATGTGTTTCTTAAGTTGTATACAGAGTGAGGGCCTTTTATGTATTTTGTGTGAGTGTACCCCCATATTACTCTAAAGCAAATGCTTTCATCCTCACTTTATGGATGAAGGAACTAAGATATGGAGAGTGTTATATGGCTCTGAGTAAAATTGCAGAGCAATTTTAATTGTCACAGGTGCTGAGAGCACTACTGGACTGCAGTGTGTGGGGTTGCACTGCAGTGAAGAATTGCCCCACCCCAAATTCTCATAGACCCTCTCTTGAGAAATCCTAGGCTGAATGAAATAACAGTATTGACAGTAATACACACTTGCATGCTGAGCACATCCTGTGTATTCAGAGAGCTTGACAAACACAGGTCCATGTTCTCTGAAACGCAGCTCTGAGTTTAAAAAAATCTCTAAAACTGAACTGGATTTTTTTTTAATGGACCAATCTGGTGATAAAACATCACCTGAATTGATGTGAGACTTTTTTTTAAGGCTGACAGGTTCTTTTAAACAACTTTATTGAGGTATAGTTTACATACCATGAAATTGACCTGCTTTAAGCTTTCAATTCGGTGATTTTCAGTACATTTATAGAGTTGTATTGCTGTTAACACAGTTCGGTCTTACAGCATTTTCTTTATCCCCTCAAATTCTCTTGAGCCTGTATGAGATTATTATACAGTTTTTGTTCATTTTAGTGTCAATTTTCAGTGTTCCGCTGAAGAAACATGAAAAGTATTTGGTTATAGAGTGCTCCTCCAGATCCTTCTGGGATGTTAGGTATTTGTTTTCTGCAGTCTGAAAAATTCTGAGTTCTAAAGCCCTCCTGAGCCCAGACGTTTCTGGGAAGGGACTGTCCATCCCTAGCATAACCCTGTGACAGAGATGCCCTTATTGTTCCTTATTTACAGTTTGGAGGCTGAGGCACGAAAAGGGTAAGCAGTCTGCCTAAGTGCAGTTGGGCGAGTGGCGAAGCCATAGTTAGAACCTCAGTAGAATCTTACCACTTGGCTTTACCACTGCGTCGTTTATCCAGGGCCGAGTGGAATGGCAGCGGGAGTCCAGAAGAGAAAACCAAGAACATAGCACGACAGCTGGGCCTGCAATAGAATTTGCCTGTGTTTAGAAATGGAGGAAATCTTGTTCTTCTTTTTTTATTTGAGTTGATACTAAAGAATATTTATAAAATACTTTAAAATTCAACTCAAGATACTGTGAAAATCAGCAGACCCACGGTCCCTATTAAATGCCTTCACTCCATGTACCTCTTCTCTTCTCTCTCTCTCCACACAGAGGGGCCACGGTCCTGAATTCTCTGCTTATCCATCTTTACTTTTCTTGATAGTTATACCACATGTGTTTCAATCCCTCAGCAACCTATTTTTAGTTGTGCACGTTTTTGAGGTTTATATAAATGGTATTAGATTGAGCACATTCTCTTCCCTGACTTGTAGTTTTCTCTCAATTGTATCTCTGATGTTTGTCCGCAGTTCATCTATTTTCACTGCAGTATATCAGAATATACCGTGATCTTTTTATACATTTACTGGTGGTGGACATTTGTGATGTTTCCATGCTTTTCTAGTTCAAATGGTGCTACAGGCATGGGCTTCTGAATCTCTCTTGGTGCACATGTGCAAAGGATTGCCTTGGAGTGTAACTGGAAAGCGTGTATGCATCTTCAGCTTTACTGGAGGGCCATATAAATTTATGTGACACTTGATGTTGTACTTTTTAGTTTTTCCGATCTGATGATTCTAAAAAGGTCTCATTGCGGTTTTAATATGTATTTCTTTGTCTTATGAGGGTGAGCTTCTTTTTATAAAGCCCTTTAGTTTTCCTCTATCTTGAAGTGTCTGTCTAGTCTTATGCCCATGTTTTTGGCTGGATTGCCTTTGTCTTATTCATTCACTGATGTTCTTTATTTGTGCTGGTGACTAATCCTCTGTTGATTACACGCTGTACAAAGTTTTCCTGGTTTGTGGCACGTCCTTTTGTTCTTTGTGGTGTCTTGATGAACAGAGTTCTTAACTTTAATGTAGGTAATTCATTCTTCTTGTCATTCATGGATTATTTTTAGTTTATTAATAAGTGCTTATGGTGCACTTTCTATGTACTAGACACTTTTAAAGCACTTTCCACCCCCAAGAGGTGGCTGGATAGCCAATGAGGGGTAAGACCCTCAGAGGAGGGCAACCTAAGACAGGCACAGCCGCGAGAGGGGCTGGCGAGGCTGGAGGCTGGCCACCTACAGCTTTACGCCTTGCTCTACAGAGCATCAATACAAATGTCTCGGGGGCTTAAATAAAATAAAAAATGGGGAGATGTGGGGCCCTAAATGGGAAACCTTGAAAAAGAAAAAGGCTAGCATTGCGGACGGAAACTAAGATGGCGCCTGGCGGAAGAGATGAGGGCGTAGTCTATGTTGTCTGTCAAAACTTCTGATTGGCTCTCTTGATTTCTGTGCACGTGGACAGTGCGTGATCACCATAGACTCCTGTTATAATGATGGCACATGACGATTTGACCTTTAACGTGATTGGTGTAACTATGGAAAGTCTCTTGCAAACCCCTCCCCGCTTGCCTTTTTAATCAGGGAGTTTGTAACAATAAAGCGGAACCGCACTAGACGGAAAAAAAAAAAAAAAGCACTTTCCATAAGTTGAGAAACAAGATACTGTGTCTTATCAGTTAAGTCCCTTCATTTATGAAGTCAGAGGTAACAGCACCCAAGTGGTCTTCAATGGCTGATGGACAGTTTGGTGCTTGTGTTACTTTGATTCTCTCCAAGAAATTTAACTAGAAGACCTCTACTGGGAAAACTTTCACTCCCTAGACGTCCTGTCAGAGGAGTGTCAAATGCAGTGTATGATATGTATTCAGGCACATCCTGCTCTCTTCTGTGACCCTTCTTCTGTAGAAAGTATCATTTATGCTGCAAACAGCAGCCAACTTTCAAATAATTCAAGTGCCTTAAGGCATAGCCTTTGCCTGCTTGGTTGGCCAAAGTGAGGCATGATAAGGCTTTGTGAAAATTATAATTATTGTTTCTTTTTGATTGAGGGGCAGAGAATTTCTGGACAGTGGGAAGGGGAAACCGTTTCCCTGAGTAAAACTTGACAGTCTGAAGTATTTCCAGCCTGTGCACCAGAGCAAGGTCTTACCATGGACCAAAGAAATATCAGTATGTCATCTGCCTTCCTTCTCTTAGTCATGTCCTGTTTTTAGTCCACTCCAGCCATGATGGCATCCTCATTAGTCTTCAAAATGACTCTCCTCTTCCTACTGTTTGGAATGTGCTTCCCCAGATATAGTCCTATTCACTTCTTTATTACCCAGGTCTCTGCTCTTCTTCCCAGAGAGGCCTTCCCTGAGCCACCTCTAAAGTAATAGCGTCTACACTGCATCTTGCTTGCCTCTCTGTTGGAACTTGCACTGTCTAGGTAGTTTTTTCCATGGGTATTTCTTTACACACTAAAGAGGCAAGAATATTGGTTAAATTTTTTCATTTGTCTTCCTTGCTGTCTTTCTCGGGGGCTGAGGACTGAGCCTTGCATGTTGCTTGCTCATGGTAGACTTGCTTTTCAGTATTCTGTTCACAGAGCATGTAGGTTGCAAGGAGAAAAACAGTAAATTAGGCAATGGTCATTTCTTATGCAAACTTCTGACTGAAGTAGCATTTCCACTCTGAATTCCTATATGTACTTTTTCTCGAGTTTCCTGTAAGAGACTTGTTTACTACAAAACCCCCAAAGCAGTGCTCAACTATTGGCACCCACTCAGTAAATGTGTACCGGTGACACACGGCTGAAATTAACTTTAGCTTATGTGAAATTTATTATTATTATTGATGTCAAACTTTAAACTTATAAGAATTACCTACATTATCCATACAGCTGTGTAGGGAACAACAGTGTCTCATGTGAAAGAGCCTTTGTTGTTCACCTGGCCTCCTGTGGTGTAGAGAGATGAGTCATACCCTATTCTGTAGTTGGTATATTCCCAGGTGTTCAGACATGGAAGTCTTTTCTGAGTACTTCACTGCTTTTGCATCATTCGTTGGTGCTTCTGTGACCTTGAAGAATTTATCTGACTTCCAAAATACTTACATTTCTGCTCTCTCCTTATTAGAGAGTTGAAGCCTCAAGTGTTTGTCAATTTTTTTTGTATTTATCATTTATATATATATTTTTAAATTTAAAAAAATTTTTACTTTATTTTACTTTACAATACTGTATTGGTTTTGCCATACATTGACATGAATCCACCACAGGTGTACATGCGTTCCCAACAGTGTAGCCAGTCATTTCACTAGCAAAAGCAAGTTTATTCAGGAAGAGCCAGAGAAATGGAGACCCTGGACAAGCAATCTGTGGTGGACCCTAGACCAATTCAGAGAACAAAAAAGGGGAACTTGCTTATGTAGGGAAAGGGGGTAGGGGTTGGGAGAGGCTGTAATAACCAAAGAGCCTATTGGAGGAAGCTGAGAGTCCAAAGCATGGAAGCCTCTCATTGGGTGGACTGCTGCAGTGTCTGATTGGCTGGGCTTTTGTAGGCCCAGCCCAGGGTTTTCTTCCTTCTGGATAGTAAAGTAGGGAACACTTTCCTGTTGGAGTAGTTGATGATGTAATGGATGATGTACACCCTATAGCCTGTTCTGACTTTAATTTCAGCTGAGCCTTCTTTAGTGAATACCACATATTACTGAGGAATGAGAACCTACAGTCTGGAATTAATGTAAGAGATCAAGGGAAGATAGCACAACTTTGACAGAAAAATCTGTATTTATAAAAAAATAAGTTAAGCCAATTGTCTATAGTTCAGAACATCCTCACTCATAAGCAGTTGGTTGTGATGAAATGTATTCCATGTCTGGCATACGTTGCCTGGGGGTGTGGCTGGATGGTGCTTAGGCACAGCAAGGGCTGGAGCTTTTGCCAGTTTTTCCAGGCAGAATTGTATCAGGAATTTCTAGACAATGAGGAGTTCTAGTTTATGAGTTTATTTCTGACTGGAAGTAGCATGGTTGGGCAGAGCATAGAGCTAGGGTAGCAGACGTAGTCTTGGGACTTTAAGTAAGTCTTTAACCTAATTGAGTCTTGGTGTCCTCACTTAATACCGGGGGTGATGTTTAGACTAAGTGAGTGAATGTGATTCTTTGTGGATAATGAATTTCTGTGAAAATAAGATGGTGAGATAGTACTGCATACAAGCTTGGCAAGATTCCAAACCTGAATAACTGAAACTGTTTATCTTCTTATGTGCCTGTACCTGTACAACTAAGCATGGTTGCAAATGTCATGGTTGCAAACTTTGTTGATTGCTAGTCTTTAAAATGATCACCAGTCTCAAGTGACAGCTTCGTGCCCCTGGCATTTATACTATCTTTAATGAAGTTCATTCTTTCTCATTCCCTGACACTGATTGCACATATTCTCCTTTCTCCTTAAAGCTCCAGCACCTCTTCCTTATCCTTGCTCTCTGCTGATGCCCTTACTTACCTCCTCCCTGAGGAAGTTGGAGCCACCAGAAGAGAACTTCTGTGAGCTCCCACAGCTGCATCCACCCATCTGTCTGCTGTTCTGTCTGCAGGAGCGTCTGCGGCTCCTGTTACCCATGCCCCTGGCCAAGGTCAGCTGCTTCACTTCCTCTCCAGATCACATCCTATCTTGCCTGTTCAAGTACAGGGCATTGCTGTTCTCCTGCTCTGTTGGGTTCACCTTCTATACTGGGTCTTTCCCATCAGTGCAGAAACATGCTATCATTATTGCCCTGATTTGGGTACAAACTCTCTCTTGATCCCTTTTCAGCCATCAGTTGTGAACCCATTTTTCTCTTTTCCTTCCTAGGTAAACTTTTCAAAATATTTTCTGCATTCCCTGTAGTATTGTTCTCTTCTCACATCTTTGAGCTCATCTAATCATGCTTTTGCTACCACCACTACCTCAAAACTGTTCTCATCAAGATGACTACTTATCTTGTTGCTAATTCCAGTGGTCCATGTTCAACCCTCTCTTTATTTAATGCACCTGAAGTACCTGCCACATGCAGCCCCCTTCTTCCTTGATATACTGTCTTCTCAACTTGGCACACTCTCTAGGTGTTCCCCTGCCTCCCCTGCTGCTCTCTTTGCCTCCTTTTCTGGTCCCCCTGGACCTCTTCTTGCTGGTGTGCTCTGGGATGGAGGCAGTGGACCTCCTATTCTTGCCAATACCCAGAGGCTGATGTCCCCGGGCCCTCCAGCTCAGGCCTCGCACCTGCCCTCCAGGCTTGTGTATCCACCTGTCCCCTGAGAGGCATGCCCTGTCCTGCTCACCCTGCATGTTCTCCTACAAAGCACTTGTTGCCACTGACAGGCTGTGGCTCTGCTTGCTGGTTGTCATCTCTGTGCTCTGTACTAGAATGGAAGCTCCACAAGGGAGAGCTTTGGTTCACTGCTGTAGCCACCATACCAGGCAGAGTGGATGTGTTAGGTTGCATTATTCAGTGAAGACTAATACTCTACTGTTACCAAAATGTCTCTGCTCTCTCTCCATCCAGCAGTGCTCCAGCCCTTCATCAATGGTCCTGGTCTTGGAAATCTCTTAATGAATCCATTTGGCAAAATGGTATTATTCCTGTATAACACTGCTTGAAAGTGAAAGTGTTAGTTGTGTCATCTTCTTTGCGACTGAATGAACTGTGGCTGGCCAGGCTCATCTGTTCATGGAATTTTCCAGGCGAGAATAATGAAGTGGATTGCCATTTCCTTCTCCAGGGGATCTTCCTGACCCAGGGATCGAACCTGGGTCTCTTGCATTGCAGACAGATTCTTTACTGTCTGAGCCACCAGGGAAGCCCAACACTGTTTAGTATCAGGCATTTTTAGTATGCAGTGTTAAGTATATTCTGTATGATTGATGTGGGGAGGCTATTTGGAGTAGTAGAAAGATCTTGACTTTGGAGCCAGATTCTTCTGAGTTTAAATTCTTGCTCTGCCACTAAATAGCTACAGAGCTTAAGTCAAAACAGCAACCGTAGGCTTTAGTTTTCTCTCATTGGTGATATGAAAAGATACTTGTTTTTTAGGGTTGTTGGGAGAAATTAAATGCTGAAGAATATGGACTGCATCTAGCATAATTCTTGGCACATGATAGGTGTTCAACAATGATGACTGTTAGAATTCCTGTCCTTACCTGTATAGATGAGTTTAGGATTGCTAGCAATTCTAAAATTTTTGGAATAAAAATTTTGCAGGTTTTCCTTTTAAATGTTGGCAGTTTGTCTTTGGTTGAAAATTTGATTGTTTAATAAAACATTGTTTCTGTGGTAAAAATTAGACTTGATTTACATTGTTTCAACTTACAGTCTTTTTCAGGAATTCATTCTGCTACAAAGTTCAAGGACTGCCTTTCGGTAAAATTTACTTAACTAGAGTGCTCAGGAATGGAATGTTCTGGAGGAATTGAATCTACTAATTAATGAGAAAGGAACTCATTTTGTGGGGGAGGCTCTTTCTCAAATGCCTTTATATGTACATGGAGTGTAATTCCTAAGTGTACAGGAAGCACTCAGTCACTACTTGGTTACTTGACTTTGACCTAGAGATACTTACCTGAACTTCTGCATTGATTGCCCTGAGCTGTAAGCTATAGGAAGTGTAGGCTATGCTTCTAAATACAAGCACAATATAGGCTTAAAGAGATCTTACAGTTTTTCTAGCTTTGAACCCCAAATGTCAACAGCAGTTGCTTTAATGATAATTATTTATTGATTGTACCTACTTGGAGAAGAAGGGTTGGTTGCAAATAGCCCTGGATCAAAGGAAGCTGAGCAAGAAAGTTGAGGCAGTACCTGCAAACACGTATCCGTGTGTGGCTGTGTGTATACATGGTTTCACACATATACACTGTTGACTGGTAGGGCTTGAGTAAAATCCTGAGTGCAAAGTACAGTCCAGTATATTTCACTGGACAATTTGTGGTAAGTGCCAAGTGAACGGGATAAATTTAAGTACTGTGGTTTCAAAGAAGGAGTAATTAACAAAGGCTAAAAATGGGCAGAGAAAGCTTCCTGGAAAAAGTAAGATTGGAACTGGGCATTAGGCTGAGTCAGAGCATGTCTCCGTGTGATGCAGTTGACGAGGCTGGTCCAGCCAGCAACGAGAGGATGGTTCTCTGGCCAGTCCATACCCACCTCTAGGAGGATGGGGCTGTTGATCACCTCATAGCATCCCTGTGAGCACGGTGTATTGTCCCTAAATTATGTCCTGGCTTGCCACTTTTGGGTGTTTTGTGACTTTAAGACTGGCGAGGCAGTGTTCTTAAGTTGGAGGGTCGGGAGAGGGAGCTTAGGACAAACCTTGTTGTGGGGGAAGTGTTTGAATCATCAGTTTCTGCGTGTGTCTGACTTGTTCTTTGGAAATGGGTCCATGAGGGCAGCCTTTAGCTGTATGTTTCTCTCTGGTGATGTGTGGTAGGTGACTGGGGGGGAGAAGAAAAAGGAGGTATAGGTTTTAGACAGAAACGTGGAACCATTCATAAATACTTTAGCTGTTATGCTGTGTGTCAGGGATGGGGTGGGGGCAGTGGGGTGACCAGTGTCGGTTGCTTAGTCGTGTCTGACCTATGGACTGTATCCCGCCAGGCTCCTCTGTCCATGGGATTCTCCAGGCAAGAATACTAGAGTGGACTGCCATTTCTTTCTCCAGGGGCTCTTCCTGACCCAGGGATCAAACCAGGGTCTCCTGCATTACAGGCAGTTTCTTCACCAGTGAGCCACCAGGGACGCCCCGGGGTGACCAGACAGTGGTTTTATATTGATTCATTGGCTCAACTCTCTGTTTTGTTTACTGGGAAACCATTGGTGTCAGTTGTGGCTCAGATGGTAAAGAATCTGTCTGCAGTGCGGGACAGCCAATTTCAGCCCCTGGGTCAGGAAGATTCCCCCCAGAGAAAGGGCATGGCAACCCACCCCAGTATTCTTGCCTGGAAAATTCAATGGACAGAGGAGCCCGGTGAGCTATCGTCCATGGGATTGCCAAGGGTTGGACACAACTGAGCTCCTAACACTTACACTCTCATGGCTGTTGGTGGTTGTACTAGCTGAAGGGAGTGGCCAAGAGCTCACAGTCTCACACAGGCATTTTTTTAAAAAATTAATTATTTTTATTTTTGACTGTGCTGGGGCTTTGTTCCTGGGCAGACTTTTCTCTAGTTTTGGCAAGCGGGGCTCCTCTCTAGCTGTGGAGCGTGGACTTCTCGTCGCTCTGGCTTCTCTTGTTACGGAGCACAGGCTCTACGGCCAGCGTGCTTCAGTAGTCGTGGCTCCCAGGCTCTGGAGCGTAGGCTGATGAGCTGCGGGGCATGGGCTCACTTGCTCCACAGTATGCAGGATCTTCCTGGTATGCAGGATCAGGAATCAAACCCTGTCTCCTGCATTGGCTGGTGGATTCTTTACCAATGAGCCACCAGAGAAGACCTCACGCAGGCCTTGCTGTGAGTCCCCAGGGGCGCTCTTTCGTCAGTGAAGCTGAGATGGAGTGGGGGCTGGAAAGGAGGGGCTGTGAGTGTCACAGGGCGAGGGCCACACTTCTCCAAGGGAACCACAGCTGCAGATGCACGCTTAGGTTCAACGTGAGCCCTGAACAGGAAAATAACCTTGTCTTTTTAAGACCTCCACAATATAACTGTGGACTTCCCTGGTGGCTCAGTGGTAGAGAACACACCTGCCCGTGCAGGAGACAGGGGTTCACTCTCTGGGTTGGGAAGATCCCCTGAAGAAGGAAATGGCAACCCACTCCAGTATTCTTGCCTGGGAAATCCCATGGACAGAGGAGCTTGGAGGGCTACAGTCTGTCCATAGGTTTCCAAAGAGTTGAACATGACTTAACAACTAAACAACAAAAACAACAATTTAAGTACCTCTCTATAAGACAGTGAACTTCACTGCAAACACTCACTTAAGAAAAAGCATGAGCTATGTGACCGTGATCATGAATCCCAAGCTGCTCTCACGAGTGCTTCAGACCATAGCTGGACCCTGGCCTGCTCAGCACATACTCTCTAAATAACTTCTGACTCTTGAGAGGTTGTATGTATGTATGAAGAGGGTGACAGAGGATGAGATGGTTGGATGGCATTACCAATTCAATGAACATGAACTTGGGCAAGCTCTGGGAAATGGTAAGGGAGATGGAGGCCTGGAATGCTGCAGTCCATGGGGTTGCAAAGAGTTGGACATTACTTGATGACTAAACAACAGCAGTGGCAATGCTGTATGTATTTACTATTGAGTCCTAAATTTATATGCCTGTCTAGCAGTGACCTAGCAGTCATCTCGACTTGTATGTTTCAAAGGCATCTCAAAGTCTACATTATCTAATAATGAGCCCATATCCCCACTCCCGCCTGCCCCAAGCCTGGCCACCCTCAGCCTTGCCCTTTCCAACAGATGGCATCCCATCCACCGAGGTGCTGACACTCCAAGTCTGAGGATTTCCTGGATCCCTGATTATTCCTGAGCCTACCAGTAGAATCACCAGGCACTCCTGTTCTCGGCTGCTGGGTTTATTTTGACCCTCTCCACATCGAATCAGCTCTGCAACCTCCCTTGTCTAAACCTGAACCATCTTCTGTGCCTGGAGTCTCTTCTCCACATGGTGGCCAGATGGCCCTGTGAACACAAATCTGAGCATGACGCTCACCCATCTGCATACCCTTCCTAGATCATTCTTACATGAAGTGAACTTGGCTTTCCCACTGGGGCCTCTGAGGCTCTGTGTGATCTCTGCCTCCTCCCCTACATCCCTGTTTGCCTTCTCCTTTGTCTGTGACACTTCAGCCAATTCCACATCATTTTAGTTTCTTTAAAATAATAAGCTCTGATGGCCACAGCGATTTCAAACATATTCATTGTACCTGGAAACTCCTTTTTTATCCATGAGTTCCTAGCTCAAATGTTTCCTCCTCTAGGCCTTAGGTAATTCCTCTACCTGAAAAGTTCTTCCATTTTCTTCTCTGTCATTATACCTGATTTATTTTGTTGATAGCCTTGTCTATAATCATTTGTTCATTCGGTTATTGCCTGTACTGACTGCTGCCCGTGCTGATTTTGCTCACTCATGCAAACCCTGTGTGTCTCCAGGTCATCTCCTGTTACTCTGCCTTTCCTGTGTTTCATTCCAGCCATGCTGCTTTTTGTTCTGCAAAAGTGCTCCTTTTGCTTCTGCTCCAGACCCTTTGCACTTGCTGAGCTGTTTGTCCAGAAAATTTTTTCCCCAGATGTCTGCATGGGTTGACTAGTTTTCTTTAGATTTTTACTCAAAGTTACCTTTTTGGTTAAGTCTTTTCTGGCTCCTGTGTCTAAAATGCTGCCCAATACTGCTTTAATTTTCTTCTTTTGTACTCACTTTACTGCGTGGCACATTTTACTTACCTTACTTCTTCTCTGCTTTCTCCATGGAGAATGAAAATTCTGTGAGTTTCTGTTCTTTTCTTTCTTTCTTTCTTTTTTTTTTTTTTTTACTGTTATATACCCAGTATTTCAAACAGTTCTGGGCACATAGGCATTCTATAAATGTTTGTGGAATGAGTGAACAATTGCATGAATAATGTATGCTCAGCGAACAGCACGCAGTGGGCATTGTGTACACTTTATTGTGAAGTATACATACGCTGTAACTTGTTAGCCATTTCAAGTGTACAGTTAGGTGGCATTAAAGACATTCTCACGGTTGTGCAACCATCACCACCATCTGCTTTGTCCTCTTTTCTGAAACGAAAGAATCCAAGAATAAGTGAGCAACTGAGTGAATGGAAAGCAGGTTTGCAATAAAGGTCCCTTGACTTGGGGCCCAGTGTTCTTGGCAGGAGGGTGAGGGGCAGAGTCTGAGGACCATGACAAGATGCCTGGTGGCTACTTCAAAGAACCCAGGTTCTCTGTGGTTCTGTGTGGTCTGGGCCCTGCCCTGTTTTCCCTTCTTTCCAGCATGCACCAGCAGCCATGCGCACAGCTGCACCATGCCTTCTCAGGATGTGACTGTACTGTTCTGAGCTTTTCTAGTGATGTGAAAGGGGAGTGCTCGTTCTCCACTGGACCTTTCTTATTGGATCCTTATCAGGAGAGGACCCTTTCTGCCTCCCTTGGAGCTCTTAGCTCCTTGGATAATTCCACTGATGACAGGGCAGTGTTACTTTTGATTCTAAAGTAAACCAGATTACACGGAACCCAAAATGTTAAGTGCAGGTCAGAGTCATTGATTGAAATTCTCCCAGATGGATGGAAAGGGAGGATTGCTTCAAGCCCTTTAAAGTTTATTATTGTTTTTCTTCTTACAAGTTTGTTGAATTGTACAGACATCCATGTTCTTGTCCATATCACCATTTCGGGCGCTGCTCTCCTGAAACCCTCATGGCAGATTCTCTCTCCCATGTCCTGCTCTGGATTCCTTGGTGACACTGCAGTGGTGTCTCTTCTTCATGACCCCACTGAAGTCTTAAGATGGAAGCACAGGGCAGGCACATCTAGGTATTGGGTCTTCTCTGCTGAATTTCCAGTCTGATGTATGCTGACACTGTGTCCGTCTGGGGAGTTCAGAGAGGATTCCAGCATAAAGGATTTGAATATAACTTGGCCCTAGGAAAGCTTACAGTACAGGGCCGCAGACAGAGCTTCCCTACCTGCTTGCGGCTCAGCGCGGGCCTGTTCTGTGCACTGAAAGCTGTGGGAGCGCTAAAGCGAGAGAGAAGCCTGCTGTGTGAGGCAGGGGCGCAGGGAAAGTTTAGGCGAGAGTTCACGAAGGTACTTGTCAAGGCTCGAGGGCCGTTGGTGTCGCTGGAGAGGGGTGCAGGGGAGCAGTGAGGCAGAAAGCTGGGGTGCAGGGCAGGACTGTGGTTGGGGCCAGCTTCCTGTCTGATACAGTCAGTGATAGAAAGTGGATTTAATTGGGATTATGTTCATTTCTGTTGTCAGCTCTATTCATTTGCTATTCAACTTGTCTTCACTAGAGATAGTAATATTAGTGTCTGTCAGGGAATTCCTGAGTTTGCACAAAGGTGGCCATAGTGTACAGTCTTGAAGGGTCCAGGGCCATCAGTCAGACTGCTGGTTCACAGAGTTTTCAGGGTTACCTAACCCCCCAGGATTACCCAGCCAAGTAGAAAATAGCAGTGTCCCTTTAGGTAATTAAATGTTACTTCATGAGAATAAAGACACACACTAATTGGTTTAATCTATTTTGATAGGTTTTTTTTTTTCCTGATTACATTCTTCTTAAAAAAATCACCAGTCCATTCTTTGTTTATCTTAAAAGGTGCTAGACTCTTTGCCAGACACTTGGAGTCACTGATATGATAAGACTTCGTGCTTGATTGTTATTGCAGTATTGACAATACTTGTACCCACACAGAAAGCACACCTTTGCCTTTGGGTCAGCAGAGGTCATTAAGAGAAAGCTTCTTTTGTCTTGTTGGAAGGGGAAAAATGTCCTTTAATTTGCATAGTTATTTTTCTGTTCTTAAAATTAAGCTTATAAATGGCTACACAGATGAAAACATTATTACAATTATTTTCTTGACATTTTATGTATTAGTTCTGAGGAAGTGTTGTATCTCAGGGGCACTTTCCTTCTCAGCACTGAGACTTGACAAAGCTCAAGTCTTGATGGTTCTTGTTGGTCCTTGTTGTTATCTTTGCTTTATTTGTTCTCCTGGGTGTCTTAGCTGCAGGCCAGGCATATGGCCCATAGCAGAGTATGCTACTGTCTTTCACTGGGGCCGTATTACTATTTGTTTCCATCACAGTGGCCCATGAAGTAGTTGGAAGATACCACTGATGTTGGTTACATATTACAGAAAAGTAACAAGAAGCTTTTCAAGTTTGACTTGTAGTTCAATTTTCTTTCTTAAAATGGCAACAGTGCACATTTTCTGGTGAGTGCATCCTCTTAAATTTTAAATAGATCTGAATAGAATTTGATCTGTGGATATGATCACTCTCAGTGAAATCTTCAGTGGTGCAGAAATACTAAAAGCTCTTGTGCTCAGAATCATTGCTTTCTGTAATGATTTCCTGGAAGAACAGAAACATCTACGTCCTCCATCAGACTAATGGTTTTCCAGTCCAGCTTTCTGACGCTGAGAGTGAAATTAAGGGAGTCACTCTGGGAGGACCTGGTGACCCTCTTGCCATCACCTTTTAAATTTAGGGGTGCGGTTCACACATGGGTAACTTCCCTTAGTGAGCTATTATGGAGCCACTACTCATATTATTCTCAAATTTTTCTGAGCTGCTTTTGCAGAGGTTTTTTATTTTGGGCCTTTACCGTCTGGTGGAACGTGGTGGCCAGTCTGAGTAGCAGCCAATCCGAGTTTACCTGTGTCACAAACGAAGGGTTGAAGTCTTTTTTTCTCCCATTGAATTTCTACACTTACTCTTTTGATTCACTACCTGGAATTGAGAAATGCTTACACTGTTCAGTTGTGTTTACTTTAGATCTTTGCTTTGTGTCCTTTTCTCCACTGCTGCTTGCTGCAGGGGCTCTCTGAGCTGCCCGATCAGCCTGATCTTAGGGAGGCGTGGGCATTGGAGAGCCCCGGGTTCAACTCCTGTCCCCGCTGTGCCCTGGCCGTGTGACCTGTGCGCTTCAGCAGGCCTCTAAGGCTCAGCGCCTCACCTGTAAGATGGGGCTGCTATGTGCTCTCTCATAGAACTGCACTCACTCAGACCCTAAGTTACAGGCGGCAGAAGCCCAGTTCAGACTGACTTGTATAGAATGAGAGGGTCACTAGCTCATGCACATGGGCAGGGTGCCACTTGCTTGGGCGTCGCCAGATACCAGCCCTCGTGGTGTGGTGGAGGGCTGTGTCTATCCCTCAGCAGTGCTTTTCTCTGCCTGGACTGTCTCCTTCGATGTGCTGGCTTGAGCCATCGGCAGCTTCACATTCATATCTTAGCAGCTTGGCAAGCCAGCCAAAAGAGACCGCATTTTTTCCAATAGAAAAATCAGAGGAGTCCCGTGCAGCCTGAGTCCTTGGCCGGTAGCACAGTCTGTTCTTGTCCTTTTCGCCGTGGCCAGGGAAGAGGGGTTTTGGCCCTCCAGTGGCAGAGGATAGAGTCCTCCACCACAACCACAAGAGGCAAGGTTCCCTCGACGAGGAGGCTCCCGCCAGGAGGGCGGGGTGGGCGGCATCCGCGGCTGAGAGCGGCAGCAACCGTGGCAGCGGGTGGACTGCAGTGACGCCCTGTAGACGAGGCCTCCGGATGGAGCCCTTTCTCTTCTACCCTTCGTTTTGCTCCCCAGGGAGCGAGCTTCTTTAGGTTGGTTTTAAAGCCACTTCTTTAAGGTGATTCTGTCTTTGATACCTCCATAAACTTTTCGTTTGACTTAGCTGCAACTTTGAAGTGTTTTGCAAAAATCTGTATAGAGGAAGGAGGCATGGCAAGGGGAGTGGTTACAGAATCTGTTTCTGTTGTTCAGTCAAAAATGACAGAACCTGCCACAGACAAGACCCTCGGGTAGCCTGAGAGGGTGGGACAGTGCAGGGAAAGGCCCCTTTCTCGGGGCGTCTGCAGGCCGGTGGGCGTGGGTGGTGGGTCATGAAGTGTAGGTGCTGTGACAGGAAGTAGAATACGAGAAAGTGCTGCTGGGGAGGAGGGAGGCTGTGGGGAGGACCACGGGAGGATGCGGGAGAGTCTGAAGAGGGAGGTGCTTTAGGCATAGGCTGTAGGGAGCAAGTTGGGGCGGCAGGAAAGAGAGGTGAGGGAGGGGGGTTGGCTCATCCTAGGCTCTGTGTGTGGTGCTGGGCGTTCAGAGGTGAAGAAGAGTTCCTCAGTGTAGTAGAGGAAGACTGTCAGTCCCAGACGCCCAGACAGGAGTCTGTAGGAGCCTGGCGAGGACTAGAGGGACGGGGTCGTCAACGCATATTCCCAGTGGTGAAGGGCACGAGCCGCAGCAGCAGTGATGGGATGGTAGAAGGGGACCATGGGGTGATGAGCAGCTTTGCTTCTGGGGCAGGAGGCTCACAAGGAGGAGAGGAGAAGGAGCAGGCAGTGGAGGACCCTGGGTGTCAGGTTCAGATGTTCGCTGTGATTCTCTGGGCAGTGGTTCTCCAGGGAAGGCTTCACAGGCTTGTGACCACTTCAGCTGCCTTGGGCCCCATGCTCGGCCTAATGCTCTGCTGGTGTCTGAAAGTTCTTAACAACTTTTTTTCCATTTCAATTGATTTATTTCTTAATTGAAGGATAATTGCAGAATTGTGTTGGTTTCTGCCAGACATCAACATGATTCAGCCATGAGTGTACATATGTCCCTTCCCTATTGAACCTCCCTCCCACCTCTCCCCATCCCTTGGTAACTTTGAAGCAAAGGGCCCTGCATTTTCATTTTTGTGCTGGGCTCCGAGAACGATGTAGCCTGCAGTAGGGTGATGTGGTAGCGGTCTGAGCTGGGCTTTGGGACGTGTCCCTCAGAGTGAAGAAGAGAGAAAGGGTGGAGGTGGGATGTGATTTAGCAGAAGAGAGACCAGGGACCTCGGGGAAGACAGAGAGGGAGGCTTGCATCAGACACCTGTGGCTGAGCCTGAGCCACAGACTGAACAGAATGGGTTAGGGAGGGAGGAGCCAGAGTTGGCTTCTGCCCTTGACCTGGGTGCTCATCATGCTCAGTACTACCCTCTGAGCCAGGGGACTTCTGGTGGATAAGGCTGGTTTTTCAAACCGAAATTTATGAGACTGTCTTAATATTTTTACTCTCAATAGTAAGCTGAAGCTGACATTGGCAGGCTTATTCAATGATTGTAAAATAACCAGAAAAGACATTCTGGAATCAAACAGATGGACCAAGCAATCATGTTAAAAACAGTAAATCATCACTTGAATTTCAGCTAATCACAATCACATTTCGCTTTATTTAATCTTGAGACATCTTCCTAAGTAATTTCCTATTTTGATTTCTTTTACTTAAAGGACGTGTTATTATAGAGTACCCCAGTTAAAGATGCCTGATACATGATAGCTGCTGCTGCTGCTGCTAAGTCGCTTTAGTCGTGTCCGACTCTGTGCGACCCCATAGATGGCAGCCCACCAGGCTCCACCGTCCCTGGGATTCTCCAGGCAAGAACACTGGCATGGGTTGCCATTTCCTTCTCCAATGCAGGAAAGTGAAAAGTGAAAGTGAAGTCGCTCAGTCATGTCCAACTGTTCTCGACCCCATGGACTGCAGCCTACCAGGCTCCTCCGTCCATGGGATTTTCCAGGCAAGAGTACTGGAGTGGGGTGCCATCGCCTTCTCTGCATGATAGCTGACTCCCCCCAAAATCTTACCATGTAGGAAATGATATCTTTTCTGAGATTTCAATAAGTTGTTTCATCTACAAAGATTCATGAGGGAATGCACTTCCCTTTGTTCAATCAACACAGAAATTAACATGTCTGTGTATTTACCTAGTGATTTTTCAAAAACATCTTTCAAGTAAGTCCAGGTTGCCCTGAATTTGGGGTCTCAACCAGGTGTAAGCAGTAGTTTGAGAAGTGGGGCTGGGAAGGGTGTGTGGTTTTGACCTTCAGGCCTGACCTTTAAATACTATACCGTTTCCTGTCTGGCGCAGACATGGACAAAGCACTTCTGTTCCGAGGACGTGAGGTCAAGGCAGTGCCATCCAGCTGCTGTGCTGCAGCATCTTGAAACTGGGAAAGCAGCTCGTGGCCAGAGGGACCAGGGTGTGAGGCTTGGGAGCAGATCAGAGGACTTTGCTCCAGTCTCACGGACAGACTGGTACAGCTTTTCATAGTTTTATAGAAAGTGCCCTCTAGGGAAGTACAGAGGCTCCTGTAGCTTTCTCCCTCCTGGTGTCTGTTGCTCACACCTGGCCGTCCAAAATAGCTGTCTCTGACTCGTGCATCTTTTCTATGAAAGAAGTAATTTAGTACCATCCAGATGTGCCACACTCAATACAGTGTTGTTGTTTTTTTTTTTCCTGGGGCGGGGGAAAGTGTGGAGAAATATGTGATGTTATCATTGGAGGGCCCACAATGTTAGGTGAAAAAGGAAGTTTCCTTCCTGTGCTCTCTGGCCCTCGATGATGGTGATGTGTTTGATCTTATCTCGGTGCTCCTTCTGCAGTGATGGTGAGCACTGCTCTGTGGGCGCTGATTACTTAAGGGCCTCTCTCACGAGGCCTGGCACCTTGAATCGGGAACATACTGTAGACACCTGGCTAGTTCCTCGGTTTCTCCCTCGCCCCCAAGTATCTTGCTGTGAGCACGGTAGGTACTTGTTGTTGGATGAATGGATAAACATGCAGCTGAATGAATCCTGTTTGACCTGCCTGAAGAAAGACACCGTCACTGTTTGTAGAGTGTGACTTCTGCGTGCAGGGACAGCTTCGTGCTCAAGCAGCCACATAACCTCAGTTGGCCCTTATTTGACACCGGAAGCTGTGAAGGTCTTTCTGTTTTGCTTGGTGTTTATTCCCTGGTGGCTGTTGCAGGAGTTGGTATGTAGCAGGTAGTAAATGTTTGTTGAAGGGAGGAACAAATGAGTGGAATACACCTGTCTTTCTTACTACATTCTAGTAGAAGTTCATTTCTTAGTCGTGTATGCGTGTCTCCTTGAGGACCTTTAGTCCTCAAGATCTTCCTTCTACATTCTCGTCTTCCCCCTTACTACCTCCTCTTTCTCCCTCTTCCCCTGTCTCCAGTGATCAGCGCAGATTGACACACGGTGATCATTTGGTATTGGTTCAGGAAAGGAAGTGGCAGTCGGTAAAGGAAAATGCCATGAGTAGGGGTGAGAAGCTCTGGAGTAGGGTCTGTAACCAGTCTGGAGATCTTGTTTAAGTAGGCCAGGTGTGCTGTCTGCATCTAGCAGAGTCCTGCTTTGTAGAGTGGAGTCACCAGTCGCCGCTCTGGTGACTGTGAGAGTGAGGAAGGAAAGGATATGAAATGCTTGGAAGAGTCAAGTCTTGTACCCATTGAAAGACTAGTTCTTATTACCAAAACAGGATGGAATTCAGTTATATTGAATGTGTGGCCACTGTGTATGTACCTACTTCCCAGTCTGCCCTGAGGACTGTTGGCTTTATTTTTCATAGATAACTAGATCAATAAATCAGATTTACACTTCAGTGTAGAAAATTAGAATATCACAGAAATGTATAAATATGAAAACAGTAATTATCCATACTCAGTAGTCCCAAGATAACCACTATTAACCTTGTGGAATAATTTATAACCTTTCCTAGGCAGAAATACATGCATCACACACCACACACACACCACACACACACACCACACACACACCCACCCACATACCCCCACACACACCACACACACACCACACCCACACACCAGACACCCCCCCACACATACCACATACACACCCACCCACACACCACACATACACACCACATGCACACACACCACATGCACACACACCACACACATGCACACACACCACACACACATACACACACACACCACACACACCACACACACAGTGCACATAGACATGTGAGGTGTGATTTCAGTCATCTGATAGTTATTTTTTGTGTGTAATTTTCTGAAGTAAAGTGCTGTCAGCTTGGGCTGCTGTACTGACTACTATAGCCTGAGTGCTTTAGACAACGTTTATTTCTCACAGTCTGGAGGCTGAGAAGGCCAGGGTCCAGGTGCCAGCAGATGTGATGTCTGGGAGCCCATTTCCTGGCTTGCAGACAAGCTCCTTCTTGCTGTGTCTTTACTTTGTGAACAGATGTGAGAGTTGGACCAGGAAGAAGGCTGAGAACCGAAGAATTGATGCTTTCAAATGGTGGTGTTGGAGAAGACACTTGAGAGTCCCTTGGACAAAAAGGAGATCAAACCAGTCAATCCTGAAGGGAACCAGCCCTAAATATTCATTGAAAGGACTGATGCTGAAGCTGAAGCTCCAATACTTTGGCCACCTGATGCCAAGAGCCAACTCTTTGGAAAAGACCCTGATGTTGGGAAAGATTGAGGGCAAGAGGATAAGGGGGTGACAGATGATGAGATGGTTGGAAGGCATCATCGACTCAGTGGACATGAGTTTGAGTAGACTCCAAGAGATAATGAAGGACAGGGAAGCCTGGTGTGCTTGGGGTCACAGAGTCTGACATGACTTAGCGATGGAACAACACTTTGTGAAAGAGGAGGTCTCTGCAGTCTCTTTTTTAAGGGTACCATCCCATTCATGGGGGCTCCACTCTTACGACCTTTACCTCCCAAAGCACCCCTCCCACCCAGTTACCATCCCACTGGGGGTTAGATCTTCAACAAATGAATATTTGGAGGACACAAACATTCAGTCTGTCAGTTCAGTTCAGTCACTCAGTTGTGTCTGACTCTTTGTGACCCCATGGACTGCAGCACGCCAGGCCTCCCTGTTCATCACTAACTCCCAGAGTTTACTGAAGCTCACGTCCATTGAGTCGGTGATGCCATCCAACCATCTCATCCTCTGTCGTCCCCTTCTCCTGCCTTCAGTCCCCAGCATCAGGGTCTTTTCCAGTGAGTCAGTTCTTCGCATCAGGTGGCCAGAGTATTGGAGTTTCAGCTTCAGCATCTGTCCTTCCAATGAATATTTAGGACTGATTTCCTTTAGGATGGACTGGTTGGATCTCCTTGCAGTCCAAGGGACTCTCAAGAGTCTTCTCCAAAACCACAGTTCAAAAGCAGTCTATAACAGTGGTCAATTCCAGGAGAAGAAAGAGTGCTCTCTTAACATTCTTCTGTAACTTCCTCTGGGCCTTGTATGATGTGAGACAGAGAAGATATTTGCTAAATACTCAGTAGATTTCTGGAACCTCAGGGCTGGAAAGATTCTGAGTTATAATTGAATGTTCTCATTTTAAATACAGGAAAACTATGGCCTCGGGGTGGGGGGCCATGGAGCAGGCTCCCAGGTCCCAGAGCTGGATGATAGCAGCGCTGAAACCCAGTGCCTCACCTGGTGTCGTCTTGCCACTGCGCTCCCTGCTGATGAGTTAAAGTGCAGGCACTGGGGCCTCCGTGGGGTTGGTACTTTGAGCAGACAAGCCACTGCTTGGTTCAACCTGCCTTTGTCTCTGGGTTTGGGGGCGCCGCTGTGTCTGAGAATAGAGCCTGAGCATCTTGAAGCAGCTGTTCCCAGTGGCGCTTTTGGACTGTTCTCTCCACATGCTGATTTTCTGTATAGATCCACATCCGGGGCCTCCCTCTTGGCTACCATCATTTGTATGTAGGCACAGACTCTGGACTTGATTTAAGGTTCTCACCTTGGTGGGAATATATTCTCCTGTGTTTTTCATTTAGATGTCCTAACATTTCTCTTTCCTTGCCATTAAAGCATAGCAGAAAGGGGTCCACCTTTCTTCAGGTGGTCCTTGCCTTACTCTCTCACCAATGTATAACTCTACCTCCTCCCGCTCCGTGGTTGTCTTGTGAGCATTTCCTGCATAAGGTCCCCAGTGAGGCTGCCTCCGGGGGCTTCTGCATCTGTGAACGCTCTGCCTTTAACTGAAGAGTCTGAGGAGAGGTGACATCTATATAGGAAAGTTATAGCTCAGTTTGTATAGTGACTGGGAACCCAAGAGAGGGGCAGATACAATGCTTGATACTCAGGGCAGGGCGGTAGGGAGATGGGCAGGCATGGGTTTGGAAGGAGGAACGTTTGAGCTCAACTTGAAAAGGATGATTAGGCTTTGAACTCTTGGAGGTTTCAGGGACAAGCATTCCAGGTGGAGTAAGTATGAGATGAGAAGGGTCAGGGGTGGATCCTTGCTGGGGGCAGCCAGGAAGGACCTGCAGAAGCAGACTGAGTGTTTGCCTTCGTGGGAGGGGACTTGAGGACCACCTGCCTCGTCTTGTGTCTCGGACCTGCTCTAGTACAGGTGGTGCCAGTGGCCTGGCCAGCTGGTGGAACTAGTTCTCCCTTGGGGCAGGGCTCTCGACCAAGGGCCCATGGACCTCTTGGTGCCTGCCATTGGGTTTCAGGTGATCTGGGAACTGCATGCAATTGGGTGCATGATTTCGTATCTGTGTGCACTTGTTTCCCTCCAATTTTCAGAGGTCTCTGTTTCTCTTGAAAAGTGAGGCACCTTACAGTCTGGAAGGAAGAAGATTGGCCTGTGGGTTAGTTTTAACAATTCATTTTAAAAACTCTCAGGTCATAGGAAGTTTATTGGGAGGGAGTTCTGTTCAGTGGGATCCCTCTTCTCAGGCACACCCCCTAGTCTCAGGTCCTTGCCCTAGTGAGCAGGACTGTGCCCCCTTCTTCTTTGTGTCATCTCCCAGCCCCACCACCTGGCCCAGAACTTGGCCTCAGACATGTGCCATTTGTGATGTCTCTCTAGGGAATGAAATGGCTCTGCTGGGGGTCTCGGTCCTCATGTGTGTTGCCCTGTGGTTGAGTGGGCTTTGGAGACTGTCTGGCCATCTGGAGGATCTGGAGGCTGGCCCTGTGGGGGCAGACAGTTCGAATGTCAGTCCCTCTACCTGGCCCTTCCTTGCTCAGCTCAGGGACCAGCTGAGGGCTGGGACTGTCTGCCCTGTACCTGCCAAATGCAGTCTGAGCTCTCTTCACTCAAAGACCGCTTAGATCCTGTGATTGCAGAGAGGGAACTGGACCCAAATGTGCCTCTTTGCCTGTTCCTGGCAGGGGGTGGGGGACATGCTCAGCAACCTCAGCTCACCCCTCCTTGACTTGAGAACAGCTTGTGCCAGCAGCAGCCAGTGCTTGAGTTAGAGTGTAAGGCCTCCTGTGGCTGCAAAACTGCCAATTGGGACACCCCTCCGGGGCTTTCTGCTTGGCGAGTCTGCACTTTTCATGGTCAGGAGCTCTGCCAGGGGGACATGAGGTGCCCAGCAGAGGGCAGGGCGCTGGCAACCACCTCAGTTCAGTTCAGGCATTCAGTTGTGTCAGACTCTTTATGACCCCATGGGGTGACCGTATGCCAGGCTTCCCTGTTCATCACCAACTCCCAGAGCTTGCTCAAAGTCATATCCATCGAGTCGGTGATACCTTCCAACCATCTCATCCTCTGTCATCCCCTTCTCCTCCTACCTTCAGTCTTTCCCAGCATCAGGGTCTTTTCCAAGGAGTCAGTTCTCTGCATCAGGTTGCCAAAGTGTTGGAGTGTCAGCTTCAGCATCAGTCCTTCCAATGAATATTCAGGACTGATTTCCTTTAGGACTGACTGGTTTGACCTCCTTGCAGTCCAAGGGACTACAAGAACATGAGAACCCCGTGAACAGTATGAAAAGACAACCACCTCAGCATTCTGTTAAGTAGCTGTGCAAGTTGGGGCTCATTGGGGGGCAGCTCGGAGCTGTGGTGGTGGCGTCATTTGTGTCCCCACCTGATATAGACTGCTTTATAGCACCATGGGGGAAATCAAGGGAGAGGAGGGGGTCTCTTCATGGTTATTTTAGGTCATTTTTTTCCTTTTTGGAAAGGCACAAAGAAAGCATTTGATTTTCACTTGTTAAGGGATGTGGCCTCTCTGAGAAAGACAGCAACTATGGTGTGTGATGTTCTAGGATGACAAGCCAAGTAGGGCAGGTCCTAATCCAGGTGGGTCTGGGACCCCATTTGTCACTCGCATGAACTCTCTCATGTGTCTCTTTCTCATTCCTTTGGTAGCTCACTGACCATCTGACATACGGAGAGTGAACAGATGCACACAGTTCTTACCTTGAGAGAGCCTTCTAGAAGGCTGTAGCACCGGCTAGTGTCCTAAAGTGTTTTTGAGATGATTGCTGGTGGGGGCTGCAGTGGTAGGCTGGGAGGTGATTGGAAATGTTGCTTCTGCTCCTTTGGAGATGCTCCTATTTTCTATCTTAAAAAAAATTTTTTTTAAATTTATTTACTTACGTATTGGCTGCGTCTGGTCTTAGTTGTGGCACACAGGATCTTCATTGTGGTGCACAGACTGACTAGCTGTGGCACACAGGCTCAGTAGTTGCATCCTGAGGGCTTAGTTGCTCTGAGACATGTGGAATCTTAATCCTCTGACCAGGAATTGAACCCACGTCCTCTGCACTACAAAGCAGAGTCGTAACCACTGGGCCACCAAGGAAGTTCACCTATTTTCTTTGTATTTTTCTAAACCTGCAGAATCTTTACCACTTGTCTCCATCTTTAATCCTTATTGCATTTATAGCCCCTTCCATCATCTGCCTGTGGATCCCATCCATCCATCTATCCCTTCACTATCCAACATTTAAAAGCCCCAAGACAGGAATTCAGGAAAAAAAAGACTTAGTCCCAGCTCTCAGGGAGCTCATCTTTGATTTGCTTTTTCATTGTCCAAATTGCTTTGGGGTTTTGTTCCCTAGCTTAACTGTAAGCTCCTTGAAGGTCAAAGAGGAGCTCTTCTTTGATATTCATGGAAGACTGAAAGATTTGTTGTTCAGTGGATTTCTGGAGCTGTAGTCCTGGTGTCTTTGCTTAATGATAGGCTTAAAAGAATGTGTATCTGCAAAGCACATCTGCCTTCCTGCTTGCCACATTGCGTAGATGTCTCTATGAGAGGCTCTTAGTTCTGGTTTATAAAGCTGGAGTGCTGGGAGGGACTTGGGGGAAAAAATATAATGTCTCAATAGCAAAAATCCCCAAAGTATATCTGTGCTTGAGGCTTTTCTGAAGAATGAGAAAACTTAATTCATGTCTCATCTTTATGCTTCTACCACTTTTTCTGTTTTTAAAAGAAAGGGGTGTGTCAATTGAAGCTGCTTAATTCATTTTTAATGTGGGTCAGAGCTGCCGTCTTCACGTGCCTTTATCTAATCACACCTAGACTTCTGCTAAAATGCTTGCTTCACAAGTTAAATATAATGAGTAGAAATAGGAAGGTGAAACTCAGGGCTGACGACTCTGGTGAGCACAGCTTCCTGCCTGCCTGGGGAGACCTTGCTCTTGGAGCTGGATTTGCACTTGGGGAGTCAGGATTCTGCGAGCCAGGCTGGGGCATTCATCCACAGTGTGTAGCGTAGATCTGCTTCGTAGCAGACGCACCTGGCCCGCTTACAGTCCTGATGCCAAAACAATTGTCATTGTCTCTGAAAAAATTTTTTTGACTTAAAAAAAAAAATCAGGGTTGAGGCCAGGTTTGAATCTCAAAGCAGGTTGACCTACTTTCATCACAGCACTTGCAAAGCCTGCTTTGTGATTCTACCTCCTGAACGTGCTTTTATTGGTGTCACATGAATTGAACACCTGATTTGAGCTGGAGAGAGAGTGAACACCTTGTCTGGGGGAGTGCGATTTCCCTCTGGGCCTGGGGGCGGAGCTTCCTCGAGGTACAGCCTCCCAGAGCCACCCACTTGCTTGCTCCCTGCCTGGGAGAGGGCCCCCTGGGAGAGGATGGCAGCTGCCTCGCCCAAGCATGGGGCTTTACCTTTCACAGAGTGCATTCAGTCTCCCTATTTGACCTTGACAGCAGCCTGGGGAGGCAGGCCCAGAGGGCCACGTCATCCTTGCTCCACAGAGGAGGAAAGGGAAGCTCACATGAGTGGGTGGCGGGAGGCCTAGATTAGAGCCTGTCGTGATAGCTCAACCCCCGTGGGCCTGTTGGAGCCCTTGACCTGGAGCCCCTGCCTTGGGAAGCTTCTGCTCCCTTCCAGATCCTTTGTTCTCCCCTGCACTTGGTTTAAGCGGGTTCAGAAGCAAAGTAGCCCCCACACTGTGCAGGACCCGCGTGGGACAGACTGGCCGCTGAAGTCTCCTGAGCATCCTCATCTGACGGCGGGGTCTGGGTCAGGACGAGGGAAGGGCTCCGGTTCCTCGTGGGCTGGGACAACCCCAAGGCAAGTGCATCAGCCACAGGAATTCACACAGAGAAGGGAGGATTTGCCCACTGTTTTTTTTTTCTTGCCTCTATTCTGTTTTCTCCCCTTGGAAGACTAATAGCTCCTACTTCCAAGGGGCCTCTTCTGCTTATTGGTATCCTTCTCATCTATTTCTTTGATTGTCTTGATTTTCTCTGAGGCAAAGATTCTTACCCTGCAATGTCACCAATGATAAGGATGCATATCGCAGAAGATAGCAAAGCAAAACTAACCCTCTTCGCTTTTTAAAATTCCTTGTGGCCCCTGAAACATATTTATGAGAACTGGAGACTGATTTAGCATAATGAAAACTAACTGCAATAAATGTATCTAATAATACATTATATGTATTTAATATCCTTTACATTGCTGTACAGATCTTCATGAACTTTAGACTGTCTTTAGTTAGGTTGTCTTACTCATCATTTCTATAAACCCTCTGGATCTGACAGGTGGTTATTAAATATTTCTGTTACAGGTGGGAAAGTTAAGACCTAAAGATAATAAGGTCCTTGACCAAGGTTACTTACGAGCTACTGAGCAACTGAACTAAACCCGCAAGCTTTAATTCAAAACCAGACAGGCTCTGTCTTTAACTCCATGACACTTACAGTCTACTTGAGAAGAAAGATATTGAATAAATACCAGGATAAATGTAAGACACTGAGGGATATAGGAAGAAGGACCTAACTAGTCTTGGGGTTGGGTGGGCTGCCCTGAGACAGTGGTGTGTAAGTGAGACACAGAGGCTGGGTTGGCTTTGCTAAGTGAGAAGAGGGTATGAAGATAGATACGATGATTCAGGGTGTGGCATGTTCAGGGAATTAGATGGAGCTTTGTGTAACTAGACAAGCATTGAGCTAGGGATGGAGGACCACAAGGTCATCTTACAGAGGGCCTTATGATCTTTGATTTTACCTAAGGACTGTGAGAAGCCTCTGAAGGGTTTTAGGCAGGGGGTTTACTTGTATTTTAGAAAAGCGGCTTTGACAACAGGGTGGATACCTAATGGGGGAAGGGCAAAAATGAAACAAGAAAGAATTAGCCTAATCAACTGTATGCCAATAAAATTAAAACTTAAAAAATCTGTATAGCTGAATCACTTTGATGTACTCGTGAAACACAATGTTGTAGATCAACTGTATTTCAATAAAATGAAAATGAAAAAGGAAAAGCTAGGGAGCTGGTTATGCAACTATTGGAGTTGTTCAGATGGGTGAAAATAATGGTAACATGAGATCTCCTCAAGAAAATTAGAGCTAGCAAGGGAACATTTCATGCAAAGATGGGCACAATAAAGGACAGAAATGGTATGGACCTAACAGAAGCTAGAAGATATTAAGAAGAGGTGGCAAGAATACATAGAAGAACCGTACAAAAAAGAGCTTCACAACCCAGATAATCATGATGATGTGATCACCCATTTAGAACCAGACATCCTGGAATGTGAAGTCCAGTGGGCCTTAGGAAGCATCACTATGAACAAAGTTAGTGGAGGTGATGGAATTCCAGTTGAGCTATTTCAGATCCTGAAAGGTGATGCTGTGAATGTGCTGCACACAATAGGCCAGCAAACTTGGAAAACTCAGCAGTGGCCACAGGACTGGAAAAGGGCAGTTTTCATTCCAATCCCAAAGAAACGCAATGCCAAGGAACGCTTAAACTACTGCATAATTACACTCATCTCACAAGCTAGTAAAGTAATGCTCAAAATTCCCCAAGCCAGGCTTCAACAGTACACGAACTGTGAACTTCCAGATGTTTAAGCTGGTTTTAGAAAAGGCGGAGGAACCAATTGCCAACATCCGCTGGATCATCAGAAAAGCAAGAGAGTTCCAGGAAAACATCTATTTCTGCTTTATTGACTATGCCAAGCCTTTCACTGTGTGGATCACAACAAACTGTGGAAAATTCTGAAAGAGATGGGAATACCAGACCACCTGACCTGCCTCTTGAGAAACCTTTATGCAGGTCAGGAAGCAACAGTTAGAACTGGACATGGAGCAACAGACTGGTTCCAAATAGGAAAAGGAGTACGTCAAGGCTGTATATTGTCACCCTGCTTTTTTATTTAACTTACATGTGGAGTACATCATGAGAAATGCTGGACTGGATGAAGCACAAGCTGGAATCAAGATTGCCGGGAGAAATATCAATAACCTCAGATATAAAGTTGATACCACCCTTATGGAAGAAAGTGAAGAACTAAAGAGCCTCTTGATGAGAGTGATAAAGTTGCCTTAAAGCTCAACATTCAGAAAACTAAGATCATGACATCCGGTTCCATGGCAAATAGATGGGGAAACAGTGTCAGACTTTATTTTTTTGGGCTCCAAAATCACTACAGATGGTGACTGCAGCCATGAAATTAAAAGAGCCTTGGAAGGAAAGTTATGACCAAGGTAGACAGCATATTAAAAAGCAGAGACATTACTTTGCCAACAAAAATCCATCTAGTCAAGGCTATGGTTTTTCCAGTAGTCATGTATGGATGTGAGAGTTGGAGTATAGAGAAAGCTGAGCCCCGAAGAATTGATGCTTTTGAACTGTGGTGTTGGAGAAGACTCTTGAGAGTCCCTTGGGCTGCAAGGAGATCCAGCCAGTCCATCCTATAGGAGATCAGTCCTGGGTGTTCATTGGAAGGACTGATGTTGAAGCTGAAACTCCAGTACTTTGGCTACCTGATGCGAAGAGTTGACTCATTGGAAAAGACCCTGATGCTGGGAAAGATTGGAGGTGGGAGGAGAAGGGGGAGACAGAGGATGAGATGGTTGGATGGCATCACCTGCTCGATGCACATGAGTTTGAGTAAACTCCGGGAGTTGATGATGGACAGGGAGGCCTGGTGTGCTGCAGTCCATGGGGTTGCAAAGAGTTGGACGTGACTGAGCAACTGACCTGACTGGATGATGTTGGTGACAGTGGGGTTGGACAGAAGTGGAAAAGAGAAGAGCCATTGAGCAGTAGAGTGAGGAGCAGTTTGGGATTGTCTGGTCATGGTAGATGGAAGGGGGAAAGTAAGACAGACTTGCAGGATTCGGGCTTGGATGGGTGCTAGGATCATTTTCTGAGTTAGGAAACCCTGGGGGAAAGGGCCGGTATTGGCAGGGAGAGCGGGATCATGGCCTCAGTTTGGGACCTGCTGAGTTTGAGATGCCTGTAAAATACTAAGTGGAGCGATTGGGTGGGAGCTTATACAAGTGGGCTCAAGGCTAGAGGTGTGACTTGGGAATTCATCAACACAAAGTGAATCGTTGAAATAGCAGGCCTGGGTTAGGTCACCATATTCTGTGTTGTTTTACCATGCATCTTGAGGGGGATGTTTTCTCACACCTTTTTTAGGAACTAGAACTTAAAGCGAGTTATTGTCACATCTGGAGATAGTTTAGTAAAGGGTGCTCCTCAGGTCTCAGCCAAGTCCCTGAAGTGCAAAAGGGAAATCTAGTAGGTGAGTGGAACCAACAAAAGAACTTCCTCTGATATCTGGGTGTTGTAATGGTTGGCTGAAGGAATGCTGGCACAGGATCTCTGAGGTGACAACTTTTTTATGGCTTCTTTTACCCAAGTAGGAGAATACAGCACAATTAGAAATAATTCTGAAATACTTTTATCACATATTGAAATTGTAGTTGAACTCTTTGGATAGGTAGCCAGAGGGTGCCTTCTGTGACTCTCGGGTATGCACAAGTGTCCTGACTGTTGTTATGGAGACGAGCAGGGGTTCACATCAGCGAGAGCACTGGACTTGTGGGGTCAACACCTACCTGTCTCTCTCACTGAAACCTACTAAGTGTTGCCCTCCTGGGTTTGAAAGGAGTCCCTTTTTTGAGATACTCAGAGAGCTTGGGGAGGAAACACCCCCCTCATTGGTGCTGGCTCAGCACCCCTGTTGCCATGAGGAACATAAATGTGACTCAGACACAGTCCTGCTTGGAGCCTGGGGCTGGAGCCTAATAGCTGGGTGGAGATGACACAGACCATTAGCACTGAGGGTGAGCTCTGCTTTGTGTGAGTTCTAGGCATGGTGGGGGGCGTGTAGAGAAGGAGATGCTCCTCCTGCTTGGGGAGCAGAGAAGTGCTTCACAGAGGTTATGACAACCCAGTGAAGTGGTGGAGGTGACTGATGGCTCTGGGCCTCTGGTTCAGCGTTCTCTTGTCTCTGGCAGAGTCGGAGAGCCCTGGCCAAGAGGGACACAGGTCAGCGGGTGGAGCCTCACTTCACCCAGAGAAGGCAGAGGCCTGTGTGAGGACCACTACCTTCTGCCTAGGCAGCTCTTTTTCACCTTCTAGTTTTGGAGGTATGAATTTTTAACCAGGCATTTTCTGACCTTAAAGTTATTTAATGCCACTGCGAAATCATTCCAAAAAGTTGGAACTTTTAAGTAACTTAATGATTTATTGAGTTGATCCATCCAACTATTCACAGTTAGAGGTATATAATGCATATGTAAAACTATAACAGGTTCTGATTTCCTTTGTAGGCGAAAAGAAGTAAAGGTCTCAATTAATATTTTGTCATGCTCACATTTTTTGGAGAACACCTTTCATTGCATAGGAAAGGCACCCGCGTGTACTTTTCCATTTTGCACACTGCCACTGCTCTAATTACGCAAAGCTTCTGAACAGTGACAGATGTGGGATTCTTTAATTCTTCAAATCTGTAGTTTTCCCTTGTGTAAAAATCAATGTCTTGTTTTTCAATTTAATTAAACCTTTAATGAATATTTTATCAAATGAGCTCCATGTCTTGTATTCCATTATTAATGTTGTTTATGAGGCCCTCTCATTAGCATAGTTTATTAACTAAGAGATTACCGAAGGTGGGAGGATATTTTACAGACCATGAATGGGGGAGTACAGGCACATTTGTCTACACGTGTGCAGACATGACCATGTAAAGATGCTGCGGGAGACCGTGGGCTGCTGGAGTGCGCTGTTCGCCCGAGTGCAGTTGTCCTGAGGGCGTGGCCGTTGCTGCAGCGTTTTGGATGGAGTGCGGGGGAGGGGCCATAGAGCATAGAACCTGGAGGCAGAAGGGCCAGTCGTGGGTCAGTGGCAGTCTGGTCCTCACTGGATCACTTCAGCCATTTCCCGGCACACATTCAGGGTCATTTTGCTCTGCCCACTGGCCAGAGTGCTCCTGGTTCACTGATGACCCTGGCAACTTGTAATCTCCCTGCATTCCTGTTTTGGCTCAAGTATATCGTTGATGTCCTCAGCAATACTCTGGCCTCTCATTTCAAGGGACTTTCTCCCTCTTCCTGTAGTCTCCATGCCTGTACCTTGGACCCCGTCGTCTGGGGTAGTGTTCCAGCTCCTGAGCCTCTGCCTTATTAGCCCCTCCCTGTGTGGCTCTGCCTGGGACCTGTTCTTCTTCCTCTGTGATTCCTGAACTCCTTTGCTTTCCTCTCTGTCCAACCTGCATTCCAGACCTTTCAAATCGATTCCCCAAATGGTCTTTTTCCCTTTTGTCCTTTCCACTGCATCTTCTAAGAAATCCCCATCCCTGGGTGGATGGACCCAGCTCTTGTGCCCCTGGCCGCCTGTCCCCTGGCTTATGGCCAGAGTGGCCTTTTCTCTTTCTGTGGGCCTTTTCTCTTCCTGGGATGCTCCTCTCTCCCTTTGCTGCTGTTGCATATCCAAAACCCTCATTTGCTTCGTGGGTGTGGGGGGTGCTGCTCCGACTGCCTGATTGAGGTCAAGTCTCTCCCTGCCCTGGTCTGTTCTCTGCCTGTGTTGTCCCTCGTTGTCTGTGTGCTTCTCTGTTCCAGACCTGGTCCAGGCTTCCCAGGGCAGCCCTCAGTTCAGACCTTCTGTTTCTTTGTGTCCGTGAAATGCCCCAGAAATCTTATCACTGTGGCATCCAAATGCCGTCTCCCAGCCTGTCTCTCCTACTCAGAAGCGGCTCAAAAATCTCTTGTCAGCATGTGTTCTTGAAGACTGTGGTCCTGATTGCAATCCCTGGTGTTTGGAGGTGTGGTGGAGTATTTGTAAAGGGCATGGGGTTTGGACCAAGCTGCTGATTGAAATCATGACCTCACTTCTTAGAGCTGGATGACCTCGGGTTTGGTAACCTCTCAGAGCTTCCTCATCTAGAAGCGGACAGTAGTGCCCACCTCCTGGTATTGTTGAGAGGATTAAATGGGCAGATGCAGGCGTGGAGCGCACAGAGGGTTCAGGGCACCAGGGAGCATCCAGGACATGTCCGCTGCTGCTGCTGTGAGCTGTTCTCCATCACTGTGGGGACTTAAAACCCTACCACCTGTGCTTCCTGCTGTTCCTGTACATGTGGGCTTTCAGTAAACATTTGGAGATTGAAATAAACATTTCAGAAGGCACGGAACCCTCGCAAGCCTGCAATGCAGAACTGCGTCCACCTGTCCAGTAGCAGCTCATTCCCCCTCACTGCGCATCTGGCCCTCTGGGCATCACCGCTTTCTCTCCACCTTTACGTCGCAAGTGGCTCTTCACGTCTTCCTTCCCCCATTCTGTCTGGGATACCCGCTCTCTTTCCTTGGATCTAGCATCATGTTGACTACACCCGCTAATACCAGCTTCACAAACTCTGTGTGTGTGTCCGCTGACTCTGTTGACCCTGCATGTGCGGCCCCTTGTCTACTCAGAGCTGTGTGGATTTGCCCTCATTTCTGTCTTTTTAATCCTGAAATGATAAACTTCCAAAGGTGGGAGTGATGTTTCCTCTTTGCTGGAAACTGCAGAAAGCATGAATGAACTCAGTCCCTCCTACGCATTCAGGAAAAGCTTGTTGACGGAAGGAAATAACCAGGTGACCTAGTTCTGGTGTTCATTAATTAATACCTAAATATCATACGTACCCTGGGATGCTTGTTAAATACGTGTCACTCAACACACTTTGCCACCAACTTCTGGCAAAACCGGGTGGCCGGAGCTTGTCCTTCCTCCTGCCTCTTTCTGTTCTTTCTCTGCCATTCCAGGAGCAGCTGAGTCTTTTCTGCGCTAAGGCAGCAATTGCTCACATCCACTCAGCAGTTGGACAGGAGTTGCTGGGCGCCTTCCTCCTGTGTCACAGGCAGGCCCTTGTCTGGGCTCCGAGGAGCAGCAGTGAGCCGGACAGGCTCTCCTGCACGCTGATGGGGGAGACGCACCCACCGGGACGGAGCTTCCCTGAGACGTGGTCAGGAAAGGCTTCTTTGCTGAGGCATTCCGTCAGCAGGGACTTGAATCAAGTGAGGGGAAAGGCTGGGGCACATCCAGAGAAACGAAATCGAGCCAGAAGGAACAGCATGTGCTGAGGCCCCAAGGAGAAGGGAGGATGTGTGTTGTCTTGAGAAGATGGCAAGGGTTGCATCTGACAGAGATGGAGTGGGGGCAGGGGATTGCGGGAGACCAGGTTGCCTGAGGCCTTCCCAGCTCCTGTGAGGGCCTAGGGTTTTATTCTGAATTAGATGGGGAGCCATTTGAGGGTTTTGAGGAGCAGAGGGACACAGTCTCATTTATGTAACGTCACCCGACATCTGTCAGGAGCTTAAGGAAATTGAACGAGTTCAGTTGTAGGAGGCGGGAAGTCACTTGTACTTTAACAGAAGGGCACCTGTCTAATTACTTCATGGGTGACACCCATAAACAAAAGGAGTGTAATAGCCTGCTTGGAATTAAGTGACTCCAAATGCCTCCTGTTGCTTCTTTTGATGGCACACATGTAAGTGGTAAACAGTTTTTGGAAGAAGTATACACTATCCCAGTGGTTTTAGATATATCTTTTGTCACCACAGAACTCTGTTACTAGCTAAAGCAAAGAATTCCAAAGACTTTCTGTAGACATCACATTTTTCTTTCAGATTTTAAAATGCTATTGCACATAATGTTGTTTAGTTGCCAAGTCATGTCCAACTCTTTTTGACCCCATGGTCTGTAGCCTGCCAGGCTCCTCTGTCCGTGGGATTTCCCAGGTAAGAATACTGGAGTGGGTTGCCATTCCCTTCTCCATGGGATCTTCCTGACCCACGGATTGAACCTGCGTCTCCTGCATTGGCAGGTAGATTCTTTACCGCTGAGCCAACCAGGGAAGCTTGCCCTACTGCCCATATGCCTGTTTTTAAAATTCAGGTACCTTTTGGAGAGCACAAATTGAATAAGTCAGTGTGGGGTGTTCTGAGGTCTGAATTCAGCCACTTTGTACTATTCATCTGACTTGTATAAACCCCCCCACAGACACTTGGCATTTGATGGTGATGAAAATGTTGTTGATCGTAGCTCTGTACAAGAGGGTCTGTTCCCCTCTGTCTGAGGACTGTAAAATTATCAGGAACATGCAGTTGGTGTTGAGTTCATGAGCAAGTGAGGGCAAAGAGGGAGGCAAGGGGTGGCTCCTCTTCACCCTTGAAGTATGAGCAGGGCTGTGCTCCAAGGCCACCCAGGGAGCTGGACTGTTTTACTCCTCAGCCTGACCAGCCCCACCCCCACCCCCTGCCAGCAGGTGGGCCAAAGGCGCTGCCTCACCCTACCAGCTGAGTCGTGACCTTGTGTCCCACCTGGCTCCCCAGCAGAGATGGCTGCAACCCCAGCCAGCTCTGCAAGAGCTGCGATCACAAATGATGTTAGACTCCATTCTTCAGGGAGCTGCTGCTTTTCTTAGAAGGTGTAAAAAAAGAAAGATGTGAGTAAGGCGGAATCTTAGAAGAGGAAAGAACAGAAAAGTCCAGCAATAGAACCCACTGGGCCTGGCAAAGTCTGTTTGACTAGGAGTAAGGGAGGGAAGACGTGTGTGTGCATGCAGGTGTGTGCATGCGCAGGTGTGAAAAGGCAAAAGAAGTGGGAGATTGCGTGGACACACAAGCCCTCACCCATATGTGTGCAGTCTGGTTAATAGTAGTGGCCAAAATTAGACAGCATTAAGGTGAGAAATTGTTTTCCTTTAGAGCATTTGAAGTCACCAGCTGGTCTGAAAGGTGGTTGTCTGAACCTTACTTGAGGGTAAGTCCCTCAAAGGCACTGGGATTACTGAGACTCAAGTCACTTGAGAAGTTAGACCCAGGTTTCTCATGCTGTGTTTTCCATCAGCTCAGTTACTGCAAGTTTTCGCTTGCCTCATGGCAGTGACCGTGCTTGGTATTGGGGCTGCTTGGTGAACAGTCCCCACGTGGAGCTGATGTTCTCCTGTGGGGAACAGGCAGTAAACAGGTAAACCAGAGAAGATAAGCACAGACAGCACCTGCCTTACAGAAGAAATGAAGTGAGGTGACGTGGTACCTGGTAGGTGGCTGTGAAGTCTGAATGAGGCCCTGAGACTGTTTTCAAAGCAGAAGGAAGATACAGAGCTTCTAATACAGAAAGAAGCAGAGTTTTTGTATGTGTGTGCACAAGAGAATGCAGTGGGTACCATGGTTTTTGTGCATGAGAGAGCAGTAGCATCCTCGAGTCCTCTTCCCTTGCTCACATTCTAGTGGAACCCACAGACGTGGGTGTGTGCAGCCGGTACAGTCATGGGCGTCAGGGAGCCTCTTTTCCAAGATCTTTATCTTCCCTTAGACCAAGGTGTGAAGAGTTCTTATTAGAGCATGGAGCCTTTTGAAACTTGAAGACTGTTCTATCATTTTCCCTGCAATCACCCAAATATGAAACGTTGACTGCAAATTCCCCTGTCAGTCTGGAGTTGTGTGCTGGAAGGGGTTTTCTCCCTCATAGTTCTCATGTCCTGTTGTGGCTTTCCCTATGTTTCAATTTGTACGTTCTCCACGTTGTCTGTCCACTGGTTGTCCCTTTTCTGGGGGGAGCTAACTGTTCAGGCATTAGAATGGTTCATTAGTTCAGCTGAGTGATCATACACAGCTGCTTAATAGGGAGTTGCGCCTTGGTGGTTTCAGCCTGGCTTGGTGTTAGCAGTTAGGTTGTGATGTTTGGCTCCTCCCTGGACTGTGTGCCTTTTCCCTGAGGAGAAGGTAAAGGGCACATCCACAAGAGGATGCTGGTGGGGACATTAGGTGGGAGTTGAGACAGATGCTAACAGTACCTTATTGTGGAAGGAAGGAACACCAGAGGTTAAATCAAGGAGTGGAGGACATGCCACACCCTCCCACTGCCCTGGAACCCTCATCCACATACGACCGTCTCCAAAGCCCCAGATCACTGTGGAGGCCCTGAGAGCCAGGAAGGACCATGCGTTGGTTCTCCGTTTCCAATGGGCCCCAGGAGCTGCTCAGCATCTGGAGTTACTTCCCTGCTCCTCCCTGACCAGCTCAGCAGAGCCCACCGACCCAGACCAGACCTTCTGCTATCTCGGACCCTTGCCTGCCATCACCCACTCCAATGACCCCAGCTCCTGGTGACATCTGTCTGACCAGACTCAGTTTGCCTAGAATGCAGTGGAACTTGTAGCAAGGGAGATGTCAGGTAAGAATGAAAAAAGATTGAAAACTGTTTTCATGGTTCTTGCCTTTAAGGACTTTATAGCCTGGCATTCATGAAGATGTGAATGATAGAGGCATCTTGTGACATGTGCCCAGGGGATGGTTCAGACAGCCTGGCTGAGCAGGAGGAGGGGGATGTAGGGTGTGTATAGTAAAATGTATTACTGGATGGTGGCATCTGTTGTTGACAAGCAGCCCAGGCTGGTATCAGGATAGACTTTCCTGATCTCTTAGTGTTTCTTTTCAGTTGTAAAATTCTGTCATCACTAAAGAAATGAGTCTTAGCAGTTTACTGCTTTAAATGTCAGAAAGAAATGGAGAATGAGGTCCAGATCCATAGGACACGGAGAACCTCATGGCATGTACACTGTGAGTACGCCCCTTCTGGCTGATGTTCAAGCAGATTGCACGGCACTTGGGGAGGAGGGGAGGAGCAGAGAACCTGGGTAATCTCAGGCTTACTCTAAGACCTTCAGCCTGGTCCTCTGCCCTTGGGGGGTTCCTGCTTTCTTACGGTTATAACCTCTACTGTGTGTGTGTACACACATGTGAGCCCATGAATTTGTAGAGAGGTAACTCCAGTGTTGGAAGGGATTCTGTCATGAGGCAGGAACCCTGGGTAGTGGTCCTCTTTTTGTCATTTACTGTGCCATTTTTGGGGAAAATGGAGCAGAGTAACAGCTCCCCAAGTGGTGTCCACGTCCTTATCTCAGGAATTCTGTGAATATGCTACCTTACTTGACAAAGGTAACTTTGCAGGTGTCATTGGGTCAAGGATCTTGAGCTAGAGAAATTGTGGATTTTTCAGGTGGGCCCACCCAATCTTTATAAGAAGGTGAGAGACGAGATGTCATGATGAAAGCAGAGGTCAAAGACATTTGATTCCAAGCTAAGGAAGGTGGGGGGGACACCTTCTAGAAGCTGGAAAAGACAAGGAAACAGATTCTTCCCCAGAGCCTCAAGAAGGAACACAGTCATGCCAACACCTTAATTTCAGCCCCATAGGACCCATTCTGACATCTCTCCTCGAGAATCTATAAGATAATAATTTTGTGTTTTAAGATGCTACATTTATGGCATTTTTTTCCCAGCAGCATTAGGAGACTAATATATCACTTACTTCTCTAGAATTTAGTTGTTCAGTTGTGTTCAACTCTTTACAACCTCATCAACTGCAGCATGCCAGGCTTCCCTGTCCTTCACTGTCTACCAGAGTTTGCTGAAACTCATAACCGTTGAGTTGGTGATGCCATCCAACCATCTCATCCTCTGTCACTCCCTTCTCCTGTTGCCCTCAGTCTTTTCTAGCAGCAAGGTCTTTTTCCAGTGACTCAGCTCTTCGCATTAGGTAGCCAAAGTATTGGAGTTTCAGCTTCAGCATCAGACCTTCCAATGAATATTCAGGACTGATGTCCTTAAAGATTAACTGGATTGGTCTCCTTGCAGTCCAAGGGACTCTGAAGAGTCTTCTGCAACACCACAGTTCAAAAGCATCAATTCTTCAGCGCTCAGCCTTCTTCAGTTGACTTAATTCTAAAATGGCAAAAAATGATACCTTCCCTGAGGCGGAGAACTGGACCATGCATTTCCCCCGTGTACCCCAGCCCCCACATTTTTTCTGTTCTAAACTCTATGAGATTAAAAAAAAAAAAAAGCCGAACAGTTCTTTGAAAAGTTTAAAAGGAAAGGGAAGAAATAAACAATCTTCGTGTGCCAGATGTTTTCCACTGTTTTGTCATTTAATTTGTATCACCATCTAAGAAACAATTTGGAGCTCTCGTTTTTTAAAAAATTATTCAAGCAGGTATTTGAGATATTGTTCTGGATGCTAAGGATACAGCAGTGAGTAAACTTGACAAAAATCTCTTCCTTTTGAAGGTTCTGTTCTTTAGGAAGATGAATGATAAACTAAACATAATAACTAAATAAATTATGAATGATATTGGAGGCTGATAATTAACTGGTCTGAAAAATAAATAGAGCAGTTTGGGGGACTAGTCATATGCACATCAGAGGCACAAGAAGGAAGCTCACAGGGCTTAGGATTTGCTCAAAATTGTAGCACTGGGAAGTGGGGAGCTGGACTTAAACCCAGGTCTTTTGGGATCTAGAGGCCTGATCTGATCTTCCTCTCAGGCCAGCAGAAATCTCTGCTTTACTCTGCTTATTTGTTTTTTCTAAGGGAGAGGAGTCCCCAGTGCCAGCTGCTGCTTTAAAAAATTGCTGCCATTCTGGACTTTATATTTTTAACTCCTTCCCGTCTTTGCAATAAAAATGCCAGAAAACTTGGCCAGTTCTGGTGCTGGTGATGAGCCAAGGAATGTAGGCAGCCCAGCGGGCTAGGACGGCACGCACACGGGTCCCTGTTCTATTCCCTGTAAACCCTGGCATCCCATCTCAGGGGAGGCCTGAGAGCAAGGCCACAACCTGGGGAAAATGGTGGCCTGCAATCATGTTTTCTTCTTTAGCATGGCGCTTCTCTCGAGAGTTCGATGTTTATCATTTCCCAATGTTTAGAAATAGATTTTTCTAGGGAGCTGTCAGACTTTTAAAGGGAAACTAAAATTGTTCCTTATTGCCCCTCTCTCCATTCACTTAATTCTCAATCAATTTCTGATTTGACAATGAAGGGTGCTTGGCAGTAAGTCGAATGAAAAGAATGTTTTACTATCAAACATTAACAAGTCACGATTCATAAGTAATTAATAAGTTTTATTAATATGTCTTCATAGACTCAGGTAAGTAAGTGTTAGTTGCTCAGTCGTGCCTGACTCTTTGTGACCCCATGGGCTACAGCCCACCAGGCTCCTCTGTCCATGAGATTTTCCAGGCAAGGATACTGGAGTGGGTTGCCATTTCCTTCTCCAGGGGATCTTCCCAACGAAGGGATCAAACCCAGGTCTCCTGCACTGCAGGCAGATTCTTTACCAACTGAGCTATAAGGGAAGCCCCATAGACTCAAACAGTATAGATTCTAGACTAAGACTGGTTTTGGAATGCCTTCTGTTGAAGAAAGGGAGTTGGAAGAAAAGCCTTGTTGCTCTGTTGTACTCAGTTTGAGACTGCATTTCCCTTTTATTTCTTCTTACTGCTACTTCTACAAAAGCCAAAAGAAAGGCTGACTTCAGAAGAATTAACCCCTGGGGCTAGCTGCAGTGAAAGGAATTGAACTTCTGGTTAATTAGTGAAGTCTGGGGCACAGCTGGTGGAGAGGGATGTGCCAGGCCTGGCGTTGAGAGATTGCGTCTTGGCAGAGTTCTGCAACTGATACCCTTGTCATCTTGGAAGACTTCTGGGTCCTGGACAGCAGAGAAACTTGATTCCACTTGAAAATGTTCTTCAGAGCTCTAGCAGCTTAGCCAGCCCTGGAAGTAAGTAAGTTTTAAGTGGCCAAATTTGGATATGTTATCAGTGATCCTCTTTTTTTCTTTTTTGGTAAATACCACAGGTATGTTCCTGGTAAAAAAAAAAAAATGCTGTATGAAAATTGAATTTTAAGTAGCTTTCCAGTGGAAGGAATCCTTTCCTTTTGCACAAATTAGTTCCTCCTGAAAAGGAAGGGGCTCTGCCTGCATTTCCCCTTTCATATCAGCTTAGAAAAGTTTAAAGTAAAACATGTTCATTTCAGCCATGTAGGAAACAGGAACAAGAACAATAAAATAATATACATTTATAAAATGGAATCATTTATTCCTTGATCTATTCTGAGCCCCTTGCATTTTCTACATGCATTTTAGATTGGTTGTCAGTTTCTGCAAAACACCACCTGGGATTTTGGAAGGGATTCTTTGAATGTTTAGATCTATTCATGGAAATGGCAACCCACTCCAGTACTCTTGCCTGGAAAATCCCATGGAGGGAGGAGCCTGGTAGGCTTCAGTCCATGGGGTCGCGAAGAGTCGGACACGACTGGGCGACTTCACTTCACTTATTGACATCTTATTAGATTAAACCTTCTGATCGAAGAGTATGGGATGGTTTTCCATGAATTTAGTTCTTTCTTCATTGATCTCAACAAGCTATTGTAGTTTTCAGTTTTCATTGTAGAGGTCTTGTACTCTTCCCTCACCTCTGTTGGATGCTGAATGTACATAACCTTCTGAACATACACAAACTTCTGAAGAAACTTGCCCCAACCCTACCATGTACTGCCACCTAGCTGGCTTGTGAGTCACCAAAAGATTCTCTTCTTTGCTTGATTCTTCTTTTCAGTTCAGTTGCTCAGTTGTATCCAACTCTTTGAGATCCCATGTATTGTAGCACACAAGGCTTCCTTGTCTTTCAACTCCTGGAGCTTGCTCAAACTCACGTCCATCAAGTCAGTGGTGCCATCCAACCATCTCGTCCTCTGTCGTCCCCTTCTCCTCCTGCCTGCAATTTTTCCCAGCAGTGGGGTCTTTTCTAATGAGTCAGCCTTTCACATCAGGGCTGATTCTTCTTTTAGAATTCATTATTTCAATCTCAAATGCTTATTGTCCTTGTAAGCCAACTTTTTCCCTCTCCTCTTTCACTTTCATCAAGAGGCTTTTTAGTTCCTCTTCACTTTCTGCCATAAGGGTGGTGTCATCTGCATATCTGAGCTTATTCATATTTCTCCTGGCAATCTTGATGCCAGCTTGTGTTTCTTCCAGTCCAGCATTTCTCATGATGTACTCTGCATATAAGTTAAATAAGCAGGGTGACAATATACAGCCTTGACGTACCCCTTTTCCTATTTGGAACCAGTCTGTTGTTCCATGTCCAGTTCTAACTGTTGCTTCCTGACCTGCATACAGGTTTCTCAAGAGGCAGGTCAGGTGGTCTGGTATTCCCATCTCTTGAAGAATTTTCTACAGTTTATTGTGATCCACACAGTCAAAGGCTTTGGCATAGTCAATAAAGCAGAACTAGATGTTTTTCTGGAACTCTCTTGCTTTTTCCATGATCCAGCGGATGTTGGCAATTTGATCTCTGGTTCCTCTGCCTTTTCTAAAACCAGCTTGAACATAAGGAAGTTCATGGTTCACGTATTGCCAAAGCCTGGCTTGGAGAATTTTGATCATTACTTTACTAGCATGTGAGATGAAAGTGAAAGAGGAGGGGGAAAAAGTTGGCTTAAAGCTCAACATTCGGAAAACGAAGATCATGGCATCCGGTCCCATCACTTCAAGGGAAATAGATGGGGAAACAGAAACAGTGTCAGACTTTATATTTCTGGGCTCCAAAATCACTGCAGATGGTGACTGCAGCCATGAAATTAAAAGACGCTTACTCCTTGGAAGAAAAGTTATGACCAACCTAGATAGCATATTGAAGAGCAGAGACATTACTTTGCCGACTAAGGTCTGTCTAGTCAAGGCTATGGCTTTTCCTGTGGTCATATATGGATGTGAGAGTTGGACTGTGAAGAAAGCTGAGTGCCAAAGAATTGACGCTTTTGAACTGTGGTGTTGGAGAAGACTCTTGAGAGTCCCTTGGACTGCAAGGAGATCCAACCAGTCCATTCTGAAGGAGATCAGCCCTGGGATTTCTTTGGAAGGAATGATGCTAAAGCTGAAACTCCAGTACTTTGGCCACCTCATGTGAAGAGTTGACTCATTGGAAAAGACTCTGATGCTGGGAGGGATTGGGGGCAGGAGGAGAAGGGGACGACAGAGGATGAGATGGCTGGATGGCATCACGGACTCGATGGACGTGAGTCTGGGTGAACTCCGGGAGTTGGTGATGGACAGGGAGGCCTGGTGTGCTGTGATTCATGGGGTTGCAAAGAGTCGGACACGACTGAGCAACTGAACTGAATACAACTTTTGGTGGAAATAAAAAAGGAACCATTTAAACACACTCTTTTGAAACTGAATGGCATACTGTGAATGTCTTTGGTATCTTGTGGTCTTCTATAGATATGCTTGCTGACTCCATAATATTCCATTAAAATGGTTGTTCCCTTTAACCTATGTTCTATTGTTAGAAATTTAGGTTGTTTTCTTCTTTTAACTGCTATAAACCATGGTGCATTAAATATCTTGGTGGCAAAATTGCCATATATGTCCATGAGTATTTTCTTAGAATACATTTTTAGATGTGCAGTTGCACAACAGAAAGTATATAGAGCATAGATTTTTGTGATTTTGATATGAGTTTCGAAGCATTTCTTTGTTGTTGATTTTTAAAAGGTTATACAATTGATAATTTTTGGTGTTAAAGTAATTGGATATTCAAGAACCAAGACTTTTCGAGTTACTTCACATTTCTAGGCCTCAGTTTCCTCCTTTATAGAGTGGGTATAATAACAGCTAATGAAATGTGAGCATTAGTGGAATCATGGAGTATAAGTCAGACCCTAGGCTGCATGTGAACTCTCTCCATGGAGACCTGTTAATTTGTATAGCAACCGCTCCTGTTCACCAGAGCATGTGAGGCCTGGCGTGGTTCCCTCTCCTTTGCGCCCTCTTCCCAGGTCGCCACCACGGGCACGAGCAAGCCTGCCGCCCTCTTGGTGCCCTGTGCCCAGGGTTGAGATGTCGGTCCTAGTTCTGAAAGTCTGCCTTCAGACATTTATATGTTCAGACAAACTAATCAGGCTGAAATTTCTCATGCTTATTTGCAGCTAGATGAAGCAATCCATTTAGTTGCTTGGAAATCACCCAGGCGTGGAAGAAACTGGTTTCTCGGCCTTGAGAAATTCTGTGGATAGGGAGGTACTGACAGGCGCCAGGGCCAGCTTGGTGAACTCGGAATAAGGGAGCCAGGCTGAGGCGCTCGGTCAGGACCTCCGTCTGTGGCTGAACTGGTGGCTCCCTAGGGCTCCCCACTCTGTGTCACCTCCCCCTGTTGCCACTGCACATGCTGAGGGGATTCCTCAGCTCCTCCTCTGAGGAGCTCTGAGCTTCTCACTGGGAAAGCAGGGCTTGGCTTTGCTTTCCGTTTCCTCAGTGGTCGATAGAGACGAGATATTTGCTGATTCTCTTCCTCTTTTTCCTGAGGGAGAGGCCCACGGGCCCTTAAATACGCAGTTGCTTTCTGTTAAAATCCCAGTGATCCCGTCTTCGGGGTGTCACCAAGGGCTGTGGGGGAGGAGGCACTGGCTGTGGGTGGGGTTTCAGATCCCAGAATGTGTCTCCCTCCTATATTCAGTCTTCACTACCCAGGGGACAGGGGCATGCGGAGGCTGAGGGGTGAGAGGAGCAAGCCCAGACACGCAGCTGGTCAGTGGTAGACTTGAGGTCCCCATCCTTACAGAGTATGGTTCCATTGCTGGTGCTTTTAACCACCAACGATACCATCTTTCAACAAATACCTGCTTATCAAAAGGTGTTTTGTACCTGTCCAATCATGAGGTTTATTATTCACCCATCAGTTACGCTGCTTTTGCACCAGAGTGTGCAGAGACAAAAAGGTATGATACTTGTCCTCAGAAAAAACTTTCATATAATTGTAGAAGCAACAAAATAACAAAATAATAATATGAAAGTAACTCACCTGTTTAATACATAGATCTAAACCCCCAGATCTTGCAAGAATTTTGTTCTGAATGATAAAATAGGTGGTCCTCTTACCTAATATGCACACACACCCTTTATGCCGTATGCAGTACCACAGGTCTGATGAAGTGTTGATACTTTTCTTTATTGGCAGTCCTGACATGCTGGGTTATCGACTCTGAAACTTTGCAGTTTGGTCTGAGTTTGATGTGAGCAGGGAAACCATCTGGGGCTGATACCACTTACTGTTTTCTTTTTGAGGTCATGCCCGTTTGTCATGAACATAAAGATTCCAGCCCCTACTTCTAAGGTTCTGATGTGTTTTCCAGTTTTGTGAATCTGCTCACTACCTCCTACCCATTCTGTGTGAGGATCATTAACGTGCAAAGAGGGTTGTGTTTCTTCTCTGTACATCCCATCAGCATAGGTCAGGTCAAGCTTTTCTTCCTGTCACAGGTATTGAGGGTTTTAATTTTAAACTATGAAATTACATTCTAATACGAAATATTCTCCTTCCATTTTACACCCACTGCTGTGAGCCTACACACTTTCCCAAGATGTATCCTCTGTGGGGTGCACCCCTTGGTTAAGAATCACTGGTTCAGTAGCAAGGGGGAAGGCAGGCAACTGATTAAAACAAACCCCAGGATTCTAAAAGTAGACTGATTTGGGGTATGGGAGGAGAGCCCTGCAGACCTCACACAGTGCTGAGAAGAAAGTGTTCTCTTATAGCTTAACCGTTGATTTTCCTGACTCCATATAGAAGATGTTAAATTAGGTTAGTAGTGCTGCTGCTGCTGGTAGTAGCTACCACTGAGTATGTGCTAAGCATTACAGAAGACACTTTTCATATATTTAATTCTTACAGCGACTGGCTCGTGGAGTTCAGCTTTCCCCCCGTCTCACAGCTAGGTAGTGAGGTGCTGCAGTTTTAACCCGTGTTGCTTGGTACCGAAGTCCTGTGCTTCTAACCCAGACACCCTGTTGCAGCTTCCTGTTGCTACCCTGTGTGCTACTGCAGCCGCATCACAGAAGTTTTACTCACCTGAGTTGTCCTGGATTGTCTTTGCTGTCACAGATCATTTCTGGAATGAGAACTGGGTGTATGTGAATGTGTATGGTCTCATTCATTAGGTGGTAAGGTGTTGTGTGGTCAGAGCTGATGACTTTAATCTTTCTAGAGAGCATGTTTAGGTGGACCATGGCTGGACCTTGATGCAGGAGCCAAGACTGAGTTCTGGGTCTTACCTCTCATGAAGTGGTTTTGAAACTTTGGGAAGCTCCCTTCCCATCCACCACTAACTAGTTATGTTTCCCTTCTCTTTCCTCCTTTCTATTCCCCTTAATTTTATTTGATTATAGTCAATTTACAATGTTATATTAGTTTCAGGTATACACCAGAGTGAATCTGTTATAGATATACGTATATCCACTCATTTTTAGATTCTTTTCCTGTTTATGTCATTATACAGTACTGAGTAGAATTCCCTGTACTATCCAGTAAGTTCTTATTAGTTATCTGTTTTATATATTGCAATGTGTATATGTTCCAATCTCCTAGTTTATCCCTCCACTGTGTATCCCCTGGTAACAGTGTTTGTTTTCTGCATCTGTGACTCTACTGTTTTATAAATAAGTTCATTTGTACCCTTTTTTTTAGATTCCATGTAAAAGTGATATCATATGATATTTGTCTTTTATGTCTGACTTACTTCACTCAGTACAATTCTAGGTCTCTCAATATTTCTTTGAATGGCATTGTTTTGTTCTTTTTATGGCTGAGTAGTGTTCTATTGTATATGTACAGTGTATATGTACCGCATCTTCTTTTATCCATTTCTCTGTTGATGGACATTTAGACTGCCTTCTCATGTTCTGGCCATTGTAAGTAGTACTGCAGTGAATATTGGGGTGCATGTATCTTTTTGAAGTATGTTTTTTCCAGGTATATGGCTAGGAGTGGGATTGTTGGGTCACAGGGTAGTTCTATTTTTAGTTTTTAGTTTCCTTTTTTCAGTTCTCTGTAGTGGCTGTACCAGTTTACATTTCCAGCAACAGTATAGAAGGGTTCCCTTTTCCTCACACCCGACCCAGCATTTATTCTTGGTAGAGTCTTTGATGATGGCCATTCTGACCAGTATGAGGTGATACCTCATTGTAGTTTTGATTTGCATTTCTCCAATAATTAGTGATGTATCTTTTCACATGCTTTTTGGCCATTGGTATGTCTTCTTTGGAGAGATGTCTGTCTTGATCTTCTGTCCATTTTTTGATTTGGGGTTTTTTCGTGTTTTTGACATTGAGCTGCATGAGCTTTTGTATATTGTGGATGTTAATCCCTTGTCAGTTGCTTTGTTTGCAAATATCTTCTCCCATTCTGAGGGTTGTTATTTTTGTTTGTGGTTTTCTTTGCTGTGCAAAAGCTTTTTTAAGTTTAATTAAGTCCCATTGTTTATCTTTATTTTCATTACTCTAGAAGGTGAATCAAAAAAGATCTTCCTGTGATTTATGTCAAAGACTGTTCTACTTATGCTTTCCTCTAAGAGTTTTATAATATCTAGGTTAACCTTTTGGAGAAGGCAATGGCACCCCACTCCAGTACTCTTGCCTGGAAAATCCTGTGGATGGAGGAGCCTGGTAGGCTGCAGTCCATGGGGTTGCTAAGAGTTGGATACGACTGAGCGACTTCGCTTTCACGAATTGGAGAAGGAAATGGCAACCCACTCCAGTGTTCTTGCCTGGAGAATCCCAGGGACAGGGGAGCCTGGTGGGATACAGTCCATGGGATCGCCAAGAGTCAGATGCGACTGAGCATATACCGTATTGTTAGATCACTTGATTCTCTAAACCAAATGAAAATGCTTCATAAATTGCAAAATAGTATTTGTGTACTCTTCATGATGAAAAGATGAAGAAATGGAACATTTTGGTTTAAGCGTAGCTGCTAATCCTAGTTCATGTAGCAGCACTAAAGTCAGGCAATCGGAGATGATGGGGAGCCCAGAGATGACATGAGGTCACTGGAGCAGAGACGCCTGGACTGAACTGTGTATTAACATCTCTGGGCAACTTCAAAATCTGTAGCATTTGGGTCCTTTCCAGACCTGTGGGGTCAGAAAGTTGGAGGACAAAGGGAAGGGTGGACCATGGAAGTTGTAGTCATCATTGTTATGATCTTAAAACCGTTCTCAAGGTGATTCTGGTGCTGCTGGTCTGTGGACCATTGTTTGGGAACCTCTGACTTGCATGGTCTAACAGAATTAGTTGGTTATATTTAATGGGGTTCAAGAGAATTTGGGAGGGTGTCTGATAGTGGGTATCTGCATTTAAGTAAATGCTCATTAGATAATATGAGAGAGGCTATACAGGCAAACTTGTCTGAAAGAAATTCTTGACACCTGAAACCTGGGGCTGAGAGTCTGGCTCTGTTTCTTATTAAGGTCAGTGTTCACTGGCTGACTGCTTCTCTTGCCATGGGGGTGCAGTGGTGATGGAGACTGTTAACTGGGTGAGGCATGGGGGTGTAATTGAAAAGATTTGGGAATGGGCAGTTTTGGAATCCTGGTTTGTGGATGGCACACTGGGTTCCCATTCTGAATGTGTAGGTGTCATGGCTCTGTGGGTGTGGGATTTTGCAGAAGGAAAAGCTGCAGGCAGAGAGCATAGTACAGAAGATACGGTGAACAGGCATTTGGGGAGCTGGCCAGCAGACAGGAGGTTAGCCTAGTCATTCCAAACTCATTAGTCTGGGAGCAAAGAATGAGCTGTAGGCTGTAGTTCAATGAAAAGAGAGGCCTGGCATATCTTTAAAAAGGTGGATTAGGAATGGAAAGTTTATTAAAGGGCCATTGAACACCTCCTCATCCCCCTACTCTCCTTTCTTTCTGTCTGTAGCTAAAAAGCCTCTAAAAGTTTCTTAGTGAAGTGATCACAAAAGCTAAGTGGGATGCCAGGGTGGGTCAGTGATAGCCCTTGGACCAGCATCTAGCAGCTGGTTTGGATTTAGTTTTGCTATGAATGGGGATAGGCATCCTTCCTTTTTCAGAGCTGCCATAGAGCTGGAGGAAGCAGTGGTTATGAATGGCAGCTTTGTTAACCATGAAGTGCCATTCACATATATGGAAGCATTGCCTGTGACGTGGACATAGCATCCACCTTGGCACTGGAGGAGAGAGCAGTCCCTGCCCCTGGATGGGGCTGGGGGTACTCGATAGTGAGGATAGGGCCCCAGTTCTAAGGATCTAGAGACATGTGCCGTTACCTTCAAATCATGGTCTGAGATGCAGGAGTGGCTGCCTCCCGAGTCCGCTGCAGGGCAGGGCTCTGTGCTGACTCCGGTGGCACATCTGTAGTGGCTGTCTGATTTTCCCACTGAGGCTGTTGCATGGCATGGCTTGTTACACCGTTTCCAGAACTCTGCTGTGACTCCATTTCTTTGTCTTCAAGAATGTGATCATTAGAGGTAATCTTGGATCCATCTAACTGATTAACCCCACCCCCCGAAAACAATAGATTATGCATGCATGTTGCTACTGTTCTTTTAGGAATAAATGACCTGGTATACCCCACACAGCATTTGTCAAGAGAAGAGCCACGAACCCAGGTAGAGACCACCATGGTGGGCTACCCTGTGTGTCTGGTGCTGAGGAAGTTATTGGGGAGATAGATGGACTGTCCTTTTTCTGGTCTTTTAGAGTACTTCAGTCTTTCTGGGAAGATAGTGAACAATCCATGTGTCCAAATGACTGGTAGGCTTTTAGGTTTTATAGGAGTTGTACAGAGAGAAAAGAGGACTCAAAATAATTGAAGTGGTGTAATTGATCAGCACGCTGAAGGGCAAACAACTACGGATCACGCAAACCAGAGTAATAACTTCTATGCAGAGTGTTTTACATTTTATAGCTTTGTGAGCCTGGGATGTCTTCAGGAGCCAGACAGGCAACAAAAAAATCAGAGAAGCGGTTATAGGATGGTGAGGATTACGCTATAAAACACAGCATTCCAAAATTTAGAACAGAAGCATAGTACGCTGCTTCTGATTTTCAGAGAGCATGTATAAATACGACCCCTTTTAATGTTCATAGTGCACTAATGAAGCAGGTCTGTTCTCGTCCGTGGATAAGAAAACATCAAATGCAGTCAAACCAAGGCAGTGCCAGCTTGTGGCCTGAAGCCTGCAGTGTGATCGGCAGAGCTGTGCTGTGCTTCCCCTAAAGGCCTGGGCCCTGGGGACCCAGCCACGTGGGAAGAAGGTGGCGTGTCTCCTAGTGTCTGCCGCATCCCCAGAGCTGCCTCCATCATTCTCTGAGCACGGCTCTGGGGAGATGTTTGTTTCTTCTCTTACCCACTTTCTTAAATGGACCTGGGAGGAAAAGCCTGGGAGATGTCAGCAAGGCTGTGCAAGAGCGAAAGAAAGCCGTCACCCAAGTCGGTGCCCGGGTCCTCTTGGACAGAATCACAGGCCCAAAGTGCTGAAGTCAGCTTTGCCACTGCATCAAATTGGCTGACTTGAGATTTCCCAACTGTCTCTTCCTTTTTATCTTTCAACTGTCTTAGTCATTTTTCACCAAAATAAAAAGAAAGATTGAGAGATCCAGTTGAGCTCAGTTGAACCCAAAGCGAAGATGCCCCTTGTACTGGGGCTGGACTCCCCTGAAGGAGAGAAGAGGTGTCAGTTACAATTAATGTGAGCAGTCTCACTGGCTCGAAAGACCTCTGGTTACAGCAGATGTGACAACATGAATTACCTTCAATTACGGTGAACTACATGTAACCGCACACCTTGATGGGAGCTGGCTGCTTTGATATCCCTGACCATGGAAGGAAAAGACAGGAGGGTAGACCTGGAAATGACAGCTGCCTAGGATCTGGGTGCTGGGCAGGCCAAGGAATATGGACATTCTGTACCATACTCAGAGGTTGTAGATGATGTGGGGTCTGGTTCCTGCAATGGCTTGAGGAAGGAAAGTACCCACTTGAATGAGGTATAACTTGTATACAGTGAAATGTATACGTTGCAGTGTACAGATGTTGACTTTAGGTAAATGTATATACCTCTGTATTTACCACCCCAATGAAGATACAGAGCATTCCCATCACCATCAGGTTCCCTTGTGCCTTGTCTGGTCAGTCTCCACCCCTATTCTTGACTGAAGGAAAGCACAGATCTGCTGTTTATTACTGTTACAGGTTAGATTTGTCTTTCCTGGAGCTTCATAGAAATGAAATAATTCAGGATGTACTCTTGTGTGGGTTATGAAACCTTTGTCCTTTTTATTGCTGCATGATGTTCCATTGTATAGATGTGGCACAATTTATCCACTTAGTTCATGTTGGACATTTGGGTCCAAACACTGAAAACATCTTTTTGCCTATTACAAGTAAAACTGCTATGAACCTTCTTATACAACGTTTTTTCACTCTTGGGAAAAATAGCAGCTTGGAATTGCTGGATCGTATGGTGTGGTAGGCTGAATTTTGGTCCCCATTGTCTTTGCCCCCACCCTAGGTGGTAGACCTGTGAATATATTACAGAAGGAACTTTGTCGATAGAATTAAGGTTGCTGATCAATAGGCTTTGAGGTAGGGGAATTATCCTGGGTTAATGGACCAGTGAATTCCATGGACCCTTAAAATCTGAAAAGCAGGGCAGAAAAACCAGTTATAGTGGTGTGGTAGAAGTAGTCAGGTTAAGAGAGTGAGAAGGACTCAGTGATGTGTACTTTAGCTGACTTTGAATGTCGACACTATTGAACTGCTATGTAACAAGGTGAGGACCTAGGACTGTTTCTGCCTAAGGAGATGCAGCCTACTTTGTTACATGTGAAGAAGCTCTCACCCATAACCCCAGTGAGGAGACACATAGTCCCAGCAGCCACTGAATTCCTATCTGACTTTATTAATTACTCCTCCTAGTCACAATCCCATTGAATATTCTGTTGCCTATTGATGAAATTCTTAACTAAGTTAACTTCCAACAACTCATACATAAAATCAAAATGGGAAGGAGAGAAAAGAAAATAACATGTGCAAATGAGAAAATAAACATAGTCTTAATTTCTGTTTGCTGCTGCTTCTGCTAAGTCACTTCAGTCGTGTCCGACTCTGTGTGACCCCATAGACGGCAGCCCACCAGGCTCGCCTGTCCCTGGGATTCTCCAGGCAAGAACACTGGAGTGGGTTGCCATTTCCTTCTCCAGTGCATGAAAGTGAAAAGTGAAAGTGAAGTCGCTCAGTCGTGTCCCACTCTTCTCGACCCCATGGACTGCAGCCTACCAGGCTCCTCCATCCATGGGATTTTCCAGGCAAGAGTACTGGAGTGGGGTGCCATCACCTTCTGTTCGCTACAGTCCTAACTTCTGTACCCGACCATGTGACCATGGTTGCCATTGATGGTTTCCTTTATCTGCTCCCCGGTTTGTATCTGCCCTGCCCTCAGACACAACACTAGCTGATCGGGATTCTTTACTTGATGGAACGACCTACATCATCCTGAAGGATCCAAACCTGCAGTTCCCTGCCTGGTTTGCCAGAGCGTTCTCTTAACCTTTATGATAGGGCATGGAAGTATTAAGAGAAGCCCTGGAGAACTGCCTGGTTGCTGCACTGCCTGCTGGTCTCCGTTGGATAAAAGCAGCCAGTTTCCCCTTGCCAGCCGGAATTAGTCACTGTAGTCAGTGGATTAACCCCGTTTCCCCTGCCAGTTGGTTCAGTGGCAAAAGAGACCTAAATGTCCAGATGGTGTTCTCATGTTCAGATTTATGCACCCTGGTGGAAGTGTTCCTTCCTTGGGGATGGAGGTCTCCAAACCACACATCACAGCTGCTGAGATGGGAATCAGGTATCCTGTGAGCTGTGATAGGGAGAGAGGCCTCGCTCACTTCCACCCTTTACATTCTGGGTCGTGTATTCTGGCTGAGAGAGAGACTGCACAGTGCGTTGGTTTCTGACTCAAAGCATGGACTGCCTCCTGTGACACCGAATCCCACCCTTTCAGGGTGCTCTGTTCCACCTGGTGCCGTAACGGAGTTTAGAAGCCTTTTCACCTTCAGCCAGTCAGCCACTTCCAGCGCCAGGGCACTGCCCGTACTTGTTGTCGTCCTGATAACAGGTTTCCTGCTGGTTCTGTGTTCCTATTCCAGCTGGCTCATTGATTCTCACGTTTCCGATCTCGTCTGCTTTCTGTTACGACTTGGTGTGTAACTTGAGGTAAATCTTTTCCTCTCTCTGGATCTTCACCTCTGCATCTGAAGAGTGGGAGACTTGGACTTGATCATCCTTTGAAAACCTCCCACTTGGAGTGTGTTCTCACTTGAGTGACCTTGCAGGGTTTGTCGTGTGAAATCACTTGGGACAGTGTGGATCGGAGTGAGCTGTTGATGCCAGGGTTGACACGTTGGGGGGCGGGATTTGAGCCTTGAGACATTCCCACCATCATCATCAACATCATTATCATTGGTGTCTGCGGCTTGGATTTCATTCTGTCTTTAGCAGAAGGAACGGTACTGGTCCACCAGTAATCACGCCACCGTGTCTCTTCCCCAGAGCTCTGGGATCATTGCTCCTTCCTGAGGGTGTGGGTGCAGAACTGCTGAGAGGGATGGGGAAGGGCCACGCTGTGGAGAGCTGACCAGAACAGAAAGGTGGAGGAATTTGACGTTTCCAGGCTATGCCTCCTGCCTTCCTCTCCTTATCCCCCGCACAGAGGTGCGCACACACATATTCTTTCTCTCTCCTTTCCTAACAGATGCAGACGCTCTGGAGTCAGCCAGTCTTAATGAGGAGACAGCCATTCCAGTCCTTCCTCCTGCCCGCCCTGGCCTGTTCTGTTCTTGGCAGTTGCAGCAGGCCTACGAGGAAATACGCTATCCTCTCCCTGGTGGTTGGGTTTTTTTTTTTTTTTGAGATGAAGACCTAAAAATATTCTACTCTATAATTGGTTGTCCAATCAGCCATGCAAATAAGCACTGTGGCAGAGTGTATAGGAGACAAGGCAGGAGGCTTGAAACTTGGAATCATGCCAGCTTTGCCTTTTTTCTTTTTAAATAATGTGCTTGCAATCTGAATTTGGGAGTCAAAAAAGAGGAGGATGTACTGGGCAGATTTCCCTCGAGGCAGGCACTGGACACTGATGTTGTGTCTACCTGGTGGGTTGAGAGCAAAGGGGGTAGGGCTTGGTGTCAACGGGGAATTTTGGAGCTGGTGTTACTGAGTATGGTTGGGACGATTTGACTTACTGTGCTTTGGACATCTCTTGCAGCCTCTGGGCCTTTCTCTTATATGATGCTTACCTCCGCCTGTGCAGCTGCCTAAAATGCCGCCGCCCTTTTTGCTGCTTCTGCACGTTTTGTGCATCCCTCAAGGCCCAGCACTTGCTTGATGCTGTCAGGACCAACCATGCATAGCAACTGCAGCCTCACAGTACTCTGCCTATAACAGAAACAGCATCCTCGCCATAGCTCTGTGTGACACTCATGCCTGCAGCCTTTACTGTGTCCCCTGTGTCTATTTGGATTCTCCCAGAGGCCCTCTGGCACTGGTGGGGGGTGGGGAGGGCATGGGGGCAGGGAGGAGGACTTCAGTGTTTGGGCTCAGAGTGCATGTTGGAGTCACATCCTGGCTACTCTATGGGACCCTGAGTAAGTTACGGTGCTTTCTAAGCCTCAGTTTCCCCCTCTATACAACACTGAGAGTGATATTTGTGGTTTCTTAGGGTGTAGGATTATGATAGTTGAATGGCACAATGGCTATGAAGGACTCGGCAGAATGGCTGGCTTGGAGGCAGTGCTTATGGATGCTGAGGGGGTGGGGATGTAATTTTTGTAGTTGAGGGAGAGGGAGTGAGGGGAGGAGGCGACTTCATCGGGTTGCGCCGTCAGTCGTGGCCACCTGGCACAGACTGTGGATGGTCACCTAACTGCATTATTCAGTGCCGGCTCCAAGGCCAGCCCCCTGGCCACTGTGCTGGCCCGGTGGTTGGTAATCGGGTGCAGTGGGGAGGAAGGCTGTTTCCCGTGAGCACCCAGCATGCTGGGGCCGGTGGCGGGGGGAGGCATCTTCATGCAGAGGGGAGAGAGCCTGACTGGACACAGAAACTCTGTGAGGAGAGTGCCCTCTGCACCCAGGACAGGGCCGGCCACATTGTCAGTGCTCAGTCCTCCTTTGGGAAGGAATACCCAGGATTCCTGAGCTGGGGTGCTGGCTGTCCCCCTGACCTGGGTAGCCCTGACAGCTCCCACAGCCCTCAAGTCACAGGGACCACTCCACCTCTGCCAACCTTGGCCCAGTGCAGGAGGGGCTGGGCCTTTAGGATGCGGTTCTCTGAGGTTTGCTGGCAGCCACCCTCCACCCAGCACGTGTCTTACCTCAGTTGTGCTTTTGGAGAACTGGGTAGAGAGGCAGGAACATGGCAGTCTGACGGGGCTGACTGGCAGGGAGGGTGCCAGGTGCTGGCAGAGCTGTGGGCGGCGTGCGGCTGTCCTCAGATGGCCGGGCTGGCCGCTCCGCAGGAGTACTCAGCTCATGGCCAGCCTGGGTTTGTGCTGACACTGAAGGACTTCCCTGACAGCCAGACCTGCTGCTGTTGCTGTGGCTTCATCAGAGTCGAGAGCATTCTTACAGCAGGCCCCACTTCCCTCTTTCTCTGCTGGTCGGCAGCCTCCAGAGTCCGGTTGGCCGTGGGGTCAAACCTCTGAGCATGGTATTTGGGGCCCTGGAGATGCTCTGGCTCCATCAGCTCTTCCCGGGTCATCTCCTGCTCACTTCTGGTCGGCAGATGCCAAAACCTGTGCTGAGGCCACCTCGACTCTTTGCCAGCCCCCCAGTACACCCAGAGGTTGGACCACTGGCACTGACGCTCATGGTGCCTGCCTCTGCCACATGCACGCCGTGGTCTCCCAGCTTCCCTCCCTGCTCAGGGGTCATCCGTCGCAACAAGTTTCCTCCCATTAGCTGGAGTGAATTCTTCCATTTATAACCTGCAGCACCCAGGCGGTCCTTGCTTCCGTCTGGCATGCTCATCTGCAAGGCAGTGCACTCCAGCAGTGCCGACATCATCTTTGCTTTTGAACAGCCTGGGATTCCAATTCTGGCTTTGCTGTTCTCCCACCATGTGACCGGAGCAAGTCATGCAACGTCTTGGCCTTCACAGTCTCGGTGAAGTGCAGTTAACAGCTCTGATGTGCCAGTGTTTTGTGAGCCACGGTATTTGTAGCCCTTTGCACGTGGCAGTTTGTGGATCCAAAGGGAGCTCCTACCAGCACCATCTCCCCTGTGTTCATTCAAACCTGTTTCTCTGGCCAACTCCACCTCCTTCCAGGTGGAAACCACGTCTGTAAAGTGTTAGCACAGCAGCAAGCCCGGTCAGGATGCGGAATCACACCAAGAGAAGGGGTGCTGAGCCCTAGGGCTCTAATTTCCATTCCCTTCCCGACCCCATGGCTTCCACACCTTGCACAGAGCTGGCTGTTCTCAGACTTGGTCTTCGCAGAAGGAGGTGGAATTTGATTTTCAACGTGCTCATGCCTTATATCTTGGGTCCTCAGAAAATTAATACTCAGAATTGGAATTCTTGATGGAAATTTCTCCATTCTCTCCCCTTTGCTTTTTTCCTGTGAAGATCATAGATTCAGGTTATTTCCTTGAAGTAATTAATTTTGGCAGATGTTTATGGCACATTGGGAAGGTGCCTGGGTCTTTGAGGTGCTGGAGAGGCTGGCCAGTGTTCTTAGATGGTGGTGCATCTTCCAAGGACATTCACTGCTGCCAGTGTGGTCCACAGCACCAGAGGTGCTGAGGGGCCACTCTTCCGACCTCACTGTGCGGGAGGCTGGGGTGCAAGGCCTCATCTTTGGGCACTTATGTCCCGTGTCCTCTCCCTGCCCCACTCCTCCCTGCTCCTTCCCTGCTTGGTAGAGGCTCTTCAGTGGATTCTTGTCCAGAGTAGAAGGCTTCCTTTTGCTCTGTTTCTCTTTTAAGTATGAAGAATCCCTGGGCAGGTGGAAGAAGAGGAACATGTCATTTCTTTCCACCAGAAACACAGGAACACACTCCAGTGGATGGGGCACCGCTCCCTCTGTTGAACAGATGGTGATTGAGGGTCTGCTTTGTGCCCCATGCTCTCCTAAGAGTTGGTAATACAGTGCTAAACTAGACCAAAAAAAAAAATTCTTAAACATATCTGGTTAACAGAGAAAGAGATCATCAAGTTGTTATAGATGGTTGTAAGAGCTATGAAGAAAATTCATGAAAAATTAAATAGCAATACAGCCAGAACACTAAAATAAAAATACACCCAGCCAAATTATAGGGTCATCATGTGTTAGTATCAGCTCTGGAAAGGCCCTGGTGCTGCCTCTCTGTTTTGAGAGAAGGCCAGATTCTGAGGAGTTGGGGCAGATTTCCAGCGAGTGGGCTTTCCATGGACGGTGTGTGTGGAGGGGCCTGGAGGACTGGGAGTGGCCTTGTTTTGAGAAAGGTATCAAGATCTTTAATTTCTACCATTTGCATCCAAGTCTGGCTCCTCTTTTAAGGCCAAAAAAAGTCCCAAAGGAGTAAAATGTGCACTTTTGTGGTATGGGGATGTTTTTCTAACTGAGGACTCCCCTCCTCCAGCACTTGGAATCACAGATTTGTATAAAAATTTGGTTCACACCCTACACTTTAGGGATAAGCAGATATACCTGGATTTGTGCAACAACAAAGACTATTCAGGGTGGTTTCTAAAAGACTCCACTGCTGTTTGAAAGATACTAAAAACTTTAATATTAGGTGAGGATTGGGGGCAACAGAGAGGAGGGAGGTGTGCAGACCTTGAGGCCTTAGGAAGAAGAAATCTCCCTCATCCCTCAAGGGCAAGCCCTGACTTTGCTATAGGAGCACAGGCCCCAAAACACGAGAAGGGAGCAGGAAGGGCATCCCCTAAATAGGATAAGAATATACATTTCGAAACACAGCCTCCAATGCCAGGCTGAAACTCCACTACCTTCCCCTTGCCTTGATACTTAAAACCATAGCGTATATACCCTTTTATTAAAAACGAAAAGTCCATCTTAGACCCTGGGATAGAGACCTGTGAATGCAAGTAAAGGGGAAAAGACAAAATCATCCGTGGAAGCCAACAAGCAGGGGCTGGGACTGCCACTCCCTCAGCTTCTCCCCTGATTTGAGACTGAATCTCGGCAGCCCTGGGTCTTGACTAAATGTCTCCTTTGTTTTGTCATTTCAAAATTTCTGTGCTGGAACTGAGCCGGAGAGAACTCTGAAGAGATAACCTGAGTGGCCAGAGGCCGCTTTAATGCTGATGCTGCCTGGCTGGAGTGGGGACAAGAGCCTGGTACTGAGGAGGGGAGCCCAGGTGTGTGCTGCTCAGAAAAGTTGCCCTGGCAGAGGAGAGAGAGGAGCAAATCAGTTAAATCCACTTATGTGAAGAAAATCAAGGACGTGGGCATAAGCAAAGGTTTCTAAGACAGGGCACAGAAAGCAATAAACCGTGGAAGAAAACACTGATACGGTAGACTTCATCAAAATGACAAACGGGTGCTCATCAGAAGATGCTGAAAGGAAGATGAATAAGCAAGCCCCCTGTTGAGAGAAAATACTGCTAAAACATAATGGATGTAGGACTTGTATTCAGGGCATGTGAAGCATCCATACAACACAATAAAAAGACAAACTTTTGGATTTTAAATTGGCAAAAGATGTAACAGATATTTTTAAAGCTTATTTTTAATTGGATGATAATTGCTTAACAATGCTATATTGATTTTTGCAGCATATAAACATCAATCAGCCAGAGGCGTGCATATGTCCCCTCCCTCTTGAAACTCCCCTCCACCTCCCACTCCCGCCCTAACCTATCACAGAGCATTGGATTGAGCTCCCTGTGTTATACAGCACCTTCCCGTTAGCTATCTATCTGTTTCACACATGGTGATACATGTATGTCATTGCTATTCTCTCTATTCACCCCATCCTCTCCTGCCCCAACCGTGTTCATAAATTATAGCAGGTATTTTTAATACAAATGGCCAAAAGGCCCATGAAGAGATGTTTCGCATTACTGTCATCAGACAAATGAGAGTTAAAACCATAGCGATGTGCCATTCCTTACCCACCAGAGTGAGTAAATGAAAAAGGTGATAAGGCCAGACATCAGTGAGGCTGTAGAACAACTAGGTACTCTCACGTATTGTTGGTGAAACTGGGCAGTGGTCCAGACGCTCTGGAAGATCCTCAGGCAGTTTTTTAGAGCCAATAACACAGCAGTTTGAGTCCTGGGTGTTTACTCAAGAGAAATGAAAACATCCACAAAAAGATTTATATATGAATGGTTATAGCAGCTTTATTCATAACAGAAAAAAAAAAGTCTAGACACTGTATAGGTGACCATCAATAGGAGAATGAATAAACTGTGGTGTGTTCATACCATGGGAATAGTACTCAGTAGGAAAAAGGCCTGTGTTACTGATCCATGTAGCATCATTAGGCTGAATGAAAGATACCTTTCATAAAAGTCAGTACACTCTGAGTCTATTTAAATTAGGTTTGCCTGTCTAAGAACTAATCTGTGGTGATAAGAATCAGTCACCGCCTTTAGGAAATATGGGGTGGTGACCAGGTGGGAAAAGGCACAACTTTTATACAGAGGTCTGTACCTCACTTTAAAGTATATCTTAAAATAAGATGCATAGTGGGTGGCTGGAGTGGTGGCTTAGATGTGTGAGAAAGTGTGTATAGCAAAATCATACTTACCGAATTTAGGTACTGGATGTGGGGGTATTCACTGTAAAATTCTTTCAGCTCTTCTGGCATGTTTGAAAATGTTTATAATAAATGTTAGAATAAATTTGCTCAAGTGGAAGATGCAATTTGCAGCAATATGAATGGAAAATAATTGTGATTTATCACCCTCTGTTACATGGGGCTATTTTGCTTATCTTCTTCAAGATTCCATTAAAATCCTCTGCAGGAGCCTCTGCAATAGAGCCGATTTATCAAATTCAGAAGAGTCCTGCCATCCTTCCTGTCATTTGTATCACCTGGATACCTTTGGGTTAGTTTTCTCATCACATAATTCTCTCTCCCCGCCTTGAACATGAACTCCCAAGAATGTGTTTCCTTCAGTACTAACGGTGTGGAGTAGTTCCACAATCATGTTGACTGTTTGAAGAACAAGAAAACCGACAAGCAGAAGGAAATTGGGAAATAGATATGGGGGAAGACTCAGAGCTCACTAAGCAATGTAAAAGATCCTCAGTGACCAAAACAGAGTTCTAGCTTTTCAACAAAGATTTAAATAGAAAGATAAACTGGGTTGTTCTTTCCCCTTTGTCACCAGTCACCCACATGTAGTGTCCTCGTGAATTATGCAAGAGCCATCCATTGGAACTCTTGGGAGCTGAGACAGAAATGCCCGCGATGCTGTTCAAGTTAGACCAGGGCAGCCTTCGAGTGGGGAGGGGAAGTTATAAACCACTACAGATAATCACCAAGTGAGTGGGAGACAGAGATTAGATCAACACTCATTCCTTTTTCTGTTTTTCTGGAATGAAGTCCCAGTGATGTTCTCATTTTTATTTGCAACGAACCTAGTTGTTGACCTGGTCAGTGTTATAGTACGTACAGGAAAGGCAAACTAGAAGAAAGGAGCCAGAACATTGGCTGGTGAGGTCTTGCACGATAATGAAAACAATGAAAGAAAGTGAACCCAAGCCCTCTGGCTGGTCAGGTTCCCTCTCCTCCTTCCCTGGGCCCTTCCCCCTTTGCCACACTGAGCCTTTCCTACCCAGGTATGTTTTGGGGAGGCCTTTACTCTCTCTTCCTGCCAGCTGGAGCCCAGCTCTCATCACTCATCTATAAGTGTGTTCTCCTGATGTTTGCCTCCCATGATACAGTGCTTTACCTGAGAAGGGTTCCAATGAGGCACTCTGCTGTTTGCCAACACACTTTTAGTTGATGTTACAGTTATTTTGATCACACAACACACCCCTTAAGCCTTGAGCTATGGCTTTGTTGGGATCAGTCATCAGAAATGGAATTTCTGTGAGGTCTCCGGCTGATAGACCCAAGACTGGGCTTGTCCAAGTGGTGCCAGTGGGGTTATGTAGGGGAGTCTCAGAAATGTACACTCCATTGGTATGTTGAGAAACTAAAAAACCCAAAGCATTTTGGTGACAGTGAAAATGGCATTGATAGAAGAGAGGTATAAGAAAGCTGATCAATTGCTTTTTTATAGGGCACTCTTTCTATAAAGGGTTAGGCGAAGGGAGGAGACAGGGTATGTCAGTAGCCCAAGGAGTGTCCCAGTGGCCCATGGGTTTCTTCCATTGCTATTGCCCCTCAGTGAAGAGGGCTCAACTTGTCTCCAGTTCCTGGATAGTGGAAAGAACTCAGTACTGTGGACTCTGGGTGTAGACCATGAAGAGCCAGAAACCACATTTCATTCATGTCTGAGTCTCCGTGTCCCAGCATTGAAAGTGTAGCCGGACGGAGCCCCCAGGGCAGTGAGGGTGGCTGGGTCTCAGCACTGGTGCTGATGCTGGTGAGATGAATCCTGCAGTCTACCTTCCCTAAATCTGACAGAGGGGATGTAAATGTGTCGATGGCCATGTTTCACTGTGTCTCCTTTCCTTTCCTCTTGGTGCTTTAGAAACTGCTTTGCTGTTTTCCTACACCCTACATCTGCTGCTTGTCTCCAACACTTCTTTTTTAAAAAAAATATCAAAAAATTTTCATTTTACTAATACATAATTAATTTTGAATATATTCTTTCTCTATGGGTAATATTTATTTTTTATTTTAAGATTTTATTGAAGTATAGTTGATTTTCAGTGTTGGGTTTATTTCTGCTAAATAGCAAAGTGACTCATTATAGATAGATTGATAGATATTCTTCTTCATATTCTTTTCTGTGATAATTTATCACACATCAGTGAATATAATTCCCTGCGCTGCACAGTAAGACATTGTTGCTTATCCATCCTATATGCGGTTTGCATCTCCTAAGCCCCAGCTGCTGGTTGTTTCCTCCCCCTTGGCAACCGCAAGTCTGCTCCCTGCAAGTCTGTCTCTGTGTTGTGGATATGTTCCCTTGTGTCATCTTTTAGCCTCCACATATAAGTGATATCAAATGTGTTTGTCTTTCTCTTTCTGACTTCTCTTGGTATGATAATCTCTAGGTCCATTCATGTTGCTGTAGATGGCATTATCTCATTCTGCTCAATGTCTGAGTAATATTCCGTGGTATATGTGTACCACGTCTTTATTTATCCATTCGTCTATTGGTGGACATTTAGGTTGCCTCCATCTTAGCTATTCTAAATAGTGCTGCTGTGAACTGCATACATATTTTTGAATTATAGTTTTGTCTGGGTATGTGCCCAGGAGTGGGATTGCTGGGTCAAATGATAGTTCTGTTTTTAGTTTTTTGAGGAACCTCCATACTGTTCTTCAGAGTGGCTGTACCAGTTTACATTCTCATCAACAGTATAAGAGGGCTCCCTTTGCTCCACACCCTCTCCAGCATTTATTGTAGACTTTGCAATGATGGCCATTCTGACCAGTGTGAGTTGGTACCTCATTGTAGTTTTGATTTGCATTTCTCTGATAATTAGAAACATGGAGCATCTTTTCTTGTGCCTATTGGCCATCTGTATTTCTTCTTTGGAGAAGTAGTTGTTTATGTGTTCTGCCCATTTTTCAATTGGGTTTTTGTTGTTATTGAACTGTATGAACTGTTTGTATCTTTTAGAATTTAAGTCCTTGCTGGCCACATCATTTACAAGCATTTTCTCCCAGTTTGTGGGTTGTCTTTTTGTTTTATGATTTTCTTTGCCGTACAGAGCTTGTAAGTGTGGTTAGGCCCCGTGCTCAGCACTTTCCTTGAAGACAGTTGTTTCACTCTACAGCTTCGTGAGAGCCGTGCTGGCACTGTGTACACTTTTAGGAAGGTTCACTGCCGTGGGATTTGGGGGTGTTCTCTGCATCACTGCTGTACCTCCCCCGACCTGAGCACTCCTGCCTCTGCCAGGTTGGTACCCTCATTTGTAACAATAAACAATTTTAAGAGGGTGGGCACATTTGTTCATTTATTTATTCATTATCTATTAAGTGCCCATTTTGTCTCAGTTATGAGTGAGAGTTTCTTCCTGCTTGGTTTGCAGCTTTTGTACCTGAAACTGGCCAGGTGGCAGACCCTCCATCTGGCAGGCATCCAGGTGCAGGGTCTCTGGGGTTTTGCAAAGGGTCTGCCAAGCCCTCCCCACCCCAGAGGCCTTGATGTGGGTCTCACGGCTGTGCCTTAGCCCCTGTAATCCCAACTGCACCGCCTGTGTCATTAGGCTGACCCACCTTTCATGGTGAGGGCCCTGAGATAACCCAAGCCTGGGACCCCATGGGGAAGCTCTGGGTCCTGGCCAGGCCAGCAGGTGGCATGGTGACTGCCCTGCCTTTTTGTTTCTCTCTGTTCAGGGAAGGAGAGCAGTGGTTCAGGACTGTGGCTGACATAGAGTCCTCAGTGGGGAAGGAGCTCATGTTTCCTCTTTGGAGTGTGACCATCTTTATGGCTTTCTTGAGTCCTTGTCACTTGGATTTAGGAAGGGGGTCTCCCTCTTGCTTCTCCTCCTCCCAGACGCTACAGTCAACTGCCTGTCTTTCCCGCAGGCCTCTCTGCACTGTGGCTCCAGGGGTGGCAGGTGGTTGATGGCAGAGAGCTGGCCTAGGGAGCCCTGGGTGAGGAGGTGGTGAGTCCTATTTCTCGGTGACTTAGAAAATGAGATGCTTAGTATTGAATACTTCTTGTTTCCACCAGGGAGTCCTGTCCTCTGATACTTGGGTAACAGCACACATCACAGCCAGCTCCTGTTTAAGTACAGAGTTAAGCCTTGCATCCTTACCCACACTGCCTGCCACCGCGCATCTGTACACACGCGTGAGTGCCACATGCAGAGCCTGCACCCTTTAGATGGGGCTGTCTTCTCGTGGTTCTGGTTTTCTGTCTATAACAGTGGTGTTTGTCAGAGCCTGAGGACCACTTCTTGTAGAAGGATGAATGTTAAGTCTTATTTAAGGCTGTTATAATGTCTCCGACCACCTCCCGCCCCCTAAAAGCTTAGAGAGTCAACCTGCGCTGTTCTGGGTCTGCTGTACACTGACATTCAGTGCTGACAGGCCAAATTAGAGTACTCCCTAACCCAGTTCTAAAGGATGAATGCCACGACACTTCAAGTATTTTGCAGAAACTATTATTTTAACTCATTTTCACAGTGGCTCCGGGTTTTTTTTTTTTTTTTAACAGTCTCATAGGAACTTTGGTTAAATACAGAGTAAAAACTGAAAGCTTCTTGGGGAATAATGAGGAGGGAATAATGAGGAGTCAGGTCCTTCAAGGTCTTTCAAAAACTATTCCCTAAGTAGCAGTTTCTCTTGTGCCTGCAATTCCGAATTGTTGTTCGCTTATCCACACAAAGATAGGCAACATACGTGGCAGTGCATGTGTGTGTTTCCAGAGCCTCAGGGTCACTGTAATTTTAGTGCCTTTGTGTTTTCATGGGAAGCAGTTAGAAGGACTGCCAGAACCTGGTTTTTAAAATGTTTGTTTGCAAAGATTTTTGCTAGTGTTTCACACATATTTTGGCCATTAAGTAAAAGCATTAGTCCATTCATCTTAGGAGGAGGATGAGGGCTAGATAATCACTAGTGTTCTCCTTTCTATCTCATGGGCCCTCAGGGTCCAGAGCATGGGTCAGCACACTTTTTCGGTAGAGAATCAAATAACAAATAATTTAGGCTTTGTAGACTGTACAGTTTTGGTCACAGTGATTCAGCTTTGCTGTTGTACTGCAAAAGCAGCCATAGACGATACATCAATGAATGAGCCCCACTGATCTGCAGTAAAACTGCGGCTACAAAGGTGTGGCCAGTGGGCCAGACTGAGCCTGTGAGCCATGATTTACCAGCCCCTGGTCTAACAAGGCTTTCCAGGTGGCGCTAGTGGTAAAGAACCCGCCTGCCAATGCAAGAGACATAAGAGACATGGACTTGATCCCTGGGTTGGGAAGATCCCCTGGAGAAAGAAATGGCAACCCACTCCAGTACTCTTGCCCGGAGAATCCCATGGACAGAGGAGCCTGGTGGTCTGTTGTCCACAGGGTGGCAAAGGTTGGGCACAACTGAAGCGACTTAGCATGCATGCATGGTCTAGGGAGAAGTACAAGCTCTGAGTTGCCACTGACAGTCTAATCCAGCCCCAAAGGTAGACTGCTCGCTTGATGGACTTTGTACCATCACAGGTCTCCTCCCCTTGATGGTTAATGTGGATGTAAGGCCAGGCTGGTCTTCAGTCTTCTGAGATTGTGATCACACCTGCAGAGATGTTTTCGACTCCAAGAGAATGCCTTATTTCCTCCTCTTTACTCTACCTCAGGAACTGTGTATCAAACACAAGGAAACAAAGAGTGAAAGAATCTTTGACCACTTAGATGAAGTCCATGGGTAAGGTGATGGTTAGCAGTCAACACGTGCAAGATTTTCGGGGCGATTTTCACCAGTTGTGAATTTCCACCGGGGGTTGCCAACCTCCTTTCCCACGTGCAATGCTGTGTGGGGCCTTCTTGCTCAGATGCTTTCTCTCTTTCTCAGTTACGTTCAACGCACACTGCCTCCCTCCTTTCGTTTTTCTCGCCCTAGCACATAATGCTGCCCCAGAGTTCTGTACTCGGGCGCACAAGATGAGAGAGGTGGTTATGTAGATTCAGCTTTGGAAAGTTTGCCACCATCAAGCCCGAGTCCCCAGGGAGAGGGGGGTACTCGGTGCTTTCCCAGGTGGGTCACAAGTGATCACAAGAACAGTAAGGTATTCATTTAAATATATATGCACTGCTGACCAATGATGCATTTGTACCGTCACACAGTTTCAGGAGACTGCGTTGTGCTGAGTGTAGGCAGATGCTAGACCTCAGATGGGAACTGAGGACAGGGTTGTCCTGGCTAGTCTCTCCAGCCTCCTGCAGTTCCTGCCCTTTGATCTGATCTGTAAGTTGGTTATTCTAAAAAGTCAGTTATAGGGATACTCATTTAAAAAGACAGAAGCGTTTCTTTTTTTTAAATTTATTTTTTTAATTGAAGGGTAATTGCTTTATAGAATTTTGTAGTTTTGTGTCATACAGCAACAAGAATCAGCCATAGGTCCACCCAAGTCCCCTCCCTCCTGAACCTCCCTCCCATCTCCCTCCCCATCCCACCCTTCTAGATTGTCACAGAGCCGCTGTTTGAGTTCCCTGAGTCATACAGCAGATTCCCATTGGCTGTCTGTTTTACATATGGTATTGTAAATTTCCATGTTACTCTTTCCATACATCTCACCCTCTCCCTCCTCCCCTGCCCCCATGTCCATAGGTCTGATTTCTATTTCTGTCTGTCTCTACTTCTGATCTGTTTCTGATCTCTGTTTCTCCATTGCTGCCCTGAAAATAAATTCATCAGTACCATCTTTTTAGATTCCATAATATACATCAGTATATGATATTTATATTTCTCTTTCTGAATTAACTTCACTGTATAATAGGCTCTAGGTTCATCCACCTCATTAGTATTGACTCAAATGTGTTCCTTCTTATGGCTGAGCAGTGTTCCATTGTATATGTGTACCACAGCTTTTTTATCCATTCATCTGTTGATGGACATCTAGGTTGATTCCATGTTCTAGTTATTGTAAATAGTGCTGTAATGAACATTGGGGCACATGTGTCTTTTTCAGTTTTGGTTTCCTCAGAGTATATGCCTAGGAGCGGGATTGCTGGGTCATATGGTGGTTTCATTCCTAGACTTTTTAGGCTAATTACTGTACAGTATTGTAGTGGTTACCATACATTGACATTTTATTCCTAGCTTTCAAAGGAATCTGCATATCATCTTCCATAGTGGCTGTATCAGTTTACATTCCTACCAACAATGCAAGAGGATTCCTTTTTATCCTCATCTTCTCCTGCATTTATTGTAGACTTTTTGACAATGGCCCTTCTGACTAGTGTGAGGTGCTATCTCATTGTGGTTCTGATTTGCATTTCTCTAATAATGAGTGATGTTGAGCATCTTTTCATGCATATGTTAGCCATCTGTATGTCGTCTTTGGAGAAATGTCTTTTTCCCACTTTTTGATTGGGTTGTTTGTTTTTCTGGTATTGAGTTGTATGAGCTGCTTGTATATTTTGGAAATTAATTCTTTGTCACTTGCTTCATTTGCTATTATTTTCTCCCATTCTGAGGGTTGTCTTTTCACCTTGTTTGTAGTTTCTCTTGCAGTGCAAAAGCTTTTAAGTTTAATTAGGTCCCACTTGTTTATTTTTGTTTTTATTTCCACTACTCTAGGAGGTGGGTCATAGAAGATCTTGCTTTGATTTATGTCATCAAGTGTTTTGCCTGTATTTTCCTCCAATATAGTAGTTTCTGGTCTTACATTTAGGTCTTTAATCAATTTTGAGTTTATCTTTGTGAATGGCATTAGTTCAGTTCAGTACAGTCGCTCAGTCGTGTCTGATTCTTTGTGACCCCATGGACTGTAGCACGCCAGGCCTCTCTGTCCATCACCAACTCCCAGAGTTTACTTCAGCTCATGTCCATTGAGTTGGTGATGTCATCCAACCAACTCATCCTCTTTCATCCCCTTCTCCTCCCACCTTCAATCTTTCCCACCATCAGGATCTTTTCAAATGAGACAGTTCTTTGCATCAGGTGGCCAGAGTATTGGAGTTTCAGCTTCAGTATCAGTCCTTCTATTGAATATTCAGGACTAATTTCCTTTAGGATGGACTGGTTGGATCTCCTTGCAGTCCAAGGGACTCTCAAGAGTCTTCTCCAACACCACAGTTCAAAAGCATCAATTCTTCAGCACTTAGCTTTCTTTATAGTCCAACTCTCATGTCCATACATGACTACTGGAAAAACCATAGCTTTCACTAGATGGACCTTGTTGGGAAAGTAATGTCTCTGCTTTTTAATATGCTATCTAAGTTGGTCATAGCTTTTCTTCCAAGGAGCAAGCATCTTTTAATTTCATGGCTGTAGTCACCATCTGCTGTGATTTTGGAGCCCCCAAAATAAAGTCACACTGTTTCTACTGTTTCCCCATCTATTTGCCATGAAGTGATGGGACCAGATGCCGTGATCTTTGTTTTTTGAATGTTGAGTTTTAAGCCAACTATTTCATTCTCCTCTTTCACTTTCATCAAGAGGCTCTTTAGTTCTTCACTTTATGCCATAAGGTGGTGTCATCTGCATATCTGAGGTTATTGATATTTCACCCGGCAATCTTGATTCCAGCTTGTGCTTCATCCAGCCCAGTGTTTCTCATGATGTACCCTGCATACAAGTTAAATAAGCAGGGTGACAATATACAGCTTTGACATACTCCTTTCCTGATTTGGAACCAATCTGTTGTTCCATGTCCAGTTCTGTTTCTTCTTCACCAGCATGTAGACTTCTCAAGAGGCAGGTAAGGTGGTCTGGTATCCCCATCTCTTGAAGAATTTTCCACAGTTTGTTTTGATCCGCACAGTCAAAGGCTTTGGCATGGTCAATAAAGCAGAAGTAGATGTTTTTCTGGAACTCTCTTGCTTTTTCCACGATCCAGTGGATGTTGGCAATTTGATCTCTGGTTCCTCTGCCTTTTCTAAAACCGGCTTGAACATCTGGAAGTTCATGGTTCACATACTGTTGAAGTCTGGCTTAGAGAATTTTGAGCATTACTTTGCTAGCATGTGAGATGAGTGCACTTGTGTGGTAGTTTGAGCATTCTTTGGCATTGCCTTACTTTGGAATTGGAATGAAAACTGACCTTTTCTAGTCCCCGTGGCCACTGCTGAGTTTTCCAAATTTGCTGGCATATTGAGTGCAGCACTTTCACAGCGTCATCTTTTAGGATTTGAAATTAGGGAATGTTCTAATTTCATTCTTTTGCATGTAGCTGTCCAGTTTTCCCAGCACCACTTATTGAAGAGGCTCTCTTTCACCAATGTATATGCTTGCCTCCTTTGTTAAAAATAGGTGCATGAGTTTATCTCTGCGTTCTCTATCTTGTTCCATTGGTCTATATTTCTGTTTTTGTGCTTATGCCATACTGTCTTGATGACTGTAGCTTTGTAGTATAAGTTTGAAGTCAGGAAGGTTGATTCCTCTGGCTTCATTTTTCTTTCTCAATACTGTTTTGGCATTCAGGATCTTATGTGTTTCCATAAGAAATGTGAAAAAATTTTTTCTAGTTCTGTAAAAAATCCCATTGGTAATTTGATAGGGATCACACTAAATATGTAGATTTCATTTGATAGTGTAGTTATTTTCACAATATTGATTATTCCTACCCAGTACATAGACTATCTCTCCATCTGTTTATGTCATGTTTGATTCTTTCACCAGTGTCTTATAATTTTTCATTTACAGGTCTTTTGTCTCCTTAGGTAGGTTTATTCCTAGATATTTTTTTTTTCTTTTTTTGTCATTTTTGCAGTGGTGAATGGGATTGATTCCTTAATTTCTTCTGATTTTTCATTGTTAGTATACAAGAATTTGAGTGAGTTCTGTGTATTGACCTTGTGTCTCATGACTGCTGAATTTACTGATGAGCTCTAGTAATTTTCTGATAGTTTCTTTTGGGTTTCCATGTATAGTATCATATCATCTTGCAAACAGTAAGAGTTTTAGTTCATCTTTTCCCATCTGGATTCCTTTTCTTTCTTTTTCTCTTTAATTGCCATAGCTAGGACTTCCAACACTGTGTTGAATAATAGTGGTGAGAGTGGACACCCTTGTCTTGTTCCTGATCTTAGAGGGAATGCTTTTAGTTTTTTCACCATTGAGAATGATGTTTGCTGAAAGCTTATCATATATGGCCTTTACTATGTTGAGGTAGATTCCTTCTGTGCCCATTTTTTGAAGTGTTTTGTTTTTTTTTTAATCATACATGGGTGCTGAATTTTGTTGAAGGCTTTTTCAGCATTATTGAGATGATCATATGGTTTTTCTCTTTCAATGTGTTAATTTGATGTATCACATTGACTGACTTGCATATATCTAAGAATCCTTGCATCCCTGGGATAAATCTGATTTTATCATGGTGTTTGAGCTTTTTAATGTGTTGTTGAATTCTATTTGCTAGAATTTTGTTGAGGATTTTTGCATCTATGTTCCTCAGTGATATTGGCCTATAATTTTCTTTTTGTGTGTTGTCTTTGCCTGGTTTTGATATCAGGGTGATTGTGGCCTTGTAGAATGATTTTGGAATTGCTCCTTCCTCTTCAATTTTTTTGGAAGAGTTTCAGAAAAATAGGCATTAGCTCCTCTCTAAGTGTTTGATAGAATTCCCCTGTGAAGCCATCTGGCCCTGGTCTTTGCTTTTTGGGAGATTTTTTTTTATCACATTCTCGATTTCAGTGTTTGTAATTGGGTTGTTCATAATTTCTATTTATTCCTGGTTTAGTGTTGGGAGGTTGAACTTTTCTATGAATCTGTCCATTTCCTCTAGGTTGTCCATTTTATTAGTGTACAGTTGCTTATAATATTCTCTTATGAACCTTTGTATTGCTGTGTTGCCTATTGTAACCTCTCCTTTTTCAATTCTAATTTTGTTGATTTGATTTTTATCCCTTTCTTTCTTGATGAGTTTGGGTAGTGGTTTTTCAGTTTTGTTTATTTTCTCAAAGAATCAGCTTTTAGTTTTATTAATCTTTGCTCTTGTTTCCTTCATTTCTTTTTCATGCATTTCTACTCTGATCTTTATGATTTCATTCCTTTTGCTGACTTCGGATTTTTTTTTGAATCCCCCCCCCCCCACACACACACACTGCTTTAGATGTACAGTTAGGTTGTCTCTTCAATGCTTTTCTTATTTCTTGAGGTATGATTGTATTGCTATAAACTTGCCTCTTAGAATTGCTTTTGCTGAATCCCATAGGTTTGGGGGCATTGTGTTTTCATTTTCATTTGTTTCTAGGAATCTGTTGATTTTCCTTTTTATTTCTTCTGTAACCTCTTTGTTATTTCATAATGTATTGTTTAATCTCCACAAGTTTGTGTTTTTTGCAATTTTTTTTTCCTGTAGTTGATATCTAGTCTCATAGCGTTGTGGTCAGAGAAGATACCTGATACGATTTCAATTTTCTTAAATTTACTGAGGCTTGATTACTTTGCCCAGGATGTGGTCTATCCTAGAGAATGTTCCATGTACACTTGAGAGGAAAGTGTATTATTCGGCATGTGGGTGGAAAATCCTGAAGATATCAGTTACGTCCATTTGGTCTGATGTTTCACTTAAGTTTTGTGTTTCCTTATAGATTCTCTGTTTTGATGCTCTGTCCATTGGTGTAAGTGGGATGTTAAAGTCCACTACTATTATTGTGTTACTGTTGATTTCCCCTCTTATGCCTGTTAGTGTTTGCATTATGTATTGAGGTGCTCCTATGTTGGGTGCATAAATATTTACAATTGTTATGTCATGTTCTTGGATTGATCCATGGATCATTATGTAGTGTCCTTCTTTGTCTCTTATAATATTCTTTATTTTAAAGTCTATTTTGTCTGAAATAAGGATTGCCACTGTGGCTTTCTTTTGCTTTCCATTCACATGGAATATCTTTTTCTATCCTTTTGCTTTCAGTCTGTATGTGTCTCTAAGTCTGAAGTGGGTCTCTTGTAAGCAGCATATATATGAGTGTGGTTTTTGTATCCATTTAGTCACTCTATCTTTGGTTGATGCATTTAATCTGCTTACATTTAAGGTAATTGTTGATACATATGTTTCTATTGGCATTTTCTTGATTGTTTTGGGTTTGTCTTTGTAGCCCTTTCCTTTCTCTTGTGTTTATTGGCTATCTAAGTCCCTTTAGTATTTGTTGCAAGGCTGGTTTGGTGGTGCTAATTCTCTTAACTTCTGCTTGTCTGTAAAGCTTTTGATTTCTCCATCAATTTTGAGTGATATCTTTGCTGGGTTAGTAATCTCGGTTATAGATTTTTCTTTTTCAGTATTTTAAATATATCCTGCCTTTTCCTTCTGACCTGTAGAATTCCTGCTGAAAGATCCGCAGCTAATCGTATGGGTTTCCCTTGTATATTACTTGTTACTTTTCGCCTGCTGTTTTTAGTATTCCTTCTTTGTGATTAATGTCTGTTAGCTTGATTAATATGTGTCTTGATGTGTTTCTCCTTGGGATTATGCTGAAAGGGGCTCTCTGTGCTTATTGGACTTGATTGACTATTTCCTTTTCCATGTTGAGGAAGTTTTCAACTATAATTTCTTCAAAAATTTTCTCAATGCCTTTGTTTTTTTCTTCTTCCTCTGGGACCCCTATAACCTGAATGTTGTGTGTTTAACATTGTCCCAAAGGTCTCTGATAAGAAAGCCTTCCTCAGAGATGAATTCAAAGAAACAGAGGAAAACAATAGAATGGGAAAGACTGGAGATCTCTTCAAGAAAATTAGAGATACCAAGGGAACATTCCATATAAAGACGGGCACAATAAAGGACAGAAATGGTCTGGACCTAACAGAAGCAGAAGATATTAAGAAGAGGTGGCAAGAATACACAGAAGAACTGTACAAAAAGATCTTCATGGCCCAGATAATCACGATGCTGTGATCACTCACCTAGACCCAGACATCCTGAAATGTTGAAGTCAAGGAGGCCTTAGGAAGCATCACTATGAACAAAGCTAGTGAAGATGATGGAATACCAGCTGAGCTATTTAAAATCCTGAAAGATGATGCTATGAAAATGCTGCACTCAATATGCCAGCAAATTTGGAAAACTCAGCAGTGGCCACAGGACTGGAAAAGGTCAGTTTTCATTCCAATCCCAAAGAAAGGCAATGCCAAAGAATGCTCAAACTACCACACAGTTGTACGCATCTCACATGCTAGCAAAGTAATGCTCAAAATTCTCTAAGCCAGACTTCAACAGTATGTAAACCATGAACTTCAGATGTTCAAGCCGGTTTTAGAAAAGGCAGAGGAACCAGAGATCAAATTTCCAACATCTGTTGGATCATTCAAAAACCAAGAGAGTTCCAGAAAAACATCTACTTCTACTTTATTGACCATGCCAAAGCCTTTGACTGTGTGGATCAAAACAAACTGTGGAAAATTCTTCGAGAGATGGGGATACCAGGCCACCTTACCTGCCTCTTGAGAAATCTATATGCAGATAAAGAATAAACAGACATGGAACAACAGATTGGTTCCAAATTGGGAAAGCAGTACGTCAAGGCTGTATATTGTTACCCTGCTTATTTAACTTATATGCAGAGTACATTGTGCAAAATGCTGGGCTGGATGAAGCACAAGCTGGAATCAAGATTGCTGGAAGAAGTATCAATAACCTCAGATATGCAGATGACACCACCCTTATGGCAGAAAGTGAAGAAGAACTAAAAAGCCTCTTGATGAAAGTGAAAGAGGAGAATGAAATAGTTGGCTTAAAACTCAACATTCAAAAAATGAAGATTGTGGCATCTGGTCCCATCAGTTCAGTTCACTTCAGTCGTTCAGTCGTGTCCGACTCTTTGTGACCCCATGAACTTCAGCTTGCCAGGCCTCCCTGTCCATCACCAACTCCCGGAGTCCACCCAAACCCATGTACATCAAGTCGGTGATGCCATCCAACCATCTCATCCTCTGTTGTCCCCTTCTCCTCCTGCCCTCAGTCTTTCCCAGCATCAGGGTGTTTTCAAATGAGTCAGCTCTTCGCATAAGGTGGTCAAAGTACTGGAGTTTCAGCTTCAACATCAGTCCTTCCAATGAACACCCAGGAGTTATCTCTTTTAGGATAGACTGGTTGGACTCTCAAGAGTCTTCTCCAATACCACAGTTCAAAAGCATCAATTCTTCTGCACTCAGCTTTCTTTATAGTCCAACTCTTACATCCATACATGACTACTGGAAAAACCATAGCTTTGAGTAGACAGACCTTTATTGGCAAAGTAATGTCTCTGCTTTTTAATATGCTGTCTAGATTAGTCATAGCTTTTCTTCCAAGAAGCAAGCGTCTTTTTCATGGCTGCAGTTGCCATCTGCAATTATTTTGCAGCATGCAATTAAATTAGATAGTTACAGGACAAGTCCACCTGATATTAAACTTGGGACATAATGGGGAGTCATAACCCATTCTTGGTAGGCATACAACACAACTGTTGAGGACAAAAATGTATACATTTTCTATAAATTACCTTGGGAGCCACATGGGTTCCATATGGCATGGACCTAAGTCATTATCTTTTACCCAGAAGAAGCAAAGAATGTCAGTTCATCTGACCAGATGGTTAAATGCAAATCAATTTAGAGGAGTTTTGCTGTATTTGAAAAGAGGTCAAGACCTGAACTTCTACTTAATTCCCAGTATAATAATAGCCACTTATTGTGTGCATGCTTTGCACTGGGTATTGCACGTGAGTTCATTTATTTTCTTGACAGGGCTATCACCAATTAGGAAACCAAGGCTCAAAAGGGTGAAGTGCTTGTCCCAGGTTATATCTCTGGACCCAGTAGGAACTTTGAATTCAGGCTGTCTGACTCTAAAATTCACCATGCTATTCAGTGTACCACTGGTCATTCTACCAGTTTTCCTTATCCTGGCTTGAGGGGTGTCTGGTTGTTTAAAAGTCGATAGCCGACTGGTAGATTGTAGGCCTTGCAGAGGTGTTACTGGACACTTGATTTTGGGGACCCACCTGTTCACCTTTTACTGACTGTAGTGAGGGGTGGTCTTCTCTCATATCTTTGCCTTTTTCTGTGCTTATATATGTCTGGGCTGTGAAAAAATGCATGACTGGGTGTCACAGTTGAACTATTCTGGATTTGGATTTTTTTTTTTTTTAAGTTTGGCATTTGAGCAGAATCACAAGTTTTAGAAAGTGGTAATTTCCAGACATTTCAGGTCTGATTCACAAACACTACTGTAATTAAAGAAAAACCTGTATTTGTTTGCCCCATTTTATCCTAACTCACTAGGATGTTTTATAAATAATGAACCTAGATTTTTAGCAAATAGCATCTATTTAGTTGTTGAAGCTTTCAGGGGATTATGTGCTGATAGGTCTCAAAGTCATCCTAATGATGGGAGTTTGCCTGAACACTAATTCTTTGGGAAGTGACTGGATAGTGAACTATATTGTCATGTAAAGGCAGCTTCAAAATACAGAGCATAGAAATTAAGCAGCTTGACAGTTCTTTTAGGAGATACATTATGAAGTATTGAGAGCTCAAGTGTAATGATTTCAGTCGGTCACAGAGTGTTAATGAATTTTGAATTGAGGCAGTTGTGATTAAGCCTGTTGCCTTTTCCAACACTAATCATTATTAAAATGATGATTGATCTGAGTGATTATGAAACCATTAAAAAGGCATCTGCCTATGCCTGAATTAACAGGATGGATGTAGGTTTTGTAGTTGTAGCCAAACAGGACTTGTAGTGATTTTGATTTCAAGGCACTTGTTTATTTAGGCTCCTTCCTGTGTTTGCCGATCCTATAATACTGTTTTCTAGTAATATTTTTACTGTTTTCACAGGGTAAAAACACTGGGGTTCGGGTGTAACGCTTGGTGTGGCCACTGGGGCCTCAGCTCTGTGGCATGTTCAGTGGCAGGAGCAAGGTGGCTTCTCAGATTCCCACAACCCCACCCTTGATTGCGGAGATGCTTGTGGAGGCCCTGCTGTGAGCATCACAGCTCCTTCACAGCACAGCTGCATGGTGACAGCAGCCCCTTGCTGAGTGCAGAACATGCGCCAGGCATCTCCACCATCGTTATTAATCCTTAGCTGCCCCCCGGTCGTGCCGGTGGCACCACTGAGGGGATGAGGTAGCGGCTGCTTGACCATTTCAGGTCTTTCTCTTGGACCGTACATCTGGTCCAGCAGAACCAGGGTTTGGGTTCATTCTTCATTATCTTCAGTTTTGCGCTTCCTTAAAAGAGTGTTCTTTTGGTAGGTCACTGCAGTCTCAAGAAAACTGAGGAAAGACTTCATCTCATCCAATGAATGAAGACACTAAACCATGCTTCAAAAGAACAGCCGCAGGCTCTGTAGAGCCGGCCCAGCTCAGAGAGCCTTTTACCCTAGCCACCCACCTTTCCCATAAAGCAGCTAGAGAATCAGGCCCCACTTCTCCCTGATGTCCCCCCTCCCGTGTGAATTGTAGACGCCCCTGGTCTGACTGCCCTGCTGCCACCTAAGGGGTGTGTGTGCCTGACAGCGGGCAGCCCTCTGACTCTGGTTGGCCTGCGAGCCCGCCTCGGGTGGGGACCATGGCCCGGGTCTTCAGATGTCCGCATGCTCCCTACCCTACTTCTCTGACCTGCGGTCCCGCTTGGGGCCCACTGGGGCTGGCGGTTCACTCTCTGTTCCGGTCACATTTCACGAGCTCTCCCTCGCGTGTACTCGAGGTGGATCAGGGCTGGTGGACGGGCTGTGAGGCAGATCAGGTCTGCTAGGACCTCCCTCCTTCCGTGCCCAGCGCCCAGGCGTCCGTGGCTGCTTTTCCTGCCCCAGGTGCTCCGTGTGCTGGTGCTGCCCTTCCTTCTCTGAGTTTCAGTTTCTCCATCTACGAGAGCACAGTGTTCTGGGGGCTCTGGAGTGCCTTCTGGATCTGTGGTTCAAAGCCTTCCCCATCCCATCCTCCCTTCTGTGGTCCTCTGCAAGCCTGCATCATTTTTTTTTATATTTATTTATTTGGCTGAGCCCATCTTCGTTGTGACATGTGGAATCTAATTCCCAGACCAGGGATTGAACCTGGGCCCCCTGCACTGGGTGCTTGAAGTCTTATCATCTGGACCACCAGGGAAGTCTCCAAACCTGCATCATCTTTCTTCCCATAAAAATTCCTGTCTTGGTCTCACCCAATCTCCATTCCTTCTTCTCCAGGTAGCGCTAGAGATGGCTGACTCCCAGGATGGCCTCACTTGGTCGTCTAGGACAGGCAGGGAACTCACTGCCCAACCTTGGCCTGAGTCACTGTTTCCTTACATGGAGATTCAGTTCTTCCTTGTGAAACAGACCTAGGACATGTACCTCCATTCCCATTGCTTTCTGGGTTGATTCTGTTTTACTGTTTGGTTTGGTTCGTGGGTGTTTGGCTCTGTACAGAGTTAGGGATTTTTTTCAGTACCTTTAAACTTGAGTTTTGTGGATGTATGTGTGTTTGGTGGCAGAAAGAGTATATGAGCAAGCAAAAGTGAGTGGTTATTTTTACCCACTGGTGTCCACTGGTAGATCCAGATTACTGGCTTTCAGAGCTATGTTTTTCAGTTTTTAAAACTTTTGCCAACAAAAGTATATACATCTTACATCTATGTATATATTATCTGAGACATGTTTGATGAAAATATACTAATACGTTCTGATATTTGCTATGTAGTCTGATAATTTCCCTTCTGTTTTATTTCATTTTTTTCAAAAATTTCTGGATGTAAACCACAAAATTAATTTCAGATGTATTCCATTTAAAATGTCTTCTCCATTACAGTATAAATTCCATGAAGGCAGGCGAAAATTAATCTAGTTCTGGCCATTTCTCTTATGTCTCGCATAATCTGTGTTCAGTTCATATTTTCAGCTGATTCTTCTCTCCATGAAAATCCTTTGGAGAAATACTTTTATGTTCTGAGAAGCAATTTCATTCAAAAAGATAAGGTAACTTATATCACTGGTCTGATTTCCTTCCATAGTAGCTGTTAGAAATCTCACAGAGCCATTAATGAAAATGTCTTCATCGTATGCATCTTCATTATGCTCTTATTCCTGTTTCATTTGATTTTCTCTTTCTTGTTAACCTTTATTTCTTGTCTTATGCTTTTGTCCTAAATATTTTGACTTTCAGCTGATTACAAAGATGCTCAATGAGAAAAACAGAGATCAGACATATGTAAAAGTAGAGACAGACAGTCCACCATGATCCTGCTCTCAGAGGCAAGCCTTTTCTCTTTCCGGCATCTCTGCTGCCGACTGGCTTGTTAAGAGATCTTTTCAGACACCAAGGGTGTCATGTCATTTGTGTTATCCCTGTACTAATGTATGATGGGCATCCTTCCTTCCCCTGTGTGTAGATCTCCTTCTTCTTTGAAATAGTCATTTAGCATTCCCTTTCTTACTTCAAATTTTTATATTCTTGCTGCCTAGATTTCTTTTTTGGAATGAGGCAGACCTACATAAAATTTTACCTTAAAAAGATCAGTAGCAGTTAGTGACTAGACCTAGCCACCTGACCAAGCAGAATCCCCTCTAGTGACTGCTTCTGGAGCCCCTGGTTTTCCTGGGAGTGGAATTGCTCCTAGAAAGCCCGTGTGGGTTCTGAGCTTGGGGGTTGGTGGGAGACCCCTCCCCTCCCCCTGCTTCTGGGAAGTGTTAAGTGGCAGGTGAGGGAGAGGTCTGACTGAAGGGCCAGATCAATGTGAGGGGTGCTCCCAGCTCGAGTGGGTCTGCAGACACTTAGTTCTGCTTAGTCACTGCCTTGGGTATTGATTTCTACCTCAGGACCACAATTAGGTGCTGCCTGGTTTTTAAGCCACCCAATGTCTCTTAAATTAAATTAATTCTACTTTCTAATACTAAAACAATGATAAATTATAGGCATGGAGTTATTAATCTTCTGAGTAAATGTATCACATGTTTTATCTCAGTTATAGACTCTGCAGTTTATGTATTTTTAAACTTTGATTCATGAATTTATTCAGAAAGAAATGATCTATATTCCTATGGTCTCATAGAGTCCCTGGAAGAAAAGTGTACCACCAGTGAGGGTTCATCCCAAAGGAGTGGTTTTTATGGTAGAGAGAAGCGCATGGTGAGCTGAATGGCTCCTGTTCCTCCGCCAACCCGCAGGAACCTGCTCCCTTGCTGTGCAGGGGAAGAAGGGGGTGACACAGAGTCTGGGAGCGGGTGTTTCACCTCCCGAGTGTTCCGTTCTGTGATGTGCCATAGGCAGACTTTGCTGGCTGGTCCAGGAGGTGTAGGAGCTGCTGTAGGTGGGTGTCTGTCTCCCTGCGAGTGGAGGCAGCGCTGACCCTGGGCCAGCTCCCGCCAGGAGGAGATGCCTGCACTGGGGGTGTGCAGACCTACAGGGTGGGCAGCGAGCTGCACCCTTGTCCTAGTGCCTACCTGGGGAGTAGTTAGCATGGGCTCCACGCCAGGTCCCATGCTGTTCCTGGGGCGCAGCCAGGCCAGGGCAGTGTGTAAGGCAGAGGCAGCGGTCACGTGAGCTAGAGTCCAGGCCTGCGCAGTCCACACAAAACCTGGCTCCTGTGTTTTACGTGTGTTGCCTCATTCATGCTCAGCGACAAACCTAGCCGTCGTATTCTCATTTTATGATGAAGAAGCAGTGACAAAAGAGGGGTAAAGCCACTTGCTTGGGTCTGCACTGTCCCCAGGCTCTTTGCTGCCTCTGGACTAGGTCACAGTACATTTGGACACATGATTGCAAATATTCTTAAATGGGTAGCACTGCCCAGCAGGTACCAGCATTATTACAGTTGGCTGCTCCATCCATAGGGTGCCTCCTCAGATTGCTCTGTCCAGGTTGCTTGGATGACCCAAGGCTGAGGTCCTGGTGGAGCTCCGTGAAAGCCCAGGTTAGCTTTGATGGGCATGGGACCAGTGGGGAGGTGTGCTTCCCCACCAGGTGGGTGCACTCAGGTGTCTGCAAACCAAGGGGCATGGTTACTGCTCTCTGTAGTTGCTGTTCACTGTGACCCTCGCACATGACTATAATAGTAATCCCTTCTTTGCCTTCTTACTCCATAGGTTGGAGAGTCCCCTGAGGTAAGAGATTGGAACGTGTTTCTCTCTTCTCAAGTGCTGTGTCCAGGTGTGCGCATAGTGTGTTTACAGGCATACAAGTGAGCATCAAGGGCACGAAATGAGTTCCTACCCAGAATTCAGATGTCAGAAAATTTAACCATAGGCAGATGTGAAAGGTTTTTCTTTAGTTCTGTTAATGGGAAAAAGAAATGGCTGTCTTCGTGTCAAAATGAAGATGTTTGATTTTAAACTTATTCAGTTCCTGCCATTTTGAAATGTTTGCTCATTTCTTTGCAGCCAAGTAGATGGACATGTTGGAGCATCTGACTCATGTCAGGCAAAAGAAGCAATGCTAAGAAAAGACTTCATTTCTAAAATGATGGGGTTTGGCAGTTTTCGCATGACCTGGGCCCATTAGATCCCAGTGAGCTACTTTGATCAGCCCCATGTAGGGCACATAATCTCACTGCCATTTACATTGACCTGAGCTGTCAGAAGAGGATGTAAAGGCCTGACACAGTTAAGGAAGAAAGCTGAGCTCTGTAATTCCACCTAGAAGAGGCGAATAGATCTGGGTCTGGGTGTCAGAACTACTGGTGGGGCTCCCTGATGGGGAGACAAGGTCTCAGCCCAGGGGCTCAGAAATGCAGCATTGGGCTATTCTTTTTTTCTTTTTTGGTGGGTGATGCCGTCATGGTAGTTTTTGAATCTAAGCTCACATTTCTCTTCCATATGATGAGAGGGTCTGCAGAGGTTGATGCAGTGGTTCTTGTCTTCAAGGTACTAACAGTTTTCAAAGAATACAAGACAGCGCCTCATAGATTCATCTTCCCAACTTAGACCAGGAGGTCTGGAAAGCAGGGCAGCACGTTGCCCCCCTCTGCCACCTTCACGGCCTCATAGGTAGTTATACTCAAGCATTTGTTATTACAGTTTACTTTCATGATTAAATGCAAATGGTGCAACTTTAAACTGAGGTGGCAAAGAGTTTTGACTCATGCCCACTCCATTCCAGGGGTGATACCTGATTGGGCAGCGTGTGCAGCTGTGTTAGGGGGCAGTGGGGGGACTGGAGACTGGTGAGGGGTGTCTGCTGCAGGGGTGCCTGGGGAGCAGAGGCAGTATGTACCCGAGGGTCATTTGTCTTCCCTGATAAGTGCATGATGCTTATGAAAGAGGGAGCAGAAGAGTGCTCAGAGGAAATGAAACTCCTCAGTCTTTCCTGAAAGGGTGGAGTAGGATTTAGATTAGTAGAAAGAAGTGCTTTCAGTGATGGAGAAGAGCAGCAGAGACTAGAAGTTCCAGTGAGTGTGACTGACATGCAGGGTGTTCTGGGAGCTGACACACTGGAGCAGAGGGAGCCGTGGAGGAGGCGGCGGAGTCGGGTGGGATGGAGGCCCTCTGTCTGGGGGGTAGCACATCAGGTGGTTGTTGGTATGTATAGCGTAGACAGATTGTGTAGAGGTCCTTGGGGACACCAGATGGAGGAACTGAGACGTGATACAGTCTTCTGCTTTTCAAGAAGCTTTCCCAAATGCTCCAGACACAATTAGTTGTTCCAATCCATATCTCCCTACAGGATATTCCCAGTACTCTACTTTAGCTGGGATCATTGTCTGCTGTATCTATAAACGTTTACATATACATCTGCTGTTCTCCTCCAGGACACGGACAGTGTCTTAGTTACCACTGATCTCCAGTGCTCAGGACCACATCTGGTATGGAATAGATACCCAGTGAATATGGTTGAGTTAAACTGAAATAGGGTTCCTGAACTGCCAGCCAAGATGGGGCAGATCTGGGCAGTGCTGTCATGGTGAAGCTGGGTGAGAAAGTGTATGGCTGCAAACCATAGAATGTACCCACCTGCTACCAAGGGGTCCCAGGACGAGTGGAATGGGAAGCAAGGCAAGTCTGAGGCATCAAGTTTACAGGAGTGTGTAGAGTCCCAGAAACCAGGTAGGGTTGAGGACAACAACATGAATGAGATGGAAGAATGAAGTCAGGAAAACTGAGCCTCAGTGAATTCCTCGAGGCAGTGGCTTGCAGGGCTCTTGGGCCCTATGCCTAGAGAACCATTCCTAAGCCTATGGGACAAAGGGAGTCATCCAAGGAGTTGAATCTCTTGAGAAGTGAGGAGCTGCTGAAGAGTCTCTTAGATTCTTTAACTTTCAGAGAAGCAGAGTGATTCTGTAGGCCCCTGATATTTATCTAGGACTTTAGTTAGCAACTGACCCAAAACCCAACGTAAACTGGCTCAGTTTCTTGGCTTTTGTAACCGAAAAGCCCAAAGATGGGGGAGAAGTTTGGCTTCAGGTTCCAGGTTCAGCTTGATCTGGGGACTTGTATGGTGGCATCAGAGCCGGGCGCTTGCCTCCGTCTTTCCGTTTGCCTCCCTCTCATCTTTTGCCTCGACTTCCCTTGGTGTTGGCTTTTCATCTTTAGGTCCCCCTGGCAACTCTAGGCTTGTAGCCTCAAAGAGCTCATTAGAGCCAGTGACAGAATGTCTGGCCTAGTGGCTGAGTGAAACCCAGGATTAGTTCTGATTGGACCTGGTTGGTGGGCATTGGGTCACATGCCTATCCCTGGGCTAATAACCTGGGTCACAGGCCAACCCCTGTGGCCCCTGGACTGAAAGTAAGGAAGAAGCAATTCTCAGAGGAAAGTCAGGGAGCTGTTACCCTGTGAGTTTTGCTAGGTGACAAGAACCTAAGGAGCCACCCCCTGCCAGTTGCTTGCTTGAGCTCCTGCAGCCTCTGTACTGCCAGTGAGTGGGGAGGCCACAAGAGAAAGGGCCCTGTCAGCTTCATCTGTCTTCTTCCCACTGACCAGATGTCTTTGAGTTTGGTCTCCATGGAGCGGTCAGCCAGGGCCCTCACTGGCCACCTCCATTTGCCATCTCAGGTGCGTTCTGGATGGCATCCTGTGCGGTGGCCCTGCCCAGCCTGGGTGGTCACTTGGCTAGCATCGGTCCTGTAAGGTTTCTGTCCCATCTCCTGATCCTCCTGTCGGGATTCTACTTCCAGAGCCTGGAAGTGCAGCCTCTCCCTATCCTGTCACCAGTGGCCTCTGATGGCGAGTGTCTGACCATTCACAGGGCTCTTTCAGACTTCACTTAATCTGGTTTTCACTGGCACCTGGGTGGGAAGGATGAGTGTCCCGGTTTTATAGACGAGGAAACTGAGAGGCAGTGGGGCGGACGACTCAGCTGAGAGCCACAAGAGATGGACTCAGTCACGTGTGCTCTTCAATGTGTACTTTTAGGCCAATGGTGAAGAAGAAGGAAGGCACACTGAAGTCCCCCCACCGTGGTCTCCAGCAGAGTTTACAGGAGGTTGAATCACACATAGAAACCCTGTGTGAATGGCTAAATGTCATTCCTGAGAGCACCTCCTGGAATGTGAGGCAGTAGGTGGGAGGGTCTCTTGGTGACCTCAGGTGACCTGGTCACCTGACAAGGCAGCAACTTCTCCTGGATCTTGCTGCTCCTGGTTGGTCATCCTCCCCAGCAGCCCTGGGCCCTCACTTCTGAAGTGGCCTCCTTCTGTAGCCTGAGTCTAGACATTGCTCCTCATGTCATAAAGAATTGTAGTTTCACAGCTGGAAGGCATCATCCATTCAGACTTCTTGTTTTGCAGATGAGAAACAGAAGCCAAGCCTCAGAGCCACCCCAGGCCCATGTGTCCCTTGGTCCCTTTGGTTCCCTCTCCCCTCACATCTGTGCTCCTGCAGCCCTGACCTCTCATCGCCCTTGACCGATTTGCCTTTGTGGGTGCTCCTCTCTCCTAGGAGGCCAGGAGTTCATTGTGCAAAGCAGAAGCTGTAAGGCTCTTCCTGGGTGTTCAGTCATGGGTGTTTTCCTGGGACAGGGCCTCTAGAATTGTTATGGGTGGGATGTCTGCATCCCCACATGTTGATGTATTCAAAACTCAACCCTAATAGGGTAGGGTTTGGAGGTGGGGCCTTTGGGGAGTGATTAGGGTTAGATTAGGTCTTGAGGATGGGGCCCTCGTGGTGGGATTAGTGCCCTGAGAAGAATACGAAGGGTGAACTCTCTCTCTATGTGTACATTTCCACCAAGGAAAGGCCAGATGAGGACAGCATGAGAAGCCAGCCTTCCACAAGCCAGAAAAAGTGTTCTCACCAGACACCAGATCAACTGACACCTTGATGTTGGACTTCTCAGCCTCCAGACTGAGAAATAAGCCTCTGTTATTTAAGCCAGCCGGCCGATGGTATTTTGTTATGGCAGCCTGAGCCGACTAAAACAATTACGGAATGTCTTAGCAGGAAAGGCCGTTGAATAATGTTTGGTCAGAACCTCTCATTTTGCCCATTTATTTCCTCATTTATAAATATCAAGTATTTGTTTTTGTGACAGACTTGGAAATACAGTGATATATGAAATAGAAATGGTCCCTGATTTTATAAGAAATTATCATTTATTGGAATAGACAAGTATCAAAGAGGTAGCTTTTTTTTAATTTAAATTTTCCATTGTGAATAGTGCTATGCAGAAATTTGTGAGCCTTGACAGCATATACCAGTAGGCCTGAATTTTGTTTGGGAGGTCAGCAGAAGTTTTGCTGAGAAAGTGTCATTTAAGCTGAGCTTTGAAGGACAGGGAGAACTTAGCCTGATGTAAAGGCAGGAATTGGGGTGAGGGTGGAGGGAGGCATCCTGTAGTGAAGAACAGGATGTGGACCTGAGTGAGTCAAGGCTAAGTGGGGCTAGCAGAATACAGATTCCACTCCAGGCCCTGCGTTCTCTCCACAACTCCATGCTGGGCTTGTGTTAGTGCCGTGTCAGGGTTGTGTGCTCACCAGAGATGGGAGTTGGCACCTGTAGGGGTAGGGCTAGCACACAAGGTGGGTGAAGCAGAATGGACAGGGGTGTGGAGAAGGGAAAGCATCCACTTGGGAGCATAGTGGAAGGGAGCAGGTCAGCCCATGACGTGCAGTGGAAGCTCTTGCAGGAGAGGAGTGAGCAGGCTGGAAGGGACCGGAGGGTGGAAGGTAAGGCTGTTCACAGGGGCTCCAGCTGGGATTGAAAGGAAGGACCTGGGAGATGCTGGGATCAGCTGTTCTCTACAGTCTGACTGTTGAGCCCAGGCTTGTTCTAGGAAGGCTTTTGGTAATTTAGAAAGATTCCTGTCCTGCTTGGTTTGCTTTTTGGTACATATGCTAGAATCCTAAGTTCTCATGTTTTTATAGCCCTCTTTCAGTCTGGCCTTGTTGCTTAATTCCTTGTCTCTTTTTTTTTTTTCCTTTCTACCTCCTGTTGGGACCCATGAGTACTTTATGTGTGCCCTGTATGGTGTTGGAAAGTGAAAAATGTTAGTTGCTCAGTCATTTCCAATTCTTTGGTACTGGATGGACTGTAACCCACCAGACTTGTCTGTCCATGGAATTCTCCAGGCAAGAATACTGGAGTGGGTTGCCATTTCCTTCTCCAGGGGATCTTCCTGACCCAGGGGTCAATCCTGGGTCTCCTGCATTACAGGAAGAGTCTTTACCATCTGAGCCATCAGAGACTGGTATGGTGCTGGATGCTAGGGTTACAAAGGCAATTAGAAGTGATCTCTGCCTATAAGGAGCCCAGGTGGTAGGACCCAGAAGGGATGTGTGTGTGAATGGGGAGACTGTGTCTTTTACTGCCAGGGTGTATGCCAGGAGACCTCTGCAGAGACTTGAGCCTTTCGGGTGATGAGCAAAGCAAAGAGATAAGCCTTACCTGGCTCACGAAGCCTCTGTTGATCTTTTGCCAGCAGGTGGGGACTTCTGTGAGGGTAGGGACCAGGCTTTCTGAGGGAGACACAGGTGCTCAGGGATGCATGAATGGATAGATAGATTCATGATGGATAAATGTTTGTATCACAGTGCTAGTAAAGGGATCCATGAAAATAGGACAGTTGACCACCAAGTACAGGTAAGGATCCTGGCACCAACTGTTCCCTGCTAGTTGAGTTTCTGTTTCTCAAGGCTCTGTATGGGGTTAACTGGTTTAGAGACTCTTGCTTTAGAGCCTCTCCTGCTTGGTGAAACTTCACTGTTGAAAGAAGGTGAATCAGGTTTCAGAATTAGATGTTCAGCTTTCATTTCTCTAGTGACTTGGGTCTCATAGGGGACTTTCATCCACAAAACAGAGTGGTCTCTGGTGAAGACTTGGTGCCTTCTGCTTTCTTAAAAGATGGTTTGGCTGGCCCTGCTCATCCAGGATCCCCTGTTAGTGAAGCGGGTCCCTGCTGGTATCTGGGTGAGCGTGCCTGGCAAATGCAGGGAAATTGGGGTACGAGAATCGTGTACTCTTCTTGTTTGGCCTGGAGTAGAGGGGCCACCTCATTTCATGTTCATTTCTGGAGGGCTCGCTTGCCTCTCTTCAGTTGCTCCATTCCTTCATCCTTACCGTGGTGGCCTCCTCGTGCTCCCACCCATCTTGGACTCTGGCTGCATATCTCCTCTGTGCAGCATCTCACTGTCCTTCATCCCAGGTGCATGTGTTCACCCTATCTTGTAAAGAACCTGGCCTTTTCTGGTGGCTTCCTTTCAAATCACTAACCCAACATTCTTTTCTCAAATGAGCAATCCTCTTGTGAAGTAATTACCTCCCCTTCTGAGGATCGTTGTTTTGCAAGATTTTTCTTTAACACTGCATTTGCTTAACGCAGAAGGGTATTTGTTTCCTAAGAGTCCTTTTGAACAGCAGGATTGGGGGCCAGGATGACCTGGCTTCTAGGCAGACCGGTCTGCCGTGCTCTTCAGGCTGTGATTGTTCAGCTGGCATCATGGTAGAATCTCTGTAGTAAAGAACTGCATTAAAGCAAGGATACATTTCATATAATCAATTCCATCAAGTAATGTGTGGAGGATTTTGGAAAGAGAAGCCAAAACTCTTCAAAAAGGAGAGAGGGGAGGATGAGAGAGGGATAAAAGAGCCCTAAACAATTCAGTTTCACAAATAGCCCTTGTATTATTGTGGCAAAATTACTTATAAGTAAAAGCTACAGAGGGAAAATGAGCTGGGTCTGGTAGGTGTCGTGTACTCTCTGTTCCCTGTCTTGTTTGTCTGCTCTAAAGTATAGTGCTGTGTTGACGTAGAGATGTTACTGCTCTGAATATTGATGGGAGCAAAAGCCTTTTTTTTTTCTCCCCCCTCTCTGGCCCAGTAAATAAAGCAGAAAGGCTAAAAAGGGAAGAAGAATTGTAAAACTGACATGCTGTTTCCTGCTTATCTGGTTCCCTTACACTTCTAACTCTCAAAAACATCCTGATGGTCTACCTTTGGTGGCCAGGGTCCAATTTGAGGGCAGCAGATTGGCTTATTCAGAGAGTTTTGCTTCTGGTTAAATCTCCTTTTAGCTCTCTAAGTTAGGGTCACTGCCTCATCGAAGCCTTCCTGAATCTCTCCTCTGTAGTCAGTAGTGACGTCGGTCGCTGTTCTTCAGAACATCCACAGTGGCCTGAGTGTATGCCCCGTGGGAGCTCACCAGCTGGGGATGTGGCAGTGAATGGGAAGATGAGCCCTTGCTCTCACGAGGCTCACAGGGACTCCAGAGAGTAAACAGAGGAGTCCTTGGAGGTCTGCCTGGGGGACAGCGGGGCACACATGCTGTTGCTCTGGGAGATTTCAGCTGCTCACCCCAGCCTGGAGGGTGTGGCTGCTGTGCGGAGGGAGCAGGTCATGGTCCAAGAAGGTCTTGCAGCCTGGTGAAGGGTAGTGTGGGGTATATGGGATGAGCCAGACTGAGAGAGGACCTATTGGGCGATCTGGAGGAAGCATGAGCGTGGAGGCTGGGGATGAGCAAGACTTTTAAAATTGAAAACACATGGACTCTGGCTAACTTTCACCACAAAGGAATTTATTAGACCACTCGGATGGTGTTCTGAGGATCAAGTGGTGCTCTTGAGGGCGTGTGAGGAATGACATGGACCTGGAGGGAAGAACTGATGAACTGGCTTTGCAGCATGACCATTGGGGAGCAGAGAATGGGGATAAAGGCTGGGGTACCTCCAGGGTTGGACCCCTGCTGGTAAACAGGAAGGATGCAGTGGCAAAACTCAGTGAAGTCCCACCTGGGGCTTGTCTGCGATGGAGGGGTAGCACTCTGGTGGCAGCTAGAGCCCAGGGTGGCCTAGACAAAACACTGCTTCTGTGCAGCAAAGCAAGTCCTTGCAGGGGTGGTGGTTGTTCCGGTGCTCAGTTGTGTGCGACTCCGCGACCCCATGGACTGCAGCATGCCAAGCTTCCCTGTCCTTCACCATCTCCCAGAGCTTGCTCAAACTCATGTCCATTGAGTTGGTGATGCCATCCAGCCATCTCATCCTCTGTCATCCCCTTGTCCTTCTGCCTTCAGTCTTTCCCAGCATCAGTGTCTTTTCTAATGAGTTGGCTGTTTGCATCAGGTGACCAAAGTATTGGAGCTTCAGTTTCAGCAGGGGAGAAAGGGTCTAACCCTTATGGCCTTATCAGAGGACAGAACTGCTTATCAAGGTGCAGAACTGCTCTTTGTCGGTTCCTTCTCCTGCAGTGTCCTCTGTGTATCACATCTGAAACACTTACCTCCTGCACTGGACTAAATGTTTTAAAGATAGGACCACAGTGGAGATGCTTTTCTTATCTTGGCTCCTGGAGTGGGGCCCATCATGGATAAGAGGTGCTCACTAAGTATTTCCTGAGCCAAATTTATTTGCCCTCTTGCACGAGGCATCTTAATAAGTGAATTCCATGACTTCTGTTTTCCTGAGGCATTGGTAACTTTCCTCAGGTCTCACAGAGAATTAGCAGAGGACTTGTTCATGTGGAAGAGTTTTAATTAGGATGTTTCACTTAGTTGTTCTTTAAGTAGCTTTTTGCCAGCACATATCTCTTGTAAAATTGATCTCATACATCTCAACAGTCCATATTTCTTTGGAAACCCAAGCCATACAAAGAAAACCTTAGTAAAAGAGGAAAGAGCCAACATTTTGAGACTTGCTGATGGATGCATTTTCTGGAATTCTTGGAATTACATGAGTTGGAGTCAGAAAGATTCTGAGAGTCCCATAGCATGAGGGTGGCATCTCAGAGATCTGTGGCAGTAAGATGAAGTGGCTGCTGAGTCTGTTACGAGCGTTCCAGGACTGAGGCCAGGCTCCCTGGGAATGTGCATGGTTACCTGTCGAGGCGGCACACCAGTAAGCTGGCTATGCGCTTGCCATCCTGAATCCCCTCCCTCACTGTGCAGGTGAGCAAACGCAGGTCCAGAAGACAGGAGGGGCTTGCCGAGGTCATCTTGCTGCTCAGTGACAAAGCTGATCCTGACCTAGAAGTCAAGATGGAAACCCGAGAAGAAGAGAGGGTCAAAGCAGACACATCTTCCTTTCTTCCCAAGGACGTTCTGTTCAAAGCCCTGAGGGAATCTTTTTAGCACCCTTGGGCTCTCCTGGGGGCCTGATTGGGCAAGCTTAGGAGGAAAACATGCTGCGTTTTGCAAATGTGCAGAAATAACAAACACGCGGTTATGTCCTAGGCAGGGTCACCATGCACACATCAAGGCAGGTGGCAAAGTGCAACCACGCAGTCCAGGATGGAAAGTGCTTTGCACTTAGTTGCTTATGAGACATTCAGTGTTAGAATTAAAATGCCTTCTTGCTCCAGGTGTAGTGTTAATTTTTCCATTTCTCATAATAAAACTCGGCTTGGAGTTAAATGCTAATATTTCTGAGACACTGATTCTAACCCCTGTTTCTTTTTCTTCTTCTCCCCCACCCCCCAATTTTTTGTTTTGTTTCTTTGTTTCTCTTCACAGGAAAAAGTAGAATATGCCTTCCTGATTATTTTTACAGTCGAAACATTTTTGAAGATTATAGCATATGGATTATTGCTACATCCTAATGCTTATGTTAGGAATGGATGGAATTTACTGGATTTTGTTATAGTCATAGTAGGGTAAGTCCCTTTTATTTGGGGAAATGTTTTTTTGGAACATGGAAGGTGGGGAGTAACAGAAAACAGTATTTTAAGGGCACAGGCTTGATGCTTTATGCTGGTGATTGTAGCCAGAACCTGTCAGGAGTTCTCTGAAGCCTGGTGATGCCAGAGACCAATTTGAAATTCTCTCATTGCTGTTACTCCCTCTGAGGAACGTGTTAAGGAAGGAAGTTCAAGCTCAGCTAGTGATGTGAGAGAGTTCTTCTTACAAGGCCTTGGGCCTTTACAGATAGGCCAGCTCTGCTGGTGATTTGAGTCCAATGTGTAGAGCTCTTATACTTAACACCCTGTTAAGTTAAAAAACCAAAATAAAGCAGTAATAAATCCTTCATAGCAGTGAGATACTCTGCTATTTAACATCCCTTGCGCAAAGCTATTAATTTTTTCTGCTGCCTTGGGGGAAAAGATTTGGCACACTACTATCCCATTTCAAATAACAAAACAAGTGCTTGAAAAATGTCAGATATCCGGCATGAAGTGAAATAAGCCAGAAAATACAGAGAAGCAGACATTATCCGTGCATCCTGTCACAGGAAGAAGACACCAACAGTTTCAGTTAAAGGAGAATGTTAAAAAACAGTGGCCTGTGTTAGTCTGGTCCTTCAACACCTGGAAATGTTTCCAGCAAGAAAGAAAGGAATCAGTGTCAGAGGAATGCTGGGTCTTTGGACCAAATACCCACACAGGAAAATAAGATCCTTTACTGAGTCTTAGTTGCCTAGCTGTAAAATGGGTTATTCCTAAAATGGTATGTATTCCCACAGAGAGAAATTATTAAATGGCCTTTCTGTTTGCATCTCCGTAACTTCATTCAAATGCTTTTTGCAGTTGAGCAAGGTGATTTTTTCTTTTGGATTATTATTTATCATGAATCCTTTACTTTTTCATGGGAGACTAACACTGCTGGATATTTGGAGAGTGGGATAAATTTTGAGCCTCTTCTTTCAAATCTAGGAAGATAGAGCGGGATCCAAAATGGTAGCCCAACAGTGTGATTAGACTTACAGAGAAAAATATTAACTTTTACAAAAGCCACCCTAGTACATTGGAATCGAAGGCAATGGGAAAGAGAGTGCAACTAAAATAAACAGACAGTTGATATGTATCACGCCTTCTTGTATTTGATGAACTCTAACAAAGAATGGCAAGCAGGAGCCTTACAGGCCTCTTGGTTCTGGAATAATCTTGCTGTAACTCTCCTGACTCTGGACTGTCTGTTCATCTTAGCTCCATTTCTTTTGTCCCACCCTGCAATCAACTTTCCATCCGGAGGCACTTTTCAGACTATCATACGCACAAGCAGAGTGTGGTGATCTCATTGAGGTGCAGAGACAGAGACAAGAGTTTAGGAAGGTTGAGATGGCTAAAATTGGAGAGGCATGGTATGGGAGCAGTGAGGGACCTAAGAGAAAGAGGTCCATAAATATGTCTTGGGGCCCTCTTGAGTTCTGGCTGAAGCCTAAGCTACACGTAGATGGGATGATAGTCCATAAGTCCAGGCAAAGAATACTACTAGGGAAGAAGGGAGAGCTGGGAGCTATAGCTGACTAATAACTAGGGCTCACATAGGTCTGGGATTTGTTCAAGTTATAACCAACCAGAGTGGAAAGACCTTGTTGAACACCCTGGACTGTTAGTAGAAACCCCAGAAGGGCCATTAATAGTATACAGTTAAACTAACTCTAGAGTGGGTATTGGCAAACTGTGATCAGTGGGCCAAATTCAACCTGCTACCAATTTTTGTAAATAAAGTTTTATTGTAACACAGTCACAAGCATTTGTTTACATAGTTGAGTTATGTGGTTTAGGTCCAGAAAGCCTAAAGTATTTACTGTCTGGCCCCTTACAAAATAATTTTGACAACTCCTGTTCTACAGTAAAAGCTATCTGAAACCCTTGCTAATAGTATTTGAAAAAAAGCCTGAAAAGGAACAGACTGACTTGCAAGTAACTTAAATGCCTGCCAAAGCAAAACTTAACACTCTTTAAAGGAAGACAACAAAATCCAGATAAACTGTTCAGCTTCCAGTGAAATATTTCTAGACTTGTGAAGAAATGTGACCCATAGCTAGTAGGAAATTCCATTAGTAGAGGCAGACCTAGAAATGAGAGACAGGATGGAATTAGTGGAGAATTACTTTATAAGCCTTTAAAAACTATTATAAACATGTTTATATACTTAAAAGGAATATATGACTACAGTGAGAAAAGATGGGGCAATGTAAAACAGAACCAAATGGAACTTTGAGAGCTGGAAAATATATCTGAAATGAAAAATTCCCTGGACTGACCTAATAGCAGAGTGGACTCAATAGAATGATCGAGGAATTTGAAGAGATAACAGTAACACACAAAAATAATGATGGAAAATAAATACCACCTTGGTGACCTATGGGGTGAAGTGAAATGAAGTTGCTCAGTTGTGTCTGACTCTTTGCGAACCCATGGACACCAGGCTCCTCCATCCATGGGATTTTCTAGGCAAGAATACTGGAGTGGGTTGCCATTTCCTTTTCCAGGGAATCTCCCCAACCTAGGGATCGAACCCAGGTCTCCCACATTGTAGACAGATGCTTTACCATCTGACGTGATCTATTATTCATATACTTGGAGTCCCAGAAGATAGTAGATAGAGGGGAGACAAAAATATTTGAAGAAACAGTCCAAATTTTCTAAATGTGATGAAAAACGTAGACTCACAAATCCAAGAAGGTCAACAAAGCCCAAAGTAAAGACGAAGAAAGCTGCATCAAGGCATATCATGATCATAATCAAATTGCTCAAGACCAAAGATAAAGACAAATCTTAAAAGTAGAGAAAAAGTCATTATAGACTTCTTGTCAACAACTATGCAATCCAGAAGACAACAGAAATTTTTAGAGTTCTAGGGAAAAAGGTCCACCTTGAATTCTTATTTAGTGAAGATACCTTAAAAAATTGAAGTAAGAAAGAACATTTTTCAGACAAACCACAGCTGAAAATTTGCCACCAGGAGACCTGCACCTTAAGAAATATAAAGGAATTTATTCACACTGATGAAAGACATTAGTAAGAAATACAAATCCATACAAAAGAAATGAAGAATGCCAGAAAGGGTAAATGCATGCATAAATATGAAAACATTTTTTCTCATTTTAAAGTTTCTTTATAGCAATTGATTATTTAAAGCAAAAATAACAGCAGTGGATTGTGGGGTTTATAGCACCTATGAAAGTAAAATATAAAAATAGCACGAAGGACAGAAACAAGGAAATATCCATATAGCATGGAAAAGTGCTTGTACACTTGGTGGAATTATTTGAAGGTAGACAATGAGAAGTTAAAGAGTATTTGGTAAACTGTAGAGCATAGGCCAGCAAGCTTCAGCTCATAGACAAAAAAGACATTTACTGCCTTTTTCACTTCCTTTACATTGACAAAGTATTTGGCTGTCTGCTTTAACAGATTAAGTTTTATTGGAAGACAGTCACACTCACTCATGTTTTATGGCTATTTGGTGTTAGGATGGAAAAGTTGACTAGTTGTCACAGAGACCCGATGGCCTGCAAATCCTAAAATAGTTGCTCTCTGGCACTCCACAGAAAACTTGTGCTGAGACTGGGTCTAGAAGAGACGCTCGAAAAATAAAGAGGTATAGTTGATAAGTCTGTACTAGAGATTACATGGAATCCTTCAAAAGCTCATTTAATTTTTTTTTCAATAAGCAGGAAAGAAAAGTTTGGTGGATAGAACAAGTAGAGAGCAAATAACAAGATGATAGATTTAAACCTAGCTATACCCTTATTTAAAATCCAGAGGTTATCAGATTTTATACATGTATGTGGTGTTAGGATGGAAAAACACTCAATTCTATAAGAAACCTAATTTACAAAGACAGATAATTTGAAATTGAAAGGAGAGAAGAGGCTTCCCAGGTGAGTCACTGGTTAAAAATTCTGCTTGTCAATGTGGGAGTTTGATCCCCTGGTGAAGGAAATGGCAACCCACTCCAGTATTCTTTCTGGGGAAATTCCATGGAGAGAGAAGGCTGGCAGGCTACAGTCCATGGGGTCACAAAGAGACGGACATGACTGAGTGACTAAATCCAACAATAAACGGACAGAAAACTATATATCATGCAAAACTAATCAAAATTAAAAACCAATCAAAAGAAAGCTTTATTAATAACCAACAAAGTGGACTTCAGAACAGGATATGTTATCAAGGATGCAGACGTTTCATGATGATGAAGGAGGCATTTCATAAAGAAGATATAATAATCCTGAATGTGTGTGTGGTGTGTGCGTATGTGTATGTAGATTGGCTATTAGGCTTATATGCTCTGCTGATCTACGTGCCTAATAACAGATCTTCAAAATACATGAAGCACAAACTGATGGAAATGAAAGGAGCGAATAGACAAATGTTCAATTGTAGTTGTACACTTTAATACTCCTCTCTTGGGAGTGTTGATAGACCACCTAGCCAGAAAATCTTTAAGGATTGTAGGGACTTCTGAACAGTACCATCAACCAACTTGAGGAAATTGATTTTTCAGAGCACTGTGCACCCATCAAGAGCAGAATACACATTCTTTTCACGTACATGTGGAACATTCAGCAATAAAGACATATTCTGGATCATGAAACAAACCTCAGTGAATTTAAAAAGATGAAAATAATATGAAAGTATGTTTTGAAAGAATTTAGCAGTGTTTTAAAGAAACATGTAAATTTCTATATATTGGTCATGAACAATTTGAAAATGAAATGTTAACAACATTATTATTTATTATATCATCAAACCCATGGACTATTGAGGGATAAATAGTGCACTGACAATGACCAAACCTGCTGAGAGAAATTAAAAAAGACCTAAATACATGTTATCGACTGGAAGACCCAATGTTCCAATTCATGGACTGGAAGACTCAATATTGTTAGAATGTCAGTCCTTCCCAAATTGTGACATAGACTGAATCTAATCTAAATCCCAGTAAGATTGTTGTGGAGACTGACAAATTTATTCAAAATTTTATATGAAAATTAGGCTCTAGACTAGCCAAGGAAATCTGTAAGAACAAACCTGGAACCTGATTTTAAGACATTCTACAAAGCCACAGTAGTCAAGACAGTATGATACTAGAATAAGTGATAGAAATAAAGATCAGTGGAACAAAATAGAAAGTTTAGAAATAAGCCCGTATGGATGTGATCAACTGATTTTAGATAGAGGTGTCATGATGACTCAATGGATTAAGGAAACAATTTTCAACAAATAGTGCTAGAACAACTGTCTGTGTGAAAAAGATGACTTTCTCCATTCTTACCTCATACCATATACAAATAATGCCTTAAAATGAATCATAAACCTATATTTAAAGGCTAAAACAGTATTTCTAGGAGAAAATCTTTATGACTTTGGGCTAGGTAGAAACTTCTTAGGACCTGAAAAAGCATTTGCCATAAAAGAAATAATAGAATTGTTGAACCTTATCAAAATTAAAACTTTTATTCGAAAGAGACACTGTGAAGAAAATAAAAAGATATGGCACAGACTGGGAAATATTCCCACTACATATATATGACCATGGATTTGTATTCAGAATTTGTAAAGAACTCTTATAACTGGAAGGTAAGAATATGACCCAGTACATAAATGGGCAAAAAATTTGAACAGATATTCACAAAAGAAGATGTGTAAATGGTCAACAAGCACCTGAAAAGATGTTCAGTATTATTGATAATTGGACAAATGCAAATTAAAACAGTGACATAGCATTACATACCCACTAGTATTAGTAAAAAGATTGACAATACCAGATGTTAACCGAAATACGGAGCAACTGGAACTCTTATACACTGCTTATAGAAATAGAAAATGGTATTATCACTTTGGAAAAGTTTGCCAATTTCTTACAAAGGTAACTAACTATACAGTGTTCATATGACCAGTACTGTTATTGAGTACTTAACCAAAATAAGTTAAAATACATGTTCACAAAGAGACTTCATAGTAGAGAGAAACTGGTAACAACCCAAATATTCTTCAGCAGATAAATGGATAAACTCATTGTGGTATGTTCATATAGTGGAGTATCACTCAACAATAAAATGTAGCAGCTTGGATGATCTCAAAACTATGGTGAACAAAGGATACAAGGAGAACATGCTGTATGACTCTATTCATGTAAGATTCTGGAAAAGGGAATAAAAACAAAACACCCCTACATGATAAAACTGATAAAGTCAGTGGATACCTGAGGCTGAACTGAGGATGACTTCGAAGAAGCATGAGAGAACTGTTTGAATATTTGTTACTTGGGCTCATGCCTTTGTCAAAACCTGTCTCACTGTACTCATTAAATGGTTGCATTTTATTTTATATAAAGTAAGCCACAGTAAAGTTGGTTAAAGAAGTAAAAAAAATCATCTAAGAAACTCAAGTTGAGCTGGCCTTTATGTTTTTTTCTCATTAAATATGAAAACCTTTAGAACATCACATTATCCTTTATCTAAAATATGTACAAAAGTATAGTCAAAGAGCAGAAGAAAAGTTTAAAAAGAAAAAGGAAATTTAATTGTTATGTCTTTACTTGAATCAAATTCCTACTCACTAAAGTTTCCAACTGCCGATTCTATCTTAATCCAGTGGATTTTCCGTTCCAAGTCAACCATGACCTATTGCTTTTGTCAAGATTCCCAATAACAGAGACGTTAAGAAAGTAATTGATATTTTCTAAAATGTTAACTGTTATAATGTGACCACAGGAAAGTTCAACGTGTCTACCAGAGCTGATGTAATTCTCTGTATAGAAAAGTTTGATTTGAGCCAACTTTTATTCCACTCCTCTAAATTTTCCAATAAACATGTCTTTCAGGCATTCAAGCTCATCACTTAAGCTTTGTGAACACGAGGGGCTCATTCCCTTCTAATTTGTGTCAGTTTGGGTTGCTCCTTGCCTTTTCCTTCTGTCTGGAGATATACTTTTAATAACAACTGAGGATCAAATACTTTCTTCTTTTGTCCTCATCTCTTCAGGCACATGGTACTTAGTTTGGGTGGAAGGGGAGGACAATGAAAGGCGTAATCTCACAGAATATTAGAATGGGAAGGACAGGCTTCTGTATCATTTAATCAGTTTTCTCAGTTTACACAGACATAAACTAAGGCCCCAAGAAGGAAAGTGACTTTCCCAAAGCCTCCTAACTCTTAGGAATGGAAGCAAGGCCTGGCCCCTGAGGCCTCTGGCTGCCGGGAAACAGGAATCAGCTTTCCCTGTCTGACTCAGGTTCCTCATTGGGGGGGCATTGTTCACCTGTTTTCAAGGGCGTCACTGAAGAACAGGGGAGAAAAGGGCCATGATGTGTACATTGCAAAACACTGATACTTAAAAGCAATCTTAAGTCACCACTTGCATAAATTATTTTCCTAACCCTTTGGGATGAAAATTCCTGTGGCTGCTGCATTTCAGAAGAGTTTGAGGTTTTCTTTCTTACTTTGGCTTTGTTTTTGTGACACTGTGAACTTGTTTGGGAGGGCAGACTTTTAACTTCAGCCTTGACCGTGGGGGGTTTACTGTAATGACAAAACTGTGCTAATGAGAGAGAGAGAGAGAGAGACCTATCATAAATGTGATACATTTCCCAGTCATAAGCAGAAAGAGCTTGCCTTCTGTAGCTTTGAAAACATAAAGACCTGACATACTCCTGCTCCACTTCCCCTGCCTCCCACCCCCTAGTTTCACTACTAACTGTGGTACTGTTATTAAAACAAATGACCCATCTTTAAACACCCCAGAATGCTATGGCTCTGCCCCATCAGGGCTGTAATCAGACCACCCTGTATTTTATGGACTTAGTGTCTTGGCTATCCTGAGGCATGCCAGTGGGGGCAGAGTTTCTACTTTAGCTGCTAATTAAACTTTGGAAACCTTTTCTTTGTTGCTGGGCCAATCATTTCCACAATCTGATTGGCCCGAGTCGATTCTGTTTGAAAGGGGCAAATTTCTATTTATTCTGAAAAACAAGCAACAATCCCAAAGAACAAATGTTTATTTGAAAAAAAAAATGTTTATTTGAAGGAGCAAAAGTAACTGTCAAGTGAGTGGATTGCCTGAAAATAGCTTTATTCGAAAAACCTTCTGAGCATAGGAAAAAATTTGTGGTGGCTGCCAGATACAATATTATTCACATTTCAAAAGAGAAAATGACGATATTAGTACCTTGTCTTAGGTTTCTGCGTTTGGCTTTTGCTTAGCTCCTTGGCGTCTGTGATTTACAGCATGCCCTGAACATCCCTGTGAGGACGGAACTGGGGCTGTGTGTGTCTCAGCGACGGTATTGGAAGTGGTATAACATACTGAATAAAATTTGGGAGTCTGGAGTTATTCACTCATTGATTTATTCATCGTATATTTCTTGAGTGCCTCCTGTGGTCAGGAGCTGTTTTAGGCACTGGGCTGAAACAGACTAAATGAACAGAGAGATGACAGTTTCCTGCCATTGTGGTAAAGAACCTGCCTTCCAGTGGAAGAAACATGAGAGACTCGGGTTGGATTCCTGGGTCGGGAAGATCCCCTGGAAGAAGAAATGGCAACCCACTCCAGTATTCTTGCCTGGAGAATCCCATGGGCAGAGAAGCCTGGTGGGCTGCAGTCCATGGGGTCGCAGAGTCGGACATGACTGAAGTGACTTCCGCTTAACACGTGGAGCCTACATCAGTGAGGCCCACATACCTGGATTCATATGTTAGTTTTGCCATTAGTTGTGTGGCCTTGGGCAGGTTACTTGTGCTCACCAAGTTTGCTTCCTCACATGTAATTTAGTGTCCATGATCTCCACTGCATAACACTTTTGAGGATTAACAAGGTAATTGACGTAAAGTGCTTAGCACATGGTGAGCACTCCTGAATGGGAGCTGCTATGATTATTGTCGTCATTACAGTTGTTTGGGCAATTCCATTGTCATTGAAAGAGGGGATTCACGAGGGATCCAGGGGGCTATCTTGCTAGGATGCTCCATTGGCAGGGAAACAGGTGAGATCAGTCCCATCTCTGGTCCTTTTAGATGGAGGATCCTAGCCAGGGGTCACAGCCCAGTTCTCGCTCTGCCTTGCTTTCCCTTAAAGCATCAGCCTTACAGAATTAGCTTTTGTTCAAAAATAGCTACTCTCACCATCCTGTTTTGCTTCCTGGGTGACAGACTCTAACATTTCTTCCTCTCTCCTTCTTTCAGATTGTTTAGTGTAATTTTGGAACAATTAACCAAAGAAACAGAAGGCGGTAACCACTCCAGTGGCAAGTCAGGAGGCTTTGACGTCAAAGCCCTCCGCGCCTTTCGAGTGTTACGACCACTTCGACTAGTATCAGGAGTGCCCAGTAAGCACGTTTCGTTTCCTAAAGCCAGGATTTTGTGGATCGGTTTTCTTCTGGGTGGGTCTCGGGATTATGAAGCAGGGTGTGGTAAGGTGAGTTGCTGTTCTCCAGCCAGGGTCTCTGCAGGCAACACTGTGGAGGCCTTCACTGTTTACAGAGTACTCTTGCTTATGTTGTCACTTTGGGTCCCTGTGAAAGCCCCAGTGGGCGGAGAGTAGGGGCAGTAGTGATCATTATCTTCCTGACTTTGTAGAAGAGAGAGTATTCTCTTGGGCAGAGGCCAAGTGAACTGTGGTAGGAGACCATGAGTTCAGGCCTCCTGGCTGCAGTCTGGTCTTCAGCCTCTGACACCATCACCACCATCACTTCCTCCCACTTTCAGGCCTACCCCTCTGAACATGGTGGGTTATATAGACAGGGGTGTCAGAGGGCTCAACTGACTGCCTTTTCTTACAGTGAGCCGCAAGGGCCTGGAATCCTAAAACTTCTACTTAATTATCCTGCAGAGAGGCTGTGCCCATCCCCGTGTGGGGAGGAAGTGGATGCTTCTGGGTCCTCCCTGTGAGTAGGGCACAGTGGCACCTGCCGGAAGGTGGTTGTAAGGCCTGAATGCAGTAATGCAGAGGGAGCCTCAGCACAAGGTCGGGAGCTGGCGGGGTGCTCCGGGTGAGAGATGCAGTGTCACCCGCTAGTCCATGGTACCTGCCCATGCCAGGCCCTCGTTTGCTTCTTGCTCCAGATCTCCAGGACAGGTCCAGTGCCACCTGAGTATGGAAAAGATGCGCCATCCATGCCCCAGCCAGAAATTTGCATAAGGAGCAAGGCGTGTGCTTCCCTGGGCTCTGCCCATGAGAGGACAGCCCTCTTGGGGACTTCTGAGGGCAGACATTCTAGTGCCTCTCCAGGGACTGTGGCTGTGAGGTGACTGCCTGCTTCCAGCTGCAGGATGGCTATGGGATTGCAGGGTGTGCCTTTTTTTCACAGATCATAAAACCTTCAAAAGAGCACAGATCATGTTTTTGCTTCTTCAGAAGTTCTTCATAAAATTGTATTAAATCCGTTGGCACTCAGAATGCACCAAAAATTCTCTGGAAAAAAAAAAAAACTTCCAAATTTAACATTTTAAAATGTAGGAAGTGGTGTTTTGTGTGTACTTGTTTTTCCAGATGGTTCATTTATTTTTTCATTGAAAAAGATCATCTCAAGTCAAAGCCACAGTACCGTCTGGAAGCAATTGAGAAAAATAGACATACCTTGAAAATGACTGGCCCTGTTGCGTGTGCCATGATTAAATGAGAAGTTCAGTGAGCAAACTTGAGGTTTCAGATTCAGTTGTTACAGCTTAATCTAATTTCAAAGTAACCACGGCAACTTTTTCCCCCAAGAGCAAATGATAGGCCAGCCTGCCTGCGGTATTTGTCTTGTGAGTAGACGCGCGGGTGCTGTGGTTCTGTGGATCTGAGTCATAGGTGAGGACTTCTCAGCCTGTGTTCATTAACTGCCCCGTGGGGAGCATCCAAGCCTCTCACCAGACCCTGCTGGGCTTTGGGGAGATGGATTGGGGCCTCTGGGTCATGCTCTTTCCCGTGCTGGTTGGCAGCTGTGGACTAGTGATTTCTTAAGTACCTGCAATTATTAAAAATGCCTGGGAAGTTGTGACTGTTTACACGTACCTTGGAGATGTCTAATCCCTCTGAAGACAACTTAGACTGTCCTGCAAGACTGATTTTGTGTGTGTATGTGGACATAAGTTCCTTCATTGGAAGGTATATATGTGTTTCAAATAGAGTCCTTCAGATGTGTGTGGAGCTCTTCACCACCCACTCTCAGGTAATAAGTACATATGAGAATCCTTGAGCATTATATAGGAAAGAACCCTTAAGATCGTCTGGTCCAAGAGCACTGTCTTCTAGGTGAGGAAGCTTGCAGAAACCTTGAGACCAGACCCTTGGCCTCCTAGTTCCTGGCTCAGCGTTCTCAGCGTTCTTTCTGCTCCATTTCACAGCTTCCTTGGTTAGAGCTCTGTGAAATCTGCTGGACACATTGGTCATATATGGAAGAGCCTAATACTATGAAAGTGTACACATGAACTAGAAGATATAATGTCATTATTTCATAAATGTGGCCCATCTGAAATATTACAGTTACAATAAACATTTAGGAAACACAGGGCTCACTGCCATTCAGTTGAGAAGAGCTAACTGCTGGATGATGATTTTGGATGGCCCTTGCATGTCTTAAAATAAAAACCAAATGAAAAAGCAAACAAACCCCATCTTGTCCAAGGAGATTAGAGCATATGTTTCTTTTTCTCTTCATCTATTCCTTATGGAAGATGAAAACATTACAAGTCATCCTATTGATCACTGTTTTCTTCAGAAGACATCATTTGAACATTTAAATATCCGAAGGCAGTATGTAGGATTTTGTCTTAATGAAAGTCTGGAAAGAAGTTCTTTGTGAGTCTAAAAAACCTCTTATCATTCTTCCCTTCACATCCTGTCCCCCACCTCTTCCGTGTACTTCATATCAAGGTGAACTTTTACTGTTACTGCTCATGAGTAGTTTTCTCTTTGCTTGGTGTGTTCTGATTTCTAATGTATTTCACTCTAACATCTCAGCCTCTTCTTTCTTTCTTTGGATATGTATTGGGAAGGTACTGTGAGAAGATACTAGAAAAGGGCACTTTGGAGGAGAGAAAGAGAACAGGGAGAGGAAGGGAAAGAAAAAGAAAAGGGGGAGGACAGATTGGGGGCTCTGGGTCATGCCCTTTGCCCTGCTGGTTGGCAGCTGTGGACTAGTGATTCCTTAAGTACCTGCAATTGTTAAAAATGCCTGGGAAGGTGTGACTGTTTACGGTGGAGAAGCTGAGGTGGGTCTCAGTGATGGCCATGTGTCTCACTGTGCAGGGCACGTGCATGATGTCAGGGGGCCTGCGTCTAGTTGGCTCTGGTTTCCTGCTGACCGCCCTCCCTCCAGCTCCTGCTTCCTTCCACCTGGTCCTGAGTATTGCCCCCCTGTCCCTCTTGGCCTGGTCTTTTCTCTTCCTGTACCATGGCTCTCAGTGTTGCTCCCGGTGTGGGTAGCTCCAAGGTTTGCACATCTCTCCCTCATCCCTAAGGTCTGAGGTTCAGCCACAGGGCACAGCCTCCTTCCTGTGAAGTGACCAGACTCACCAGGTGTTCAGTCCTCACCCTCCCCTTCCTCTAACGCTCTTTTACCTCCCCCACTCCAGGGGCACCTCCTTTTGCTCAGGCCCCAGGGTTAGCCTCATGACCCTGCTGACCTGGGCATCTTCCTCTAACTCAGACTCACTTGCTGAGTTCTGATCTCTTCTGGATCCTCACCCTGGCCTCCCTAGAGAGCCCAGCACCCTCCAGCTACTTCTTTGCCTGTTTTGCCTTTTGCAGCCCCACTTGTCTTTATAAGGGGCTTCCCTGGTGGCTAAAATGGTAAAGAATCTGCCTGCAATGCAGGAGACCCAGGTTCCATCCGCGGGTTGGGAAAATTCCCCTGGAGAAGAAAATGGCAACTCACTGTAGCACTCTTGCCTGGAGAATTCCATGGACAGAGGAGCCTGGCAGGCTACAGTCCACGGGATAGCAAAGAGTTGGACACGACTGAGCAACTTTCACTTTTTATCTTTCTGAAAAGTCTGCCTTTTGAGTTTTCTTGGCTCTTTCCCATGCATACATGTTATGAAACTTTCGTTTGATTTTCTCTTATTTAGAATAAATAAAGAGGCTGTCTTTGGACAGCCTCTAAAGTCTGGCCTCTAAAGCCTCTAAAGTCCCCTAAAGTGGACTAAAGTCTGGCCCTGTAATCCGAATCCAGGACCCAGAGCTACCTAGTAAATTGCAGCTGCAATCTGCTTGCCTTTACTGCTACCCTTTTCCATCGCATGACCGCCAGCCAAGACTCGCCATCCCCGGCCCACACGACACTCACTCTCTTCTGTGCTTTGGGTATTTTCTTCCCCTGCTCGGAGCAGCCTCTCTTCCAGCCCGTGACCCACCTGCCTATGGAAATGCATCCTGCTCGGCCTTCAGGCCCTCCAGAGAGGGAGGCTCCTGCCCAGCCCGCTTTCTCCCCACTGCACTCAGAAGTGATGTCTTTCATCCTTCCTTTAATTTTCACGGTGTGATGTTACTCATCTAGCATTTGTGTGCTACCTTAGAGTAATTCATGTGTAATGCTACGTCTCTCACTGGAACCTCACCTCTGGGAGGAACCACATTGTGTAATACATCTTCATAGTCCCCAAAACACTCCGCCTTATGTTTGCCACGTGGCGGATGTTCAAGGAATTTTGTTGAGTGGATGAGCAAATGCAGCAATGAATGACTTTCATATCTAGCCATTCCCTCTCTAGGCCCAGTTTTCCCATCTTTCTAGTTAAGGGAGTTAGATTAGATGATCTTTGAGAGGATCTTTTTAACTTATCTCACAGCCAGGTTTCACGTTAATTCAAAGCTCTGAAATACCTTCTTGAGTTTTATTACCACGTGCCCCATACAGAACAGGCATCATTAGGAAGTATATAAATGCATTCCTGAAATATCTTGCTGGCTCACAAACTTGTTTTTGTCTTTCCTAGGTTTACAAGTTGTCCTGAACTCCATTATAAAAGCCATGGTTCCCCTCCTTCACATAGCCCTTTTGGTATTATTTGTAATCATAATCTATGCTATTATAGGATTGGAGCTTTTTATTGGAAAAATGCACAAAACATGTTTTTTTGCTGACTCAGGTGAGTAATGAAAATGGTTGCTAACCAGACTATTTAAAAATTTGGCTTTCCCCCAAACAACTTTTCTGGTTTGGGAAAAATCTAAAACAAAATGAGAGGGGGGTGGGGGATGGAAAGCCAAATCCGTTGGTAAATCTAAGCCAGTTCTTAGTATGAATTATATTTAGAATTAATGAGAATTTAGTCTCTTTTTCTATCTTGATTTCCTATGTAATGTGTTCTGGCAAACAAGATGGGGGGAGCCCCCTGAAACTGCACTATGAGGTGAATCAGTAGTGTTTCTCTGGGACTTCCCTGCTGGTCCAGTGGCTAGGACTCCACACTCCCAATTCAGTGGTCCCAGATTCGATCCTTGGTCAGGGAACTAGATCTCATGTGCCGCCCTAAGACCTGGCACAGCCACATAAGTAAAATGTAATTAAAAAAAAAAATACTGTCAGTCTGTATAGGCTGAGGAAGGTGCTGTGAGAGAGGACAGAGGAGGGCGGGTAGATTCCCACGGCATGGGTTCCCGCGGGTCGTTCCTGGGTGGTGAAGCCTGCGCCTCTGTTTGCAGATGTGGTGGCTGAAGAGGACCCGGCGCCGTGTGCGTTCTCAGGGAATGGACGCCAGTGCACCGCTAACGGCACGGAGTGTAGGAGTGGCTGGGTTGGCCCCAATGGCGGCATCACCAACTTCGACAACTTTGCCTTTGCCATGCTCACTGTGTTTCAGTGCATCACCATGGAGGGCTGGACAGACGTGCTCTACTGGGTAAGCAGCTTGCGGAGGGGGTTGACGGAGCGTGCTTTCCTCGGCTAAAAGTGTTTCATTAGCTGGAGCCATTGGGGAGCTGGCTGGAAAAGACCCCCTGGAAGTGAGTTCTTTGGGAAGGGAAGCAGACTGTCTTTTCACTCAGCAAGACCCATTACGTCTCCCCGTCAGGGCCTTGCTTTCAGCTGTAGAAAGCTGCTATAGGACGTGGACTTCCTCGCATCCCCAGTGTCTCCTGGGGACTTAGCACTGAGCATACCCAGTAGTCCCCTTTGTTGGAGGAACTCCAGCATACCAGGGCTGTCCTGATTAGGCACTTGAAGAGCCCAGGGTCATTCCCTAGAGCAAGAGGCCCCCGGACTTCCATAGACTAAAAACTAATCTTTTATACCTAGAGGCAGGTTTCTCTACCAGGTCCTAAATGGAAGGTAGAAAACATCAGTTAACTGGATTCTTTTCAGGCTTTCCATAGCTTAGCACAGCCTTAAAGCCCAAATGGGTTTTTCCCCTATTATGGTGCTTCCCTTTTGCATCTTCAGTATTACTACAAACCAGCCCAGCATAAGCCCTTAGCTCTCTCTTCCTTTTTCTTTGGTGCTAGAGAACTACTTTGGCAGAGGAGCTCAAGATGGCACAGCAGCCTTCCAGGGCTGGTGGACCTGTTCGTGAAAACAGACAGACACCCTTTGTATGGCTCGGGGCTAGCTTCTCTTGTTCCTAACAGAGCCGGTAGGGTTTGCTACAGATGAAGAGCAGTTGTATTTTAACAGTCGTTTCTTAGAGTTGAGCTTATTTGTTGACTTCTGTGTTTGATAGAATTTGAAAACACTCACAGAAGTTTAGAAATTATTTTTCCATGCACAGAGTTGTTGGGAAAAACAGCTGCCTTGTAGATTTTGAGCATAAATCCAGGTCCAAATTGGATTAATCACGATTCCAATAATGATTTGTTAAAAGGTAATGAGTAATAACATACTTCTTAAATGGTCAGTCTCCAGTTAGACAGTGCACGTTGAGAAGTATTTTCTGATAGGATCTAAATTTTAGACACTTTAAAAGATTTCCTACTACTCTGTAACTTCAGAGAACATAATGGTTGTAAATAGGTTTTTGCTTCCCTTCACAAGTGAATTCCATGCTTGCAGGGTTGTGGAAATGTCTGTATGTTCAGTGTTAGGCAAAGAAAATGCATTTTTATTCTCATCCCCAAAGTGTTAGTCTAGTTTGGTAATAAGGTTTTTAAAACATCACCAGCATGTCTTATCTTATTTCTTCCCCTTTCCCTCTTTTTTCTAATTGTCATAGGAGAGAGAGAGTGAGAGTGTGTGTATGCATGCAATCTGTTATTTATATCCATAACACAATGCCTTTTGTAAAATTTTTTGTGAAGAGAAAGAGGAAGATTATATAGGATGAGCCAAGCCCATGGCCATGCATGGGGACCCTCTAATTAGGTAAAGAGCTCATTTTCAGTATTATGTTTTAAGTTGCCACTCCTGGTTAGATTAGTGGAGGGCTCAATCTCCAGTCTCCCTTTGAAGTTTCTGATAGAGAGAAAAAGCATCATTCAAATAGTCCAAATTCTGGTCCTTCCCCCTAAAACAGTACAGAAAACGTTTTGATTTAAAACAAATGAAAAAATCTGTGACTCCTCAGCTCCATTCTCCCTATTTTCATGGTGTATTGACACTGCTGATCCAACATGCCCTAATGGACTGTTGCAGACTTTATGTTTCCGCACATTGATTCTCTCATGACGATCTTCCCATCGCCAAGTTAGTGGAAACTCTGGGAGTGTGTGATTAAAGGAGAGAAGACTCCACGCACCTAGAAACAAAAGTTTCTACTTGATTTCCTGAGAACCTCTAAGTATCACCTAGGATGATATAATTATTACCTCTGTTTTTCATATGACAGTCACAGGGCTAATAATTTGACAACATAATAATTATATTCTCTATGAATTACATGGTGTCTTTATTCCAATAGAGGAACTCCAATAACTTATCAACCTTATGCCAGTCTATATCCCTTTATAGGAGGTCTGGGAAACAGTGGAGTATAGACCCCTAGACATCCTCACGGTCCTGCTGCAAGTGGTTGTGGTATTTGATTTACAACAAGGGTCTACAGACCTTTTTTTTTTTTTTTCCATAAGGGACCAGACAGTTAATATATGTGGCCCGGCAGACCATAATGTCTATGTCACAACTGCTCAGCTCTGCCCGTGTCACTTGGAAGCAGCTGCAGACAACATGTACACCTGTGGCTTCATTCCAGTATTTATTTATGGACACTGACATGTGAATTTTGTATAACATTCCTGTGTCATGAGATAGTCCAGATTTTTTTTTCCCACCATTTAAAAATGTAAAAGCCATTTTTAGCTCACAGGCTGTCCAAAAGCAGGTGGTAGGCTGGTTTGGCCCACAGGTCATAATGTCACGACCCCTGGTCTAGACTAGAACCCCCCTCTCTTTTCTTGGCATTTCTCCATTCTCAGAGGTTTGTGAGCCCTTCTGGAACACTAGGGGGCAGCTCAGGGATGTCTTCCAGAGTGTAAGATCTTATTCTCAAACATATCAGGTTGCTTCTAATTACTTACCGATTACATTTATTAACTCTCCATAGACATAGGCAGGAGCCAGGCCCCAGCCTTCTTCCTATTTTATGGGCCGCAGTTGGTGGGATCCACAGCTGTGCATAGAACAGCGCCTCCCTGCCCACACAGCGCCCGGCCCAAAGCTGGTGCTCAGCAGATACCAGCTACCATTGCTCTTCACGTTCACAGTCCCATTGCCTCAGGATAGATGGGCCTTTTTAAAATTTCTGATTTTTTCCACAGCCAGAGTGTAAAGGGAACATCTTGAGAGAGAATTGAGATTCGATTTTAAATATTGATTGCAAGCAAATTTTTAAGTCTCTTAGGTGTTTGTATATGGTGGACAAAGTCTTTGCCAGGGATGAGTCTGAGTCTGGTTGAGTTTATGTTCAGTCAGTGTTCCCAAGTTCATGGATGCCTCAGTCCCCAGGAGTACCTGGCAAGTGGCAGCAGGGTCTTGGGAAGGTGGGCCCATATGCAGAAAGACACGTGTAGAACAGGACCCTAGGATATGTGGGGAATGGGATTATTACCTTCTGATAGAAAGCCATTTTTCTAGTGCTCTTTTTTTGAAGTGAATTCCATAAGCATAATTAAGCTGCCATCTGATCTACACATTTGTTGTCCAGAGTCAGAAAAGTGTAGTGCAAGGAAAGAGCCTTACGCTGGAGAAGGCTAGGTGCCTGACCTTGGGTACGTCACCCAAATACTCTGGGCTTTAACTTTGTGTCGTCCACAAGATGTGGAGTAACACTACATGAGTCTATTATTTTTTTCTTCAAGGAAATGATTTTAAATGTAGGAAATTAATTAAAATATTAGGATTGATTTCAGGAAAGAATTATCCATATCAGTTATTTGTGGCCTTTTGCCTTAGTGCCAACCTCTTCTCTTAGTGAGCAGCATATCTATGGCAGTGCTGGCTGTCAGACTCAAACAGGAAGCTCCCTTGGCCAAGTTGATAGTCGTCTTCATTCAGGGTACCTGGGAACTCCCTCTTTAGTTAGCTAGCAGCTTGCCTTTCTGCTCCTTTCTCCGATTCTAGGCTCAGGGGAGCCACAACCAATATATCAAGTTTCTAGTAGTTTTTGCAATAGGAAAAACAAAAAGTCTTAGATTAATCAGAGACGTGGATGTGCATCTCAGTCTTTGAAGTGAGGGGAAACTGAAACTAGGTTATTATTTCCTGAGTACCAGGGACACGACATGATGACTTTGATATAAATATTTTAAAAATCTAAATTGAAATGATTGAGCTCACGCCTCTTTCTCCCTTGCTGACAAAGGACACGCAGACAAAATCCCAAGCAGAGTCTCTATTTTTGTGTGGGTATTTCGGGGACCGGCTTGCCAGTTCTGACGTGTCCCATGTGATTGGTAAAGTCTAAGAAATACTAGCCTCTGAAAAGAGACCAGGGTTGAGAAGTTTTCTTCAGGAGAAAGACTGGCCCTTAGAGCTTAATTTTTATTTCTCATTCCCACACTCTGGAGATTTAGGGCCACTCCTGTGGCCTTTGGTTTTCCCTTGTCCCCCATGGGTTATTCCAGGTGATATTTCTGATTTGAGCAAAAACACTTATTTCTAGGAAATAAGAAGTTTCTTTGGAAAAAAACGATGTTCCCTCCCAGGTTGGAGCAGACAGCTGTTCCTGGAACCATCCTCTGGAACAGGGGGCTGAGGCCCAAAAGAGGATGGGCGGGGCAGATGCTGGGCTGCCAGCTAACACACTTTGCTGAGGTGTGAGAGGGCAGGGTCCCCTAGTGGGGACCCTGGACATGCACCCCCTTTCTTTCCGTGAGCAAGCAGACTCTCCCCGGTCGTGGGCACCCCTATTGCCTCAGCAAAGGGGAAGCAGGCCCAGAGAGGGGTCTGTGGAAGGCCCTGATTCCAGGCTGAGCTCTGGTTACTACGCCAGGCAGCCTGTTTCGTCTCCACATCTAGGTTATTAAATAAGTTTAGTGGTGTAGTTGCTTTGGAAGAATTACCCTCGGCCTTCCTGCTGAAATTAGTTTATCCAACTTAATGAGATCAACAATTGCAGCCACGGCCCTGCCTCATTCATTACTCTAATTGCCGATATAAGATGTGCAGACTGATAGCAGTTCCAGTAAGCACATCAATTTTCATGTGGCCAAACAGGTGTTTCATAAGGGCTTTAATGCCCTCTCTGTAGACTTCAGCAACAGATGTTAGGTAATTTTTTTTTTTTTTTCTAATGTTCTCTTTTTCTGTTTGGTTTCTGCTTGAGGCAAACAGTGAAATGTATGAGTTGCATTCTGTAAAGCTAAAAACCTAGTGCCGGATAATGTAAAGAAAGCACATGCTTAACAGCCTGAGGGCTTGACCTCAGAAAGCCAGAACCATGAATCAGCCCAGACCATATACTGTTCTGTTAGCTGGGGATTCCAGCAGAGTCAGGCCTGGGGTCATTCATTCAGTCTTCTCACTGGTGCTTCACACCTTTCTTGGAGAAGGCTTTGCCCAATTTAACCCTGACCTGTGCTGTTAGAAAGTTACATCCAGCCGTGAACCCTGAAGCACCTGTTTGCTCCAGTACAAAAGTTGCTCATGAGCTGATCTCCCCGGGAAGGTGTGTTCAGGGGGCCACGTCTGACTGTGCTGCTTCAGTTGGCACAGAAGTAGGGATACCAAGTTCCTCTGAAAGAACTCACAGCTGGAGTCACCTGTCTCAGGGCAGGTTATGTAGGTTCAAGCTAGACTTGAGAGATGAGAGCTTTTTAAATTTCTCCTTACTGGCAAGCAGTTGGGTCCTTCCTATGGGTGCAGTTGAGAAAAAAAGTCTCATTCCCCAAAGCACCCCTGAATATGTCAGCTAGTTGACTTCTGAATACTTTCCTTCTTTGCATTAATTTAGCTGTGCTTGCACTGACTGATAGCAGATAATCCAGATTTAAAGTGGGTTAGGTTTCCTGGGATAGATTGGCTTCCAATATACCCAAAATCCAATAACTGGAAAGTTATTATTTTAGTTTTTTTTTTTAAATTTATAGAGTCAAATGCTACAAATTTGTCTCTATAGCTAAGACTTTTCCACCATCACAAATTTTGAAAGCAAGAATACTACCAACAATTTGGGCAGAGTAGAAAATAGCTTCTAGTTAATCACTAGTTTTGTCTTCTACCAAGATCTCTGAAAATCCCTTACCAAGGCAATTTCTTATAAGAAAGAGCCAAATTCTAGCTGATTGCCCTAGCAGTGGCCAGAGTTTGCTATTACTTGCCCTGAAAGTTGTGATGACTGTGTGTGTGTGTGTGTGTGTGTGTGTTGGGAATATATAATGAATGTGCATTGGCTACTGTTGTCTGATTTGAAGCTAAGTAAATGTTTAATTAAATGTATGGAATGCTGTCTCTAATGTAACCCTCTCTCCTTATTAGATTCTCTTATTAACCCACTCCTATGAGACCATCTTATTTCTTGCAGATGAATGATGCTATGGGATTTGAATTGCCCTGGGTGTATTTTGTCAGTCTCGTCATCTTTGGGTCATTTTTCGTACTAAATCTTGTACTTGGTGTATTGAGCGGGTAAGCTACACCTCTTTCATCTTGAAAGCAGAGTCCTGAGGACAGTTGCCAAGACCACACAGGCTTGCTAGATGGGGGCCGCCGGGTGGGTGCCAAGCGTTTTATGTGTCCTCCAAGATGCTTTCTTTTCTGCTGAGGCTTCCCAAACCAAGACGTTTCCTGGAACCTCACCAGCCTTTGTGAAAGAAAGCTATAGGATAATTATTGACCAGAGATTAATCAGCGTTGTCACTTGGGGTTTAAATCATTGGCATTGCTTGCCCATTTGTCCTAAAAGGAGATACATCTATAATTGCTTTATTGGTCTGGATCCAAATATAATGCAGATTAATTGGTACCAAACAGTAGCTAAATGACTTTTGGTAGGCCACATTTGGGGATTTCCGCAGCAGAACCTGCCGTTATTGAAAGAACAAAACTGGAAGGCCCTTGGCGGGATCCCATCCTTGGAGCACTAGTCCTCAGTCAAAGCCCTAGTGGTCCAGCAGCAGTTCCTGGGGCTCTGCTCTTTGGCAAATGGATAACTGATAACTAATCTCCTTACATTTTACAGGTAAATGATGCGATAGGATGGGAATGGCCATGGGTGTATTTTGTTAGTCTCATCATCCTTGGCTCATTTTTCGTCCTTAACCTGGTTCTTGGTGTCCTTAGTGGGTAAGCAGTTGGATCCGTGTCCCACATTCCGCTGCTGCCATGTGTCAGGCAGCTCCCTACGGCTTTCTCTGCATGCGTGTGGACTCTGATGTCCCCCCTGTGTGTTGCTTTGGGACTGAACTGTAATTCTCCATGCTCGTATCTGTCTGTGAGATTCTGTGTTTCTGATGCTTGCCAAACTATTAATTGAATGAAACCATTTCCCTGAAGCCAGTCACATTTATATGCTAGTGTGTAGGAGTGGATTAAAAGTGACTAAAAGGATGCCCAGCCTTGGTCTCCCCCAGCAAAGGACCTTTGTCTTTTGTGGTTTTCTTCCCGTTAGTATTAGTACCTAGCCTGGCCCTTTAAAGTTACTTGCAGTGTATCATGATTATTTCCAGTGGTGTTTTAGATTTCATGGTAAAGGAGAAATAAGCCTAGATTAGCACAGAAATACTGGACAGTTTAAAAATGGGGACCATTTATTAGCTTGGTTTTCTGCTGCTGTCACTGAATTCGTTTTTAATCTTAGCTCACAGAATCTGTCTTTAATGCAGAGAGATAATCAGCTTTTGCACCTAAATTTCCCCTGGCCTTATCATTGTCTGTGTCACTCAGTCATCATTTTTGAAATTTCACTTTGTTGGCCTCCTCGGCTCTGTGGATTGACAGGGGTTCAGTGGAGGCTGGGACTAGAGTGGGGCTCTATCTTTTCTGTGGTTGCCATCCTAGAGCCCTCCTGGGCATCCTAGCATCTTTCCCACCACACAGACACCCCACACCGGGGAGTACCGCAGAGAAGGGAGTGGGGCCTCCCCAGGCTCTCAGTGACAGCTTATCACCATTGCCAGGGCCTGGGAGGGTGCCCGGGGCTCGTAGGTGCCCGTTTCCCCCGAGGAGCCCCTGTCACTCCTGAGCTCAGACATCCTCCGGAGATACTGCTGATAGACTTGATTCCCAGTGAGTTTATCTACTCCTCACTCACTCTATCTCTGTCTTGCTGAGAGCTTGTATCTCGGGGGAAGTGATGTCTTCATGTAATGCCGAGTCAGTGGAGAGACCTTTATCTCACTCTTCTAAACACTACCTTTTCCAGAGCAGAAAGCGAGCTAGTTACCCATCTTTGCTTCCTCTCCTCATCTTCCCTCTCAGCTACCCTGCCTGTTTTCAGGGACAACACGTTTAGAATTCTCCTTGACCGAGTGTGCTTGCTTTCACACCATGGATGCACGCTGTCCTGTGAAGCCCCATCTAGAAATGAGCCAGGAGCCCATGCCTTACAGTGAGGGGAAAGGGGCCTCTGGGCCTGAGTTCTGGGTGTGACAGCTAACCCTCTGCCCTGACCCAGGCCGAAGATTGTTCTCTGGATAAATGGCTCTTCAAGCCTAAAGTTCTTTCACGTCACACTTTAAAAGTGCCTTCTTCCTAATGACCCTCTGTGGCCTTAGGTCAGTGTCAGGATGGTGAGGGTGGAATTTATCCCTGGAGAAACAGCATCATGTTGATTTTGTTACAGGAACAGCCCATACAAGGTTAACAGCAATTCTGTTTTGAATTCCTTGGCGCCCTGTGTCTCCTAAACCCAACTAAACTGAGGCCATGGAAACGACTAATTTTAACAGTGCCAGTGACATGCCTTATCTCTGAGCTTCCCAGAGCAGGAACATCATCCCAGCAGGATGAGGCAGACTTAAAAAGGGAAAAGGGGAAAAAGCCAGGAAGGACCCCTTATTGTAATGGTGGAAGCTAAATATGCACCCTGTTGGGGGTACCCACAGCTGGAGGATAAAGACGCATACACCATGATGGAACAGTCAGTTTACTGAAATATATTTTGGGGAAAGTAATAAGTAACTTTAAAATATTTTTAAATCAGAACAAAACTAGATCCCTTATGAAGGAGAATGCAAATGACATTTGAATTCTTAAAATAAAACCCAAGAATTCCCAGCAATATTCAGTCAGTTCCATGATGTGCCCTAGTTCCCCCGGGGCTGCAGCTGACCCTGCCTGGACGTGCGAGGCCGCTTGGGTAGGAGATGTCCAGCAGTGCTCTGTCTAAAGGAGGAACCACGTCCGCCGAGCAGTCTTCCAGCGTGTTTGCAAATTTGGTCGCTTTTCCTGAGTTCTTGCTGCATGTCTGGCTCTGGGCCAGGGGCCAGGGTGCCAAGATGTCTAAGACACAGATGGGGGCCTTGTGCTCAGACAGTCATTGTCTGGGGTGGAACTGTCATTGGGCAGTGCAGGATGGCCAAGCTAAAGTAGGGGCGGGGACAGAGAAGCTGCAAAAGCAGTATGTCTATGAGCTGGATGTTGAAAGATGGTAAGGTGTCTGGGGGGTGGGTGGCGGTGGGGTGGGCTAGGGGTGGAGAAACCAGAGAACAGGCTGCTCCCACCTTTCCTAACAGTTGGTTACTTGGGCTTCTCTGCCTGGGTACTCCTCCTTGACTTCCCCTAAAGCAACAGAAAATCAAAATCAGTCATTTGTATTTATTTTCTTGTTTCAGAGAAATGAAATTAAAAAAAAATTTTTTTTTTAGTTTCAATCTTAGAGTTCTTCCCAACGTTTTTAGGGAACATTGGAGGGAATACAAAATCAGAAGGACATAAATGTTAAAAAGGAGATGGCTTATGTTGCATAGCCCCTGAGGGACCATTGGACCACTACAGATGTAATTCCAAAAGCCCTGAATTAAAAGGCTATCCTGTTTTAGACCATGCTGCTGCTTTCTAATGAAGGATCGTTATAAGATGCTATGTGTCTTTAAGTCAACCATTTGGAAATATTTGTTGCTTTTCCTTGGCTCCTCCTCTTTTTCCATGTGGCCATGCCATCCTATTGTATCCTTAAACTGATTTTAATCTGTGCACTTGATTTGGTATTGGTACACTTATGAAGCATTGTTAAGTCTGATGCTTTGAAATATCTCTGGTTTTACAGCAGACTGTTTTTCTCAAGGTGAGTATGAGGTTCATGAACTGTATGCTCTGCATAGCCAAGCAAGATTCTGGATGAAGACATTCCCGCCCTCCCACCGCAACCCAGCTACTTGTGCTGTGTGGGAGGAACCGAGAAAGTCAGTAACTAGAGTTCTGATTTCATAAGTTGTTATCAAGGAGATGGCCCCGTTATGACCAAGTGTTAGAAAGAATGTCTCAATTAAGTCTACAGTTCAGCTGGCTCTTCTCATGGTGGCTTTGATGATTTTTCACTTTTAAAATTGCTCACTTAACTCTTGTCCCCTTTGGGTTTTTTTTTCCGTAGGTAGGTAAGATAAGAGAACACAGTGGTGTTTCAGCACATTTTATCTTTAGAGTCACTGCCAGATTCCCAGGGGGGATGGTGGTCATGGACAGTGGCTCACATCTTCACCTGCAAGGACTACCTGATGCCAGGCACACCTCCGGTAAGGTAGACGGCCCTCTGGGCCCCTGTGGTGTGGGTCAGACCCCCAAAAAGGGGCTGGTGGATGAGACGCGAATTAGAAGACCTGAGTTCTGGTCTTGTGCTAAATAACTCTGGGACTTCACTTAGGAGTCCCGAGCCTACATCTCTTGTCCCCTCAAAGGGAGATGAGGCTTCTGTGCCATCCCCACCCACAAACACAGAATAGGTGGCTTTAGGTCGGCTCATGAATGTAAAAGTGCTTTGAAAAATAGATACTGCAAAGAATTTTACTCATTGAATGTATCTTTCTCTTACCTCTGTGGGCCTCCTCCCGATCCCCTCCTTGGGTGAAGTGGGAACAGCTAAGAGGCTATTTGGAAAATATCTGAAATGTACCATTTTCTGAATTTCCCAGGAAGAGACCAACAGAAATAGGCTTTGTATGCACATTAATACTGTACTCAGTGCCCCTATGATCAGGCCATGGAGGTTCTTTGTCATCTATAAAGTGTGGTGCAGCTCTCAGTCATGATTGAAGTTCTGACAGTGATTTATTTTTGCACAAGTAGGGAGGCATGACATTTCTGTAACATATGGTTAAACACTGGCTTTAGAGTCAGATAATTAAGACTTAACTTTCTGCTCTACCTTTTACCAACTGTGTGATTTGGTGAAATGGTTTACCTATTTCGAGCTTCACTTTGCTTGTCTGTAAAATGACGTTAATAATATTAACCGTGGGGAATTGTGAGAGGATTCAGTGAGCTGAAGAGTGTAGAGAGCTTCGTTACTTTGATGGTGATGGCTTGAGTAAGAGTATATAAAATGAGATTTGATGCAAGAAAAATCTAATCAACTCAATTCTTTTAATTTTTTTTCCCTTGTGACCAGGCCTATAGGTAGGGTTTAATTTGCATGACTCTTCTACTCAGGATGTTAATAAACTAAGTATTCTCTACTTAGTTTAGAGTAGAGAATTTGCTTTTAGAGGATCTAATGTCCAAAAATGCTCTTAGAGGCGCAGGAAGGTAAAATGAAAATACTTAGAAGTTGGTAAATTATGAAGTCCTTGCTAAGCAAAGATTTGATTTGCCTTTGTTTCTGTTTCTGCCAAAGATAGACTAAGGACCCACGGTGCCTAGACTGGTTCTGATGTCTATTAGATGGATTTCTCCTGAGAAGTTTAGATAATCTCTGATATTTATATAGTAGCAGTCAGATCCCTGGCACTTAGCAATGGCCAGGAAGAGATTAGATAAAAGACCCTTAAGAGATTAGTGTAATATAACCCAGACTTTGATGCATCTGTTCTCTGTCGGCCTTTGAAGTCAGGCCCCATATGCCATTTTTCATAGTAAATCCAAAGGGCAGTTTTAGGATCCTATGTTGTGAATATTTTTCTGTTCAGTTGTTTTGAACACTGTTGTCTTGGTGCCTGGATATTCCCTGCCATAAAATGGAGTTTAAAAACTCCATTCTCTTTTCTTTTATAAATTCAGTATCATAATGTGAAGGTTCTTTAATTATGTGCCAAACTGTGACCAATATTGGGACAGACCTCTGCCCTAGTCTTTTTAAAAATATGTATTTATTTGTGACTGCGCTGGGTCTTTGTTGCTGGGCTCGGGCTTTCTCTAGCTGTGGCGAGTGGGGCTACTCTCATCTGCAGTGTGTAGGCTTCTCATCACCGTGGCTTTTTGGTGGCGCATGGACTGAGTTGCCCCCAGGCATTTGGGGTTCAGACCAGGGACTGAACCCATATCCCCTCCATTGGCAGGCATATTCTTAACCACTGGATTGGCAGGAAAGTCCCTCTAATCACTTTTTTAGAGGAAAAAGATTAATGAATTTCATCTCCTATTCCTTAGACTTTACTCATATTCATCCAAAACATTATATTTCTCTTCAGTCCATTTGGTTTCTCTTTAATCTACATTAATTGGGGGAAAAGGATGCTTGGTGATTGGTTGAAAGTGTTGGGATTAAAAAAAACCTAGGCAGAGATTCATGCAGGGCTTCTCTACTTGTGTAACTGCTGGTATAGAGGAAGTGGAAGAGGGTGGCATGGCAAGTGGGGGTGACTGTGCTGTATTAGAATTTTACAAAATAGGTTCGGGTTTGGGGGGCATCATAATTTGCACGCTAGTCTGTTAAATTCACACCATTATGAACCATAGTCAGTCAGAGATTGCCTCCAGTTCCCTCCCCTTGAATGTTGGCTCAGAGGGAAAAACATACCAGGTATATTGTGGAGACATACCCTCTGGGAATAGGCATTTGTATAAATTATTCATGACTGGGATTAGAATTTATTCTCATTCAATGTTTTACCAGCATCTGCTCACAGAAAATGAACAACAGAATTTCTTCCTGTACATAAACAGATCCGCATCTTAGAAGAGTAGTTGAATTGCTTGTGACATTGAAAAGGGTATTGTTAGGTAATGGGATAACCAGGCTATCAGCGTGATTGGTTACCACTACATTACAGAATAAAATTGTATTGAGTTAACGAGTTAATTCCATATCTTGACAACAGGCAGAGAAAACACACAGAGGTCTAGTTCAAAAACAAGGGGACACTGGAGGGTTCTTTGCAGATAGTTCTTACAATTAAAAAAAAAAGGTTTTCCTGTGTGCAATTAGTGATGATCAGGCTGCCAGATTCCCAGACAAAGACACTCTTAATGATCACTTGTAGCAAAATATTTCCCCACAGTTAACTGGATGTATCTTTGGTTTGATTTGACTCATAGATGAAAAAGTTGTCCACACAGTTGGAGGTCTCTTTTCTTGAACTTGGAAGTAGTGTTGTGAGTGGGGTTGAAAGCTGAGGGAGAGACCTATGGTCCTTTAGTAACTTCACATGGTTTGGTTTTGGTAGAACAAGAAATTAAGCCCTGCTTCAGCTCTATGTGGAAGAATGCTAAATTTCCTTTTTCTAATAAAGAACTGTGCTAAACATTTTTATAGACTTTTAAGCCCTGAGCTTTCTTGTTGCAGAGTTAAGATGCTGTCAGGGGTAGCTGACAGCTGGATACCGGTGCTGTGGGTACTGTGGTACCTGAAGTGAATAGGCTGATAGCCACACCTGACATTAACAAGTGAGTGGTAACCTCTCTGCCACTGGCTGGCAGCGACTGTTCCCATAGAAATAGCTGTTGGGATCAGTGGAAACGAGGTAAGTGAAAGTTTTCCCTGATCTTTGTTTCCATCAAGCTGATGTCGGTTTCCCTGGCAACAGCAGTGGACAGCAGCCAGGCACAGCAGCAGATTGAGGAGAGCTCTCTCACTTGTCAGCTGTGGCTATCATGTATTCCTAATCCAATCCTTTTTTATAAGATGTAGCAAAACACCTCTGAGGGCCCAGGAGGCATCTCTGGCCACACTGCCCTCCCGAGCACCCATCTTGGCAATGGAGAGCTCTTTACTTAGCGGAATTCATCACTGAGCTTTCATGCAGAGGCTCAGTTCTTCATAAAGACACTGGCACCTTAGCAGTTGAAATTAAAGCCATAATTTTCCTGTATTCCCTATTCAGTTGGCAGCATTAACAATTGTTCTTACTTATGCAGTGAAGGGTTGTTTATGAATTTAATAATTTGACTTCTGTGAGAAACATATTGATGATTGCCCTAAGGTGCTACTGTCAAGCTTATGTCAGTTTTTTTTTTTCTTTTTCCTTCCTTGTAATATTCTTTTATAGGCTGGTAAAATTGCTTACAGAAATCAAATCTTGGTATAGCAGAACGGCTCAGGATAGCAAGACCCAGACGTCTGTGGTACTGGGAGCTCTTCTTTATTCAAGTTCAGCAGTTGTCTTAATAAATAAAATGTTCCTGGAACATTTTATTTTAAACTTTTTTTGTTTTTAAATTGATTTTATTAGAGTATAGTTGCTTGACGGTGTTATGTTGGTTTCTGTTGTACAGCACAGTGTCTTAGCTATACGTATACATATATTCCCTCTTTTTTAGATTTCCTTCCCACTCAAGCCAACACAGAGCACCAAGTGGAGTTCCCTGAGCTATGCAGTAGGTTCTCATTAGTTATCTGTTTTATACATAGTAATGCATATATGTCAATCCCAGTCCCCCAATTCAACCCACCTTCCCAACCCCTTGGTTTCCATAAGTTTGTCCACATCTGTGTCTCTATTTCTGTTTTGGAAATAAGTTCACCTGTACCATTTTCCTAGATTCTACACAGAAGCGATATTACATTTAAGCAGGTGTGGGCACCCAAGGTAAAAATATCACCTCCTGTATGAGACAGTGTTCTCAGGTCCCACAGAGCAGAACTGTTGTCACTGCCAGGGCATGTAAAGTGGGAGTGTGTGCGGAGAGGCACAGAATAAGGTGTTGGGCACTACCTTATTTTAAACCCTTCAGTTCAGTTCAGTTCAGTCGCTCAGTCGTGTCCGACTCTTTGCGACCCCATGAATCGCAGCACGCCAGGCCTCCCTGTCCATCACCAACTCCCGGAGTTCACCCAGACTCGCGTCAATCGAGCCGGTGATGCCATCCAGCCATCTCATCCTCTGTCGTCCCCTTCTCTTCCTGCCCCCAGTCCCTCCCAGCATCAGAGTCTTTTCCAATGAGTCAACTCTTCGTTTGAGGTGGCCAAAGTACTGGAGTTTCAGCTTTAGCATCATTCCTTCCAAAGAAATCCCAGGACTGATCTCCTTTAGGATAGACTGGTTGGATCTCCTTGCAGTCCAAGGGACTTTCAAGAATCTTCTTCAATACCACAGTTCAAAAGCATCAGTTCTTTGGTACTCAGCCTTCTTCACAGTCCAACTCTCACATCCATACATGACCACTGGAAAAACCATAGCCTTGACTAGACGGACCTTAGTCGGCAAAGTAATGTCTCTGCTTTTGAATATCCTATCTAGGTTGCTCATAAATTTTCTTCCAAAGAGTAAGCGTCTTTTAATTTCATGACTGCAGTCACCGTCTGCGGTGATTTTTGAGCCTTAAAGGTGTTATTAATATTTTAAAAGTATTTTCTGTGGCGTATTCCTTGGTGGGTCCGGTGGTTAGGATTCCCCACTTCCACTGCAGGGGATCTGGGTTCGATCCCTGGTCAGGGAAGTAGAACCCTATAAGCCATGTGGCACAGCACTCCCCCCAAAAAAACAAAATATTTTCTCTGAATCAAAATAAAACTGCAAGATTCAGAGCTATATCTCTGAGAATTAAATGAAGATACAGATCCACAGTATTATGAGACTTTAGATTAACTGTGTAAAAGAACACTAAAAAAACAAAGTAAAAGTACTGAAAAAATGGTAAATTTCCTGTCTTGGGGGGGCTTTCTGAATGACTTTTTCCCCAACAATCTGGACAAGGGCAAATATGCTTGGTTGGGAGGCAGTATTTAGGACGAACCCTGTACCACCTGATAAGAGTTCAGTGTGACAGACTAATAAGAAGCAGACAATCTTGCTAAATATTCTTCTCTCTCTTAGACTTACTAAGAAAAAAATGAGTTCATCATTCATTCATTGAATGTTTTTATGTGCTTACGCAGTGATAGGTGTATTTGCCAAGTACCTTCCCAGGCTCTGGGATTTGAGTGGTGAGGCAAAGCAGAGTCTTATCTTCACGATGCTTGTATCTAATGAGGGGGAGAAAAATTGCAAAGTTTTATAAATCCTTTAAAGGAAAGGTCCATGATGCTGTGAGAGTGTTTAACAGGGAGAACAAATGTTTAGGGGAAGCGTCCTGAAGAAAGGGAAGGATGAAGGAATAGCCATCATATCCAGGCAAGATGGGAAAGACACTGAGAGAGGGTATTACAGTCAAAGGAAAAATCCCATCAGAGACCCGACAGTACCAACGAGTAGAGGGTATTAGAGAATGTGAAGAAAGCTAAGGTGTCAGGCACCCAGGGGCTGGGAAAAGAAGGTGGAAGACAGACTGATCAGCAGAGCCCAGATCACAAGGGTCCTTCGAGACCATGTCACAGATTCTGGTCATTAGCTGAAGGATAAAGGAACCCACCAATAAACTTTAAGCTCAAAGTGAGGTGATTTCTATCTGTGTTTAATGACAATTACTCTGTGTTCTGATATCGTCAACTTACCTTAAATGCTTCAACAAATATAATGGATAGAGGCATAGATAGATAGGAGATAAATAAAGTGTAACAAATGTTCATTGTGGAAACCAGGTGGCAGGCATGTATGTGTTCACTGTGTAAGTCTTCCTACTTTTATGAACATGTGAAATTTTTTCTTAATGTTGGAAACACTGAGCATATAAAAATCACTCTGGCTGCAAGAGTATGAATGGACTATATAGATGCAAGGCTAGATGAGGGGAGAGCAATTTGAGACTATTGTAATCCTCTTCCAGTCACAATATAGTAACAGTGCCAGAATGGACCTTTTACTATAAACAACTGTAAAACTGGCCAAAACATACGAAGCATTTTTTCCCCCAGAAGATAGAAATAGGCAGCACAGGATTATGTCCCTTAAGAGAAGGGAAACGCATGAAGTAAGTGCCACAATTGCCTTGGCTTTCTGCCCGGAGATGCTTTTAGAATTGTGGCTCAGGGAGGCAGAGCCCAGGAGAGGACCATGGTCTATTTGCTTAAGAGGCAAAAAGCAGAGTTTGGACTGCCAAGATAGCTTGAATTTTCAGGGCAGGCTGCTGGAGAGCAGTATACAGAGCAGGGACTCAGGATATCTGAAAAGGATTCTCTGAAATCTTTGACCATATACTAAGCTGCTGTGTGCCAGTTGGACCTATGGGAGTGAGGCAGAGAGCAGCTACGACAAAGCTGTGAGCTGCTGGAAGTCTTAGTGTTGGACAGCAGAGGGATTCTGATCAGCTAGACTAGACTGAACTTGATGAATACGTTGGACATTCAGGTGAAACCTCAGAAACACCAGGCATTAGGGGTGGGGACACCTTACCCCTGGAGTAAAAGCCACTCTAGCCCTGCCCCAGTGAATCTTACAGACAAGCTTCAGAAGGAGGAGGACAAGTGGCCAACTAAACACCTGCCAAAACAAGTCAACACCCATTAAAGGAAGACCCCAAAACGCAGATGTTCCCCAAGTGTTCCCCCAGATCGTTAAAAGTTATGGACCATGAAAAGAAGCAGGAAATCATTATCCATAATCAAGACGGGGTGGGGGCCATCAATACAAACAAATTGAGAGATGACAGATAAGGCAGAAAAGGAACAAAGAACATGTGGGATGAACGAAAAACCGATAGCAAAATTAAGTAGAGAAATCAGTAAATCCACAAACACAGATGAAAAATTTATAGTTCCATTTTGACAACTGAAGAACATGGGGATGAAAAAAAAACTAAACATAGATAACATCTGAACACTACCAATGAAACTGACCTTAATTGGTACTTAGTAACGGCAGAATACACATTCTGTTCAGGAGCACCAAGATAGGCTACATCTGCGCTGTTTAAAAAAAGGGCTCAAAAGATTAAAATCTTGAAAAGTATGTTTTTTTCTAACAGCAATTGATTAAAAATATAAACTAGTAATAGTAGCTATTTAGAATTCTCTTTCGAATTCTAGAATTCTTTAGATTTTTGATAATTAAATAAGACATCTCCAAATAACTTATAGTTTAAAGAAAAATATTACAGTGAAAATAAGGGATGTTTTAAACTGAATGATCCATGTGCACTTGAGAAGAAGGTGTATTCTTCTGCATTTGGATGGAATGTCCTGAAGATATCAGTGAGATCCATCTCATCTAATATATCACTTAAGACTTGTGTTTCCTTATCAATTTTCTGTTTTGATGATCTGTCCATTGGTGTGAGTAGGGTATTAAAGTCTCCTATTATTACTGTGTTACTGTCAATTTCTCCTTTTATGTCTGTTAGTGTTTGTCTTATGTATTGAGGTGCTCGTATGTTGGGTGCATAGATATTTACAATTGTTATGTCTTCCTCTTGGGTTGATCCCTTGATCATTATGTAGTGTCCTTCCTTATCTCTTGTAATCTTCTTTATTTTAAGGTCTGTTATATTCTGGCACACATGTCCGGAATCTAGAAAAATGGTTCTGAAGAATTTATCTGCAGGGCAGCAATGGAGAAACATAGAGAACAGACTTGTGGACATGGGGAGAGGGGAGGAGAGGGTGAGATGCATGGAGAGAGTAACATGAAACTGACATTACTATGTGTAAAATAGACAGCCAACGGGAATTGGCTGTATGGCTCAGGGAACTCAAACAGGGGCTCTGTGTCAACCCAGAGGAGTGGGATGGGGAGGCAGATGGGAGGGAGGTTCAAAAGGGAGGGGATATATGTATACCTGATTCCTGTTCAGATTTGACAGAAACAGCAAAATTCTGTAAAGCAATTATCCTTCAATTAAAAAAAGAGAAGAAAGAAAATGATAATGAAAATACAGCAAATCAAAATGTGCATTATCCATCTAAAGCAGTGCTTAGAAATTTATAGCTCTAAATGCCTTTCAATTCAGTGATCTCTATTCCCATCTAAGAATCTAGAAAAGGAAAGCAAATTAAATCCAAGGAAAGTAAAAGAGAAATGAGAGAAGTCAGTAAAAGAGAAAACTCAAGTAATAGGTAAAGTTAACAAAGATAAGAGTGGACTGTTCGAAAAGCTTGATAAAATTAATAAATCTTTAGCAAGACTAATTTAAATCAATATCAGAAATGATGGAGGGGATGTCAACACATACTATAGACTTTAAAATAATGAGAGACTAGGATAAACAATTTTATGACAGTAAATTCAATAATTTAGGAGCAATGGACAGATTCCTTGAAAACCACAGCTTATCAAACTGACTCAAAGAGAAAGAAAAAAACTGAAGGGCCCTGTATTTGCTTTTCAAATGGAATTCTGAGTCACAGACCTTCTCTCAAAACCAGAGGCCTGGATAATGTCGAGTGAACTCTGTCAAACAACTTAGAAGAAAAGAATAACATTCCATTCCTAGAAAAACTTTTAGAATGTATAGGAGGGGACATTCTCTAACTCATTTTTATGAGGCCAGAATAACTTCAATACCAAACAAAACAGACATAAGAAAAGAACAATATCCTTCATTAATACAGATGTAAAATTCTCAAATATTAACAAATTGAATCTAGCAATAATTAAAAGAATAATACCTCATGATCAAATGAGGTTTATGTTAGAGACACAGATCAGTTCATCATTGGAAAATCAAGCAGTGTAATTTACTGTATTGACAGAATGAAGGAGAAAAATCATATGATCATCTCAATAAATGCAGAAAATACTGCCAACAATATCTATAACCATTCATGATAAAAACTCTCAGCAAACTAGGACTATATGGCAACTTCCTCACCTGAATAAGATTATCTACAGAAAACACAGAAACTATAACTGACACCATACTTGATGGTGAAAGGCCGAATGCTTTCTTGTTAAGATTAGGAACAAAGTAGTCACTCATCTCTCACCCCTTTTGTTCAGCTTTACCAGTAGGTCAGTACGTTAAGGCAAGTAGAGGATATAAAAAAAAGACTAGAAAGAAAGTAAAAAGTATTTCTCTTCACAGAAAATATGATTATCTATTTAAAAATTCCCAACAAACTGCCTGAAAACCTGTTAGAATTAATAAGTGACTATAACAAGGTCTCAGGGTATAAGGTCAGTGTACAAAAGTCAATCTTATTCCCATATACAAGCTCCAATAATGTAAAAAATTAACTTTGAGAAAATAAGATTTTCAGTAGCATTAACACATTTTAAAATACTTAGGAGTAAAGATAAGTTATGGAAGACCTCTACACTGAAGACTACAAAATACTGATTGGTCAAATTAAAGGTGATCTAAGTAGATGATAATGGCCCATGATGATGAATTGGAAGATTCAGTAGTGTTAAGATGTTGAATTTATCTATGCATTCATCAAATGTATCTATCTATTCAGTGATGTCCCATTCATAAATACTAATGGCCTTTTTAAAAAAAGAAATTGATAAGATGATTCTGGTATTTATATATTATTGTGAAGGACCTATAATAACTAAAACAATCTTGACAACAAAGCTGAAAGACTTATACTACCTGATTTCAAGACTTCCATAAAGCTGTAGTAAATACACTCATTTTGGCCTGAAGATAGATATATAGAACAATTGAATAGAATAGAAAATCCAGAAATATGTATAAATGGTCAGTTGTTTTTTGACAAATGTGTTAAATAATTCAGTGGAGAAAGGATAATTTTTTTCAGTGAAATGCTGGAATAACTAGGAATCTGTTAAAAAAAAAAAAAAAGAACATTGACCTGTATATCACACTTAACACAAGTACTAACTTGAAATGGATCATCGGTTCAGTTCAGTCACTTGCTACTACTGCTAAGTCACTTCAGTCGTGTCCAACTCTGTGTGACCCCATAGACGGCAGCCCACTAGCCTCCCCCATCCCTGGGATTCTCCAGGCAAGAATACTGGAGTGGGTTGCCATTTCCTTCTCCAGTGCATGAAAGTGAAAAGTCAAAGTGAAGTCGCTTAGTCGTGTCCGACTCTTCGTGACCCCATGGACTGCAGCCCACCAGGCTCCTCCATCCATGGGATTTTCCAGGCGAGAGTACTGGAGTGGAGTGCCATTGCCTTTGTGTCCAGTTCTTTGCAACTCCATGTACTGCAGCATGCCAGGCTTCCTTGTCCATTGCCAATTCCCAGCGCTTACTCAAACTCATGTATAACACATATATCAGACAAAGAGTTTGTATAGAGAACATACAAGAAGTCTTAACAAATAATAAGATAACCCAATTGAAACTGGCAAAAGACTTGAACAGATATTTGTTATATACACACACACACACACACACACACACACACACACACTCACACACAAATAGCCAATGTACATATAAAGATGTTTAATATTATTAGACATCGGGGAAATGAAAGCTAAAATTGCAGTGAAATTCTACTACATATATCAGCTTCCCTGGTGGCTCAGCAGTAAGGAATCTGCCTGCAATGCAGGAGACACGGGTTCTGTCTCTGGGTTGGAAAGATTCCCTGGAGAAGGAAATGTCAACTGACTCCAGTAATTTTGCCAGGAAAATCCCATGGACAGAGAAGCTTGGCAGGCTACAGTGCACAGTGTCACAAACAGTTGGACATGACTGAGCAACTGAGCATGCATCTACTACATATATAGAATAGTTAAAAATAAAAAACAGTATCAAGTGTTGGCAGCAGTATAGAGCAACTGATAATGCTCACACAGTTCTCATAGAAACATGAAATGGTACAACCACTTCAGAAAAGCTTGTCAAAGTTCTCATGAAATTAAACAGATATAACTCAGCAGCTCCATTTCTAGTTGTTTACTGAAAAGAAATGAAAGCCTTCTGTCCACAAAATAACTTGTATGTCAGCATTCATCAAGCGTTGTTTTTAGTAACTTAAAATCAGAAAAAAAAAAAGGTTTATCAGTAGGTAGCATAAAAAAAGAAATTGTGGTATATTTAGATTTTGGAATACTGTTCAGTAGCAGTAAAAAGGATTGAAGTACTAATACAGCATTATCATCAAAAACATATTGATGAGGAAAAGAGGCCAGCTGTAAAATAACATGAAGTTCTGGAATAGGCAAAATTAATCTATAATACAGAAATTAAATCATTTTCTAGAGTGGGAGAAGGATGAGTTGATGGGGAAAGACAATGAGAGAACTGTCTGAGGTGTTGTAAATGTTTTATATCTTGATTGTGATGGTGTTTACATGCTGTCAACATTAGCCAAGCCATAAACTTAAATTGTGTGCATTTTATTGTTCATGACTTGCATCTTGATAAAATTGATTTGAAAAAACCATTAAAATAGAATTAAAGGTCTTCTGCTTCTGGTCAAGATGGAGCAACAGATTTACCCTCCCACCTGAAACAACAAAATCAAACCCCAAAACAGACAATATATGTAAAACAATGGTTTTTAAAGACACTGGATATCAGGCAATGAAGGATAGTGATCGCTGAGAATCAGGAAAAAAACTCAACAAGCTTCATGATTGTCCCAGTTTACTGACTAAAGGGAATTCCTGGGCCACAGCAGAAGAGCAGGAAGTCCAGGCAGAGCCGTGTGATCTCCCTGGGTTTAGAAGATGAAGCCAAGAGTCTGCAAAAACTATGGTGGCTAAAGAACACAGGGCAGAGTTCTGCAGAGGAGAGAATTTCATGGAGAACTCCAGATATACCCCCTTAAGTATCCAGGACGTGTGTGTGTGTATGAGGAAGCTGGGGAAAGAAATTTGAATGGATTAAAAGGATGGTGTTCAGTGCTCACATAGAGCCAGGAATATTGCCTGTTCTCACCAGCCAGACTGGAAAAACTCATAATTCACAGGACGCAGAGTAGAAGACTCAGGAAGGATTGACCTCAGCAATGGAATTGCTAGCCCTAGATTCAGTAGTGTTCCAGACTGACCTAACAGATTGTTAAAGCAAGACCTGAAATGATCAATCAGTTTGGTCCAACTTACGTACCCCAGAACAAAGTGCTGGAGCATGTGTAGAAATACAAAAATATCTAGCCTCCAACAAGGTAAAGTGCCTGGGATCAAGTTACAAGGCATAGAAAGAAGCAGATAACTGTGACCCGTAATTAGAAGATCTAATCAATCAGTTGAAAAGGATCCAGAACTCACTCAGATGTTAGAATAAGCAGAAAAAGACATGAAAAAGAGTCATTAATAACTGTATTCCATGTGTCCAAATGTTAATCAGACACATGGAAGATGAACAATTAGCCTAAAAAAAAAAAAATCAAGATCCTACGAATAAATCTAATCAGGGATGTACCACATCACTTCTACAGAAAGATTTGCTGAAGGGAATTAAGGCCTCAAAAAATGGGAGGATTGGAAAACTTACTTTCTTTGACTGTCAGAAAACAGGTAGGATTAAGAAAAGGAGGTTTTTTGGTAATGAGAAGAAAGGAAGAGAATGTGGGGCAAATACAAGTTTGTTTGGTCTTAGGAAGCTGGGGGTATTCCTGCTTGGTTCCTAGTGTCTCTGAAGCAGGAGGCAGGGTTGACTTCTAGTGGCAGGGGGTAGGTGGCAGAGTCATGTCTGGAGAGTAGAAAAGGTTCAAGAGAGTGGTTGCATGGAGTTGGGGAGTGAGTGGACCAGAGAACTGAGGTAGATGTTTCGTACCATTGAGGTCTTGCTTGAAGCCAGTGATGATGAATCCATACCAATGCCAGTCTATCCCATTGTATGACTTTCTGTAGCCATGATTGACTGCTCTTACCTAGGTATGGAGAAAGGGAGTGTTTGAGCTCTTCTGGGGTGAGGGTTTTACTCTCTGTATGATCAAAGGATACAAGAAAGTTTAGGATACCGATAATAACATCACTGAATGCATTGCTGATGGATTGTGAAGTCTAAGGTAGATTAGGATGGGATGGGAGACCTAACAGATTGAGTGAAAAAGGGCGGCAGTCAGTGGACTGGACGTGAATAAATCCCAGGTGGTTCTGTGGCAAAGAATCCACCAGCCAATTCAGGAGCTGCAGGAGATGCGGTTTCAATCCCTGGGTTGGGAAGATTCCCCTGGAGCAAGAAATGGCAACCCACTCCAGTATTCTTGCCAGAATAACCCCATGGACAGAGGAGCCTGGTGGGCTGCAGTCCATGGGGTCACAAAGAGCCAGCAGTGACTGAAGCGACTGAGCAGGTGCACAGTAGACTGCACGTTCCAAAGAGGTTAGTATTGTTTTAGTGGAAGTAGCGAGACAGGTCCGCTGCTCTGAGAGAAGGTTGTGGTTAGAGAACAGAAAGTTGAATTCATGATTAGGACTGGTAAGACTTGCAGACTGATAATAATGGAGGTTAATATGTCAAGGGATTAAAAAGCTGGGGCTTGATGGGGTAACCAAGGGCTACTGGAGTCCCCTAGGAAGATGGTAGTATTTGGGATGGGCAGGAAGCCTGGGATCTGGGAGCCTGAGACTTTAGTCCAGGGGGCAAGTAGAAGACACACAGAGAAAGGGGAGAAGGTCACATATCCTACGGTGCTGTCCTCAGAGGAGCAGGACTTCTTGTTTGTTTGGCTTTTGCAGCAGGATAACCAAGTATTTTTCTAGATGTGAAGAGGAACAGAAAAGCAAGAAGGCCATAAACTCTACCTTGAGACCCCAAGGGAGGTAGGGTCTGGAAAGGGCTGGAGGGGAAGCAAAGTGGTAAATTTGAGGGTGACCCAGGTTTCCTCAAAGCAAGGAGAAGGGAGAGGGTCCCTTTGAGAAGGTTGAGGGTGCAGGAGAATATGCCCTCTGGAGTAGCAATTCTGGGGGGTACAGTGAAGGGCTGACAAGTGAGAGGAAGCTGAGCCAGTGATGGGGAAGTTCAGAGGACCTTGGGGATGACAGTGCACTGGCTGATGGGGATTGTCCCTCCAACATGTCCTTTGTGCTTTGCCAGGTGACTGCTGGCATCAGCAGAGGCTTAGTGGTGGTGAGGGCTTCCTGTGGGAGAGGATCTTCAGCCAATGGAGATGACTTGATCTGGGGCGGTGGTCTAGGCTCACCTGGCCTGAGATGTGTACTAGAAGCTTCAGTCTCTGCAGGGACAGCCCGAGGGTGTTGGTAACTCCAGCGGGTGCACCCACAGCTGAGGGGTGTGCAGTGCTGTGCCTGGGGCTTCGGAGTGGGGCTCCACCTATGTGGCTCCTTTGGTCCAGGGGATTCCTAGTTGCCGTGCTAATTGGTTTCCACATGTTGTAGTGGAAAGAACTTAAGTTCAGAGGTCAGAGTCTTGGCTCTTGTCCTGGTGCCTTGTTTCCTGGTGACGTGACTTTCCTCAGTATGTTTCCTTCTCCGAGCCAGGATCTTCTCACCTCCTAAAGTCAGTGGCCCCATTTTGCCATGTAGTGTAGTTTTTCTTACAATGTTGTCCTGAGAGCCAAGGAGAGAAATGGATGGGAAGGGACCTTGTGAACTGTAAAGACCTTTACAAATGTGAGGTGTGCTCAGTATTGGCTAGCTCAGAGGCTGTTCTGTGAGTTTGAAATGACTTCTTATTTAAATTTGCAGTCTGAACATTCACTTGCAAGCTCTTGTTTCCAGGGCTTCATGTCTTTCTAGGACTTGGAGTGGCACTTGAAGCCCTAACCTAATTTCTCTAAGTCTGATTGTCAGAGAGTTTGTTTTGGATTCAGGGATCAAATATTAATCCACCCAGAACTAGATCAGTCCCTTGAAATTCTGCTTTAAAACAAATCTTGGTTTAAGTTATCTGCTGGCACCTTCATAGCATCCAAGCGTTTGGGGCTTTTCAGCTTCTGAGTCGGGAGGGCTTTCACTGCATCTGAAGGATTCTAATCCAGTGGGTGATGGCACACTGCCTGCCCAGAGGTGTGCTGTTCCCAGAAGCCCACCTGTCTTTGAATCATATGCTGTTCCTTACAGGCAGGCTTGCGGAGACATAGGGAGGAACTCCAGGGCACTCCAGGCATGGATCCCAGCTTCTGCGCCCTGTCCCCTCCAGCTCTCAGTCCAGGGTACTTTGGCAACATCTGTACTGAGCAGTGTGCATGGGGAGACAGTGGAGGCTTCACAGGTCAGAGAGGGTTCCCCGAGGCGTCCGGCTCTGATGGTGCTTTGGAGCAAAGGATAGCCAAAGATGGAGAAGCTCTATACAGTCAGCAAAAACAAGATTGGGAGCTGACTGTGGGTCAGATCATGAACTCCTTATTTCCAAATTCAAACTTAAACTGAAGAAAGTAGGGAAAACCACTAGGCCATTCAGGTATATCCTAAATCAAATCCCTTATGATTATACAGTGGAACTGAGAAATAGATTTAAGGGACTAGATCTGACAGAGTGCCTGATGAACTGTGGACAGAGGTTCATGACCTTGTACAGGAGACAGGGATCAAGACCATCCTCATGAAAAAGAAATGCAAAAAAGCAAAATGGCTGTCTGAAGAGGCCTTACAAATAGCTGTGAAAAGAAGGAAAGTGAAAAGCAAAGGAGAAAAGGAAAGATATACCCATTTGAATGCAGAGTTCCAAAGAATAGCAAGGAGAGATAAGAAAGCCTTCCTCAGCAATCAATGCAAAGAAATAGAGGAAAATAATAGAAGGCAAAAGACTAGAGATCTCTTCAAGAAAATTAGAGATACCAAGGGAACATTTCATGCAAAGATGGGCTCGATAAAGGACAGAAATGGTATGGACCTAACGGAAGCAGAAGATATTAAGAAGAGGTGGCAAGAATACACGGAAGAACTGTACAAAAAAGATCTTCATGACCCACATAATCACGATGGTGTGATCACTCACCTAGAGCCAGATATCCTGGAATGTGAAGTCAAGCGGGCCTTAGGAAGCATCACTACGAACAAAGCCAGTAGAGGTGATGGAATTCCAGTTAAGCTATTTCAAATACTGAAAGATGATGCTGTGAAAGTGCTGCACTCAATATGCCAGCAAATTTGGAAACTCAGCAATGGCCACAGGACTGGACAAGGTCGGTTTTCATTCCAATCCCAAAGAAAGGAAAGCAGTGCCAAAGAATACTCAAACTACCTCACAGTTGTACTCATTCCACATGCTAGTAAAGTAATGCTCAAAATTCTCCAAGCCAGGCTTCAGCAATACGTGAACCATGAACTTCCTGATGTTTAAGCTGGATTTAGAAAAGGCAGAGGAACCAGAGATCAAATTGCCAACATCCACTGGATCATAGAAAAAGCAAGAGAGTTCCAGAAAAACATCTATTTCTGCTTTATTGACTATGCCAAAGCCTTTGACTGTGAGGATCACAATAAACTGTAGAAAATTCTTCAAGAGATGGGCATACCAGACCACCTGACCCACCTCTTGAGAAACCTGTATGCAGGTCAGGAAGCAACAGTTAGAACTGGACGTGGAACAACAGAGTGGTTCCAAACCGGAAAAGGAGTACATCAAGGCTGTATATTGTCACCCTGCTCATTTAACTTCTATGCAGAGTACATCATGAGAAATGCTGGGCTGGATGAAGCACAAGCTGGATCAAGATTGCCAGGAGAAGTATCGATAACCTCAGATATGTAGATGACACCACCCTTATGGCAGAAAGTGAAGAAGAATTAAAGAGCCTCTTGATGAATATGAAAGAAGAGGGTGAAGAAGTTGGCTTAAAGCTCAACATTCAGAAAACTAAGATCATGGCATCCGGTCCCATCACTTCATGGCAAATAGGTGGGGAAACAGTGGCTGACTTTATTTTTGGGGGCTCCAAAATCACTGCAGATGATGATTGCAGCCATGAAATTAAAAGACACTTACTCCTTGGAAGGAAAGTTATGACCAACCTAGATAGCATATTAAAAAGCAGAGACACTACTCTGCCAACAAAGGTCTGTCTAGTCAAGGCTATGGTTTTTCCAGTAGTCATGTATGGATGTGAAAGTTGGACTATAAAGCAAGCTGAGCACAGAAGAATTGATGCTTTTGAACTGTGGTGTTGGAGAACACTCTTGAGAGTCCCTTGGACTGCAAGGAAATCCAACCAGTCCATCCTAAAGGAGATCAGTCCTGGGTGTTCATTGGAAGGACTGATGTTGAAGCTGAAAGTCCAATACTTTGGCCACCTGATGCGAAGAGCTGACTCCTTTGAAAAGACCCTGATCCTGGGAGGGATTGAAGGCAGGAGGGGAACAGGATGACAGAGGATGAGATGGTTGGATGGCATCACCAACTCAATGGACATGAGTTTGGGTAAACTCCCGGAGTTGGTGATGGACAGGGAGGCCTGGCGTGCTGTGGTTCATTGGGTCTCAAAGAGTTGGACACGACTGAGCAACTGAACTCACTAAAGGATGTTAAGAAAGGAGGATGCATCCCCAATCCCGGAAGTGGTGAGGGAACAGGACCTGGGGCAGAAGGTGCTTCCGGGGCCACTGACTTGGTTGGCCACTGGGGCCGCCGGGTGCTGTGTGCTGGCTGGGAATGGAGGGCTGAAGAGCGGATGGGTAGCTAGGGGTGCCCAGTGAAGGAGTCAGGGTTTCGTCTTTAATTCATGGGAGCTGTTGAGGTGTTTGAGCAGTAAGATGATAAGGTGGGCTGGCCGTGGAAGGTAAAGTGCCTCTCTGGGTGGAGTGGAATGAGGAGAGCTGTGGGGCTGGGGTCTGTGGCAGGGGGGTGGGGTTGGGGAAGAGGTGAGGAGTTGGGAGTCCAGGCTGGGGAGGAGGAGAGGACACCACGTGGAATACGCTTGTGGGTCAGTGTCTTTCAGATGAGGAGAGATCTGTGGCTTTGTCAACTCTGGAGTGTAGATCATGTGACAGATTTTTTTCTTTATTTCTTACTATTGTTTGTTACTATATCAGTTCTATACACATCTGTGCCTAGCGCTGGGCTAGGTGCTTTATATGGTTGATTTCATTCGGTCTTCTCAAGGACTTCAGCACAGGGTCTTTTGCCTTCATTTTACAGGTGAGGGAAGCAAAGCTCAGAGAGCGTTTGTTTTTCTCCACGTCACACAGCTGGTAAGGAAGGAATTCCGAAGAAGCTGGGGCTGAGATCTGAATTTGCTTGACTCCAAAGCCCAGGCTGCTTTCTCATCATTGGAGGCTCTTTCTCTAGCAGACTGGCTCTGTGCTGATATGTCTCAAGGTGTTCCTTTCCTCATGCCCTGCCAGTTTCTGTCTCTTGCCCCAAATTAATTACTCAAAGTTAAGGGGTATTGGGGAATATGGAGATTTCAGAGAAACTGGTTTGTTCTTCCTCTTAAAACTGCTGTGAACAAATTCCATTCTAGCTCAAGAAGTCCTTTGGGATCCTGTTCCTGGGGGAGGCAGTCTCTGACTCCCAAAGTCACCCCAATAATAATAGGATGTTTTCCCCTTGTTCTCAAGTAAGTCCGATGGTTCAGAAAGGGTGCTTCACCCATCCTGACGTTCAGGATGGGAGGAAGGGGCCTTATCTCCTTTAGTGCCTCTCTCCAGGTGGTCTGCCTTTGATGTGAGTGGGACCTGGACTGGAGTTCCTACCAGGATTGCTCTGAGGACCTCCCAGCTGTTGGGCTCAGTTCCAGCTTCTTCCTGGGGCTCATTCCTCGTCAGATCCCCCAGCTGCCCTTTGCATAGGTGGTGCAGCCCTCTGTCCTTCACAGGCTCTTTAGCCAGGCCCTTAGCAGCAGACTCTTTTGGTGCAGAAGGAAGATAGGCCCTGGGCTTGCTGGTCTCTTCCCACGTGTTGATTTTTGAAGGACTTTGTCACCGTCCCAAATCATACTTCCGGTACATGTTTTTCTCATTAAAAAAAAAAAAAAACCCACAATCTGACAAGTCTAGCGAGGTGTGCTTCCCAGTGACTTCTTAAGGAGCAGTATTTGACGCCATCATGAGAAGATGTGATGTTGTCAGGGCTCCCTTGATTGATGCATTTCACAGGGAGAAGATGATGTCAGGCAAGAAGCCTGTGTTTTTGAAGAACACCTCTGAAATCATGTTTTTTTATGGAAACAAGCTGAAACAAGAAGTCTGTGACTTTTAGCTTGCAGCCCCCGTGGATTCTTAGCATTTGGGGAAATGTCTTTGATAGCCATGGAAGCTGACTCTTTAAAGAATTAACAGCTTTTCTGTCCTCAGACAGGAGAATGTTGTGAAAGGAATGTATTTCATTCTGAGATACTTTATTCCCATGGATGAGCTCTTAAACTCGCCTAGGACTCTGGTTGGCTCAGGTTTTGGTCTTTTGTTTGTGACAACAATGGGTGCAATTTCGGGTGACAGAAAAGATTATCTGAGGATTAGTGGTCAGGTGTGGAGGAGGAAATGGCAGCCCACTCCTGTGTCCCTGTCGGGGTAGTCCCATGGACGGAGGCACCTGGTGGGCTGCAGTCCGTGGAGTCACGGAAGGGTTGGACAGGACTGCGCGCACACACAGCACAGCCCATGCGGAGCCCACAAACCAAGTCTCTGGCATGGTCATCGTTAATGTAAGACCTGAGCCCATTAAATCCAGCCTGTTCCTGCTGAGCAACTACTAATGTCCAGGACTTTCGATAAGGAACCGATATACAGAGATGAGACAGATAACAGCCCCTCCATCGCCGAGCTTACAGTCCCTCTTACAGAGAGAATACAGATTACCAAATTGCAGGGCAAATGGGAGAAATGTTTCTGTAGGCTGACCCAGCCGAGGGGTGTGACATCTGGAGAAGCAGTTGGGTTGAGCCTCACTTAGGGCACAGCCTGGAGCTGCACGAGGTCTCCATGCCTGTGAGGAAATGAGGGCATTTTAGGATGGCTGGAGCACAGGGTTCAAGCCAGGGAGTGATCAGAAAGGACCAGGAGAAAGAGAAAAGAAGACCAGACAGATCACGCATTTGTTCCCTCCATCCATACCCAGCTTCCTCTGGGGCAGTGTAAATGCCATCCTGCCTGGGTGTGGTCAGGCGGCCCACCTGCCATTCACAGCAAATACTCTAGTCGTTAAAAGCTAGGAGACACCCCTTTAAAATGGTTCATCTCCCCAAAGATGTTAACTCTATTCTATATAACATGTCTTCATGGATGTTGATGTCAATAAAAGCAGCCAAGGACATGAAAAGGGGAGGATTGCTTTGAGAAAAATCCCAAACCTTTGCAACCAGAAAAATGAGAAGGTCCAGGATCCCTTTACATAAGGATTCCCCATGGGGTTTGTTTCAGGAGTGCACTCCCAAAGAATAGGCGTAATGTAGTTGGGTGATTGGAAGTGTGCTTGTTACACATTTTTCCTGGCATCCTTGCTGTGTAAACAAGGGCCATCCAGACGCTCTTGTCCCTTTGCCCTGCCGACAGTTCCCTCCACTTCTTGGTGGCCAGTGACTAACTCGCGTTGAGCAGCGCTGTCACCCGTTAGCCCTCTTAACACTCCATGGGTGTTACCTGCAGGGGATCAGATCTTAGAGATGGGGTGCTGCAGTCCAAAGCCCGCCCCCCATTCTGGCCTGTTTATGTAATGGAGAAAGAACACGTTTTGACTGCTCCTGGCTTTCTGCAGTTGAGGAAAAACTGGAACAGAGCCAATGATTTGGATGAACTTTGAACTAAACCAGTGTCAATAATTAAAAAATTTTAGGTGTGTGAAACATCGCACACTATTGTTGATTTTTAAAAATAAAGCCCCCAGTTTCCTCAAACACAAACTGAAATTACATGCTTTCCAAAAAATTAAACAAAATATTTTTTGAACCAGACTATTCTTTCACTGTGTTTTATTTCCTCTGTGTTTCTGTGTAGGGGGAATAATTTAGGTCTAAAGAACACGAGCCTCTGCTGATAAAAGTCAGTGACTTCTTCAACTCCCCCCCTCCACTTTGCCTTTTTGTGGGGAGTTTGTTTTAGTTTTTAATGAATTTCTGAGTCCTTTCTTTTTTTAATAGAAATCTGAGTCCTAGCGATTCTGTTGGCCTCGCTCACTGAAGGTTTTCATGCTTGTTTGTGTGTGTTTTCTCTGTGTTTTGTGTATAAATTTCAAAGCATGTAGCTTGTCTAAATTTTATTTGTGTGGGTTTGGTTAAAACAAATAGTATTACAACTCGAGAAAAAAAACAACTCCATCTCTAAATCAACATGATTTTCAGTGGCCCATGTATTTCATGGGGCATTTGAGAAATAACAAAGTCCAGAGCGGACTGCACTGGTGTGACCTAGGCTGCCACTCCAGGGTGGTGGTTTGCTTTAGGCCAAGTGTTCGCCTTCTGGGAGTGTGACTAAGCTAGGGCCCCCAGAGCTCGGGCGGCAGGCCCATAAATCCTGGGCAATGTCAGGGTTCAGGAGCTCTCTGCAGAGTGAGGAGTGTGTGCCCGACTCCTGGCTGGGAGTTATGTAGGGGATCCCGGAGGATGACTAGCTCCTTCTGGGGTGTGAAGGGCAGCACATGGGGAGATGAGCACCTTTCTGGAAGCCCAAGCTGGGGCTCTGGAACAAAATCAAGATATGAATGTAAATGGTGCTTTCCATCCTGCCCTTTCCCTCGCTGGTCCAACCAGTAAGTGTCCAGCCTACATATCTCCTGAGCCAGGAGGCTGAGTGACCGTGAATCCTGTGAATAGAGTCCTGAGTCTAAGCCTCGTTCAGAGTGTTTACCCTGCGTGTGACATGGGATCACCTTGTGGAGCCTCACTTCGGGCCTTTGTGAAATGGGAGTGAAATTCCTGGTGCTGCAAGCGCTGCCGGGAGACTATGGGGCCTGTGGGCAGTGACTTTAAAGCCATTCCAGGGACGCCAGATCCACATCTTGATACTGAGGGCGTTGTTGATGCCAGAGAAGAGGCCGTGGCCTGCTGGGCTCCCCCACGGGAAACCAAGCCCACCCCCAGCCGTGGCGGCTCAGACCCTGGAGCTGCTGGAGGTGGGCTGGCATCCAGGGCCAGTGCGATCATGAGTGAGGGGCGGCGGGGGCCCAGGCTTGTCCTCAGTGGCCCTCTATCTGAAGGTCTTTGCTTGTGTGAGCACCACAGAGGCTCTGCAGTCAGCACCCCTGATGGCTATTTCTAATAATCACTCTCAGTCTTTCTGCTTTTTGGCTGCCAGGGCACTAGGCCACTGCCCAGGGCAAGGAGCAGAAAGTGAGGAAGCAGGGGGGTGTCCTGCAGCCCGCAGCCATTCCGGAGGCCGGGGAGGTGCGAGTTAAGCTATGATCAGATACAGCCCAGGGCACGTGCTGTCCTGAGGGGGCAGGGCGAAGAGGTACGGGGCCTGGGGAAGACAGGTGGCCGGGTCTTCACCATATCCTGCGCACCGGCTTCTCCTCCAAGGGGTTAGTCCTTCTATCAGAGGTCCCTCTTTGTACCCATCCAGGAAGTTGCTGCTTCCAAGGCTTCTGCTCCATTTTTGGGGAAGTGACGTTGCTCAGTCGTGTCCGGCTCTTTGCAGCCCCATGGACTGTAGCCTGCCCAGGCTCCTCTGTCCATAGGGATCCTCTAGGCAAGAATATAGGCCCTTTCCTGGCCTGACTGTAAGCTGACTTCTATCCTAATCCCTTCATATACTTACTCTCTTCCTCCTTTGCCTCCTGCGGCCCACGTTGAGGTCCTTAGGAGGGTGGATTCAGGAGCCGGATGGGCTTGTCTAAGCAGCCCCCATGACCTCAGTTTCTGTATAAAGGGAGTGACTCCAGCCTTCCCTCGCCGTCCAGACTCTCCAGTGAGGATGAGGTGTGAGGACTGTGTGGGGCTCTGTTAAGGACACCTCTGAGGAGGCTGGCAGGTGGAGGGTGTGCACTCAGATCCGTGGCTGGTACTCAGTGTGGAGAGGGCTCTCGAGGAGGGGAGAGCTCTTTGGCCGGGGTAACCAGGGAAGGCTGGGTCTTGACAAGGGAGCTAGAGTTCAGAATGGGCAAAGGCTGCTCAGGTGGGTGGAGCTCTGTGGACAAAGGCTCACAGGGTTGGGGGAGCAGAGAAGAGTGTAGCCACAGTACAAGGTGTACATCTGTGAGGAGTGGAGATAAAGCTGGAATAGCAGGTGGGGGAGGGCTGAAAATCCCTGAGTGCGGGACCTGGGTGTTTGACCTTGATACCTGAGGACAGCAGTGAGCGGCCCTGAGGCCTTCTGAGCAGGATGACACCAGGATGGAGTCCCAGAGTGCACTGATGGTGACCTGACAGGAGGGAGACAGGTCCCAAGGAAATGCTCTGGCTCCAGCCCCTCCAGCTGCCACGGTGGTTGGGAAAGGTGTGTGCACATGGGGCAGGGTGAGACCCTTGGCAGTTGTCGGGTCCAGCTGGCAGGGAGATTCCTCCTTATGGGACATACTTTTCTTGGGCTTCTGGACAATCCCAGGAACTGTGGGCTTTCTGTCCTGGTGCACTTTGGCCTCTTAAGGAGTAGGGCTCGTTTTGCTGTGTGTTGTGTCTTACTCTGCCTCATCTCCCGCATGCCTGCTTGAGGCAGGGGCTGCATGGAGGAGAGAGAGATGTAGAAAGAAAGAAATGGACAGTATCGCCCACTCCTGCAATAAACCTGTGAAAGTGAAAGTTGCTCAGTTGTATCTGACTTTGTGACCCCACGGACTACTGTAGCCCGCCAGGCTCCTCTGTCCATGGAATTGTCCGGGCAAGAGTACTCGAGTGGGTAGTTGTTCCCTTCTCCAGGGGATCTTCCCAACCCAGGGATCGAACCCAGGTCTCCCGCATTGCAGGTGGATTCTTAACCTTCTGAGCCACCAGGGAGTAAGCCTATAGTCTACCTGGTAAGTGGAAATGAATGTAAAACAACATAAATTTGCAGTTGATTAGAATGATTATCTGGAGAAGGAAATGGCAACCCACTCCAGTACTCTTGCCTGGAAAATCCCATGGATGGAGGAACCTGGTAGACTACAGTCCATGGGGTCGCTAAGAGTCAGACACGACTGAGTGACTTCACTTTCACTTTCAGAATGATTACGTTTTCCAGATACTTCAACAAATTTTTCTTGGAAGTGATTTCAAACATACAAGAAAAGTTGCAAGAAGAACAGCTTAGTAAACAATCCAGATATCTTTTACTCAAAATCACTTATTATTAATACTGTGTCTGCTTTTTAATTTATCTGTAAGGGGTGTGGACTGATTTTTTAATATTAAAAAAATTCTTTACTGTTTTTAGTTATTCAGGGGTTCAGATTATCCCAGATTTGTCCAGTGACTTCTCATATCCCATCACGTTTTGCTTTTGTTTTCATTTTTGTTTTTTTACCACTTTCTTACCTTCTTAGTCCTGTATCTGCCCTGCCTCATGCCTGGAATCAGCCATTTCTCAAAAGTCTACTGATCTTTATAATGGGAAATAGTATTAGAGACCAAGATCTGGATGCCAGGTGTGCTCATAGCTACGAGCAGTGGGGATGTCTTTGTTTCTAGGTCTTTCCGACAGAGCTAGGAGGTAGATACATTTACACACATATAGTCATCTGTGTACATCTTTAGAAATCGTGACTTGACGTCAGCATCCTAGTTGCAGTGCATCCCCTAAGGGTTCTTTCTAACTGTCCCTCTCCCATCTTTCTGTGTCCCTCCTTCCACAGGGAGAACCTTGGCTCCCAAGTGCATTGACACATTAACTCATTCGTGAAATCCTCAGTTCATTTCAGTCACTCAGTCGTGTCCAACTCTTTGCCACCCCATGGACTGTAGCACACCAGGCTTCCCTGTCCATCACCAACTCCCGGAGCTTACTCAAACTTGTGTCCATCAAGTCGGTGATGCCATCCAACCATCTCATCCTCTGTTGTCCCCTTCTCCTCCAGCCTTCGATCTTTCCCAGCATCAGGGTCTTTTCCAAGGAGTCAGTTCTTCACATAAGGTGGCCAAAGTATTGGAACTTCAGCATCAGTCCTTCCCATGAAAATTCAGGACTGATTTCCTTTAGGATGGACTGGTTTGATCTCCTTGGTGTCCAAGGGACTCTCAAGAGTGTTCTCCAACACCACAGTTCAAAAGCATCAATTCTTTGGCGCTCAGCTTTCTTTATAATCCAGCTCTCACATTCATACATGACTATTGGAAAAAACCATAGCTTTGACTATGGACCTTTGCTGGTAAAGTGATGTCTCTGCTTTCTAATATGCTGTCTAGGTTGGACATAGCTTTTCTTCCAAGGAGCAAGCATCTTTTAATTTCATGGCTGCAGTCACCATCTTCAGTGATTCAGTAACATAAAGTCTGTTACTGTTTCCATTGTTTCCCCATCTATTTGCCATAAACTGATGAGCTGCTGCTGCTAAGTCGCTTCAGTCGTGTCCGACTCTGTGCAACCCCATAGACCGGATGCCAAATCCTATAATATATCTAATGTTGTTTCAGCAAGGTTTCATCCATATCACTGCTAACAAACAAGCTTACTGAAAAGAGTTCAGCATTTGTCTGTGCTTCCACCCTCATGCCAGCCCTGCCCAGATGATAAGAGCGTACAGCAAATGTTCATAAACTACTTGAACTAGTTGTGTCTCTCTCCTTCAGGGTGGTTATGACACTCATTTGAAGAACAATCAGATTCATTTATTTCACTTCTACTTTAAGGGTGTTTTCTCTGCATCTTGTCTTTGTTGATTTAATTAAGAACTTAATGTGTAAACTAGTAGCATGATTCTAAAAGTTAGAGTGTAGAAAAAGGTATACTTGGTGCCACTCCTACGAGATGCCCTCTAGTCCCTTGATCCATCCCTTTGTGCTTTAACCTTCAGATAAGGTTTCCTTATTTTCTCTTCTTTTGCATCCAAAGCGTAGTACAATATACGTGTTTTTTACCTCCAAGCACTTTTAAAATCTCCCTTTGGCTTCCCTGATAGCTCAGCTGGTAAGGTATCTGCCTGCACTGCAGGAGACCCTGGTTCATTTTCTGGGTCAGGAACGTCCCCTGGAGAAGGGACAGGCTACCCACTCCAGTATTCTTGGGCTTCCCTGGTGGCTCAGATGGTAAAGAATCCCCCTGCAATGCGGGAGACCAGGGTTCGATCACTGGGTTGGGAAGATCCCCTTGAGAAGGGAAGGGCTACCCACACCAGTATTGTGGCCTGGAGAGTTCCATGGACTGTGTAGTTCATGGGGTCTCAAGAGTTGGACACGACTGAGCGGCTTTGACTTTATCTGCAACAGGTAGGCTTCTCTCACGTGTGAGTTGTCAGATTTCTAGTCACTTGTGAAAGTCTGGTGGTTTCTACCAGTAGACTTGTTAAATTAACTTTTATAATAGTGAGTGTTATTTAGTCCGTTAGTACTAGGCTTCTAGAATGACAGATTCTTACATGAAACGGAAAACTGTTTTCCTCGTCCACTGAAGTTGATAACGTTTCAGAGGACTCAGGTAAGATTTCACGGAATGCAGGGTCTGTTGTGAACGAGTTGTTTTCCACTGAGCAGAGAGCAGTACAGGGTTGAATGGGGTACTTGCTGGCTCTTTGAGGTCACTCCATGCCCTAGGATCCCACGTGTCCTTTTGTGCCTCCCTCAGTTCCGCTGGCGTCATGGAGCTTCGAGCCCATTCAGAGCTGTTTGCAGTTTTTCTCCTTTCAGTACGTGAGAAACCTCCTCCAGTTGCCTTTTCTTATACCAGATTCGACAGCTAGATGTTATGCTTCTGAACTTCATGTTGGTGCAGTGCTTTGCGATGCTCGTGATGGCATCTTGTTGACCGCCTGGCTTCGCCCCTGTGAGACAGGAGAGCAGGTAGCGTGTCGGTCTTGCAGGTGAGGAAACTGAAGCTCAGACACAGAAAGTGAGAGTGGGGAACAGAGTCCAGGTCTCAGACGTAGAGCCACTGTGGTCTAAGAGGAGTGATGGGGCAGCTGAGTTTGTCACAAAGAGCCCACTCCTTGCACCTTCTCCTCCGCCTCATCTCAGAGCCAACAGGAGATTTATGCCTTGTCAGTCTCACTTCTGTCCAAATCAGGAAAGGTTATGTGCCTGCTAAGTATTGGGCCATTCAGAACTGTCTAAAATCAGTTCAGAGAGTTTATACTAACGGTTTTGCTACATGAACAGTTATAATAGTCTTTCATATTTACAATAAATGGGCTACAAGCCAGAACTTGGCAGTGTTTTTTAGTCTCAGAAATTCTAGTCACAAAAGGATTTTACCTAGGTGTATTTTGCTGTGTCCCAACTACCAGAATGTGCAACAGTGATGCCACTTGTTAGAAGGTCTTTTGTATTTCTGATGTAAAAAAGACTTAATGAAATGTGTTACTAAAGCCAGATCCCCTGTGAAACTTAAGAGTGACTCTTCTGCTATCTTAGTAATTTTTTTTTTAAAGAACTCAGATGAGATATGTAACCAGAATCAGAATACCCTGTTTATACATTTTCATGTGAATTGAGTACTCTTGAGTTCAGAGTCAAACTCAGAGAAGGGTTTATGCTGGGATACTTCTGCTGGGAAAGATTAGAGGCCAAAGAAGAAGAGGGCGGCAGAGGATGAGATGGTCAGATAGCATCACCGACTCAGTGGACATGAATTTGAGCAAACTGTGGGAGTTAGTGGAGGACAGGGGAGACAGGCGTGCTGCGGTCCACGGGGTCACGAAGATTCAGACACGATGTAGTGACTGAACAACAACTACTACTTTTGGTAAACAGTAGACTTGAAGGCCCACAGACTTGGTCTTTACAATGTATTTAAGAGAACAGATTATGTGACGCATTTTCACGTTGACACATGACACTCCAGGCCCTCCACTTGTTCAAGGAGGAGATTCTGGTTCAGGTGTGACATTTTCAGAGTTGAGATTCAGTTCGTGAACCCGCCCAGGAGTGAGTTATTCGGGTCTGGTATCTCCAGTAGCCAAGGCTGCGAAGCCCCATATTGTTCTCAGGATATGGTTCTTGTGAGCAGCAAGGTGCTGCCTTCAGAGGCCTTTCATTTTGAGAGGGAAGGTGTCTCCCCAGGAGACTCTAGGCCTTGACCTGCTTCCACTCACCCCAAGAACCCCCTGAGTCGGCTCCCCCGAGAGCCAGGCTCAGGATGCCCCACAGCCTTGCCGCCTCCTCACTTCTCAGCAGGTGAAGGTGGGACAGACCAGCTCTAGCAGAAAGGACAGGTCCTGGGGCATCTGAAACATTTATGGGCAGGGAAGGTGTCCTCTCCAGTGGGGGTGGGCAGGAGCCGGCACCCTGGGGAGGAATCCGCTGTCTTGCCCGAAGCATCGGTGTCACTGGGTGTCCACGTGTCTCTTCAGCCCATCCACAGCCCAGAGTTGAGGGAGGGCAGGGAGAGAGAGGGTAGGGGTTGACTCTAAGCAGGTCGCCTGCCCTTCCTCGGTAGGGCTGGGTTATCGAGGTCCTGGCAGGGGAGACGCGCTGGCTTTAGACTGGAAGGAGGGCAGACGTGGCGTCCGTCGGCGTCCAGTGGTCTCTGCGCAGGAGCTGCACTGCCTGTTGTCGCATCTGCTTTCTTAGCAGCTTTGTAATCGTACTTCCTAAATCCATAACACGCATACCTTGGCTCCTGTAACAGTTCACGGTTGGAAATGCAGATGGTTCCTCGTATATGAGAACTGGGTAATCATCCACCTGACTTCCTGCCTTGCCTCAGCCAATGTGGGATTCTGTATATACGCAGAGATGCAGGCTTGCAGACAGGAAAAGCAGAGTAAACCATGAACAGTTGGGAACATTTTCTCGTCTGCCAGAGCCTTTCCAGGGCAGGTGTTCCCATAAATGGGCAACAAATCATGCTCCCTTTTCCCCTCCTATGGGGAGGACTTTGGCGGGAAAGATCGTGGCAAGAAGCGACAGTTAAGAAAGATAACAGTGCTTCACGGGTGGTTCATTTCCTGTCTGGGAAGGGGGGAGCGGGGCTGTCTGGGTGGGGGGAGGGCTTTCTGCTCTGAGCCTGTCCACTACTCTGGCTGGATCGGCAGAGGGTGGGGGTGGGGTCTCAGGGCTCATGGTTTGGACAAAGGGGCCAGTACACATTAGGATGCTGAGTGTTACCTCCAAGGATGAAAGAAGCCCTCTAGGACCACAGCTCAGCCCCCTTGAGTCCTTTCTCTCTGAAGCATCGGGCCCGCTATCTGAGGAGGCTCTGCGGGAAGGGGGACATCTCTGAGTCCAGGCCCCTGCTGGGGGATCCCGGGCCTGTTGTGATAGCACATGGTATCTGGGGCCCGGCTCACTGGGAGTGCAAAGCTCCTAAGGGGTGCTGGTTTTCTGAGGGGCGTGCATGTGCATTGGTGTGGTCTCTGCAGCTCTGACCCCCACAGTCTTGCTTGGGAGGCACTGGCGTGTGTCCTGTCCGTGTGTGCGGCTCCCGTTGTGTGCTCGTGTGGCTGTACTTGGTGCCGTGTGTCCTGCCACGAGACTGCTGTGCGGCCGGGCAGATGGCTCTCAGGGCAGGTCCCGGGACGTCCTGACGTGTGCCCATTCTCTTTGCCCCTCTCAGAGAGTTCTCGAAGGAAAGGGAGAAAGCAAAAGCACGGGGAGACTTCCAGAAGCTCCGGGAGAAGCAGCAGCTGGAAGAGGATCTTAAGGGCTACTTAGACTGGATCACCCAAGCAGAAGACATTGATCCTGAGAATGAAGAAGAAGGAGGCGAGGAGAGCAAACGAAATAGTAAGTGGCACCTCTGCTGCTCGGGACCCATAGGGCCCATGTGCCATTCAGATGCCCGCCTGCGGCAGGTATCTCTTCTGCTCTGAGACCCAGAGCACCCTCTAGCTCTCCGGATTGTGGGCCTGCACATCAGAGAGCCCATTTGCACTGACTCTGCATTTCTGCTTGGGGCGTGGCGTGGGCTTCAGGTATGTATCTTGTCTTGTGCCTTTTTGGTTGCAGAGGGTCAGCTGAATGCTCTTTGTGCCCTGGGGATACAATAAGCCTCAGCTGTGGGGCAGGGGTGTGGTAAGATGAGTATGTGCCTTGCATCAGAGGAGATGAAACTGTGGGTCCTCCAACTCTGAGCGAGTTATTGGAAGGGACCTTGAAGAGTAGGGCCACTTCCACCCTTCAGCTCCTTGAAGTGGCTTCCGTCTGTGCCAAACATGGGACGCCAAATGCTCAGCTCATCTCCCACTGGAAGACAACAGTTCAGTGTTTAGGGCAGTGTTAGGAGGCATGAGAGTTCATGCGGCCGCTCCAGAGCACGCCCGGCTGGTCCCCTACGCTGGGACACTGGGCACCGGGCACCTTCCTGCAGCAGGAGGGTCTGTGTTCAGTCCACCACTGGAATTATCACTGTCACCCACAGCATCGCTTTTATCATAGCTTTTCTTGCTCCTACTCTTCTTGAGATGGTCTGTGCCTCCGGTAAAAGGGGAAATTGAAATTCAGCAGTAGAGTTGACTTAAGCCATTTGTGATGGGTTTTAAATCTAGACTAGTTGATAGTAAAGACCTAGGGTGCCGGTCCATCAAGAGGCCTGGGAAACCAGATTAGGCCCTGCCCCGTGGAAGATGGCTGAGCAGGTCCCACACAGAACCCTCAGACCGTATGCAGTCAGGCCTCCGTTCAGCAAGGCCGTGGGGATGCCTGGAGGACTCCTGGGGGGAGGATGGGCCCACACCGAGTGAATGCAGCACGGGAGACATGAGTGCAGGTTGCGAGAGGAGGCAGGCCGTGTACCGGGGGCTGACGGCGGGGGACGGGGGCCTGGCCACGAGCGTCTCGGACTGAACAGTGGGCCCTGGGCCCTGAAGGATGGATGGACCTGAGATGTGTCAGGCAAAACATTCTGAGTCGAGGCAGTGGTGTGAGGAGGACATGAAAGTGGGCAAACAAAGGCTCCGGGGGGCCGTGAGGGGCTACTTCTGTGGCTGGAGCCCAGGGGTGTGCAGGGAGAATGGGTGAGCGGAGGCTGAAACCCAGGGTGGAGCGCGTGCCTGAGCAAGTTGGCCTTCGCAATTGTCCGAGCCTGGGACTCAGTCCCTACTTCTGTGGAGAGTGTTTCTCGTCATCAGGGATGCACACTTGACTCAGTCCCGTGAGCTCATGGTTGGGTGAGGCGGAGGGGGGAGCTGGTGTGTGCAGGCCCCCTGCTTCCCAGGCTGCACCGCTGCCGCCTCAAGGAGAGCCTGGGGGCCGCCCCTGAGGGTGAAGGAACCAGGAAGCACTTTATGAGACTGAGTTCCTCGACTGTGAGATGAGTTTCGAAGTGGGCATTCACGTGAGCTCCACACCTGACGATGTGGTGTAAGGAGCGTCTACACCTCTTTGGCCCAGCTCTGCCTAGGGAGGGGGTGAGTCCCGTGGCCTTCCCAGAGCACCTGGCCCTGCAGCGAGGCCAGGGACAAGCCTGCAGCTCAGGGCTGCCTGTCCCACCGTCGTCGTCTTGGTTTCCAAGGTGTGGCCTTGACGCTGCCCCTCAGGGCTGCACCAGCCCCCTGCCCCACTCTCCTAAGCCTGGCGTGTCACCTGTTGTGTATAAACAGACACAGGTCTGTCCCTTCTTCTGAGCAGCGCCCCTCGCTCTGTCAGCCTTGGGGTGTCCTGTAGGGGCTGAGCAGGGTCCCCCTGCAGGCAGATGTTGTTTCGTCTCCTCATTGCTCCCCGCTCTAGTCACAGACAGGGTCCACCTCGTGGAGCCAGCATCGTTGTACTGGAACTGTTCTGTGGCCTGTCGATTTGAGGAGTAGGGATTTCTGCAGGACTTGAACCAGCGTCTCCCGGTCGCTCTGAGGGTCCAGTGCATTTCCTGTGTCCTGCCTCGGCCTGTGAGGAAACGTCTGGTGGCAAAATCAATGCCTCTGCCTGAGGAGACCTTCCCACAGCATCTAGTGTGAGACAGAGCAGAGAAGCTGGCATTGTAACTAAGGGCCCGCAGTCTGCCGTGGGAGCCCAAGGAGGACGTGGGGATGTGGGATGAGGGGGTACAGGGGAGGCCCTGCGGGAGAGGCTGTGTCCCCGCTGCCCCCAGGAGTTTGAGGGGGAGTGCTTCCCATGCTAATGAAGTGGCGTAAGCAGGGTCGAGTGGACACAGGTTCAAGACCCCTCAGTGTATTTCTTAATAAGCGAGGAAAGAAAGTAAGGCCCCCTTAAAAGGTGCAGAGCCTCAGAATGCACCGGGTGATGGGAGCGCTGATCCCCAGGAAGCTGCTCTGTGTCTCGGGGATGTCAGCGTCGAGGCTTCTGCTCCGCGCAGCGAGGCGCTGCGTCAGCACGCGGGACCGGCTTCGCGCTTGGTCTGGAATGGCAGCTCCTTCTGTGCACGCCGACTCTCTGTGGGCTCGTTTGCCAGGTGCTGGGGTGTCCTGTGGAGCGAGGATGTTATACCAGGAGACTGGTATTTCCCCAGTCCTCAGAGTTCCAGACCCCTGGGGGATCAGGGTTGGAAATGGAAACGTAAATCCGAGGCTGTGGGAACCATGCTGAGGTTAACTGACTTGAGAAGAGAGCCCCAAGCCCCCTCCCAGCGGGTGCATTCCTCCGCAGCCCAGACTTCCTGGGGCAGCAGCCCTGCCAGGGTTTCACTGGGGCCTCCGTGGCTGCCAGCTGTTCCCCTTGTCACAGAAACACAGGGAGGACGGGTTCACCTCTGTGGTCTCCTCTCCCGCTGACCGTGGCTGGCTTACCACCCGCCCACGCCGAGTCTGGTCTCTGTACCTGTCAGCAGCCTGTGAAGTGTGGGCATCGCCGATGTCCTCCCCGAGCTTGTGAGGCTCACCCCACACCCCAGCCCGGCCCTGTGTCCTCCCTGGGGAAGGGCAGGGGAGCTCCTGCCTGTGCCCGTGCCGCCTCGGGATGCTGACTCCACTGAGTGTCTTTTTCACTTGGGTTGGGGGTGGACGGTCTCTTCCAAGACATGGAGGAATTGAGTACTAGTGTGAGAAGAGGCCTCCCTGATGGCTGAGGCTCAGCCTAGACAGAGGGGACCGTTGATAACAGCAGGTGTCATACGCCCATGGAAGACGGGGTGGGCCTGGAGAGCATGGTCACGTCCCTTCTCTGGAGGTGGCTACAGTCGAGTTGAGTGACTTGCAGTTTGGACTAGAGCACTAAGCACATTACCCAACATCGCTGAGCCCGTTTCCTTTCCTGCTGGAAGTGGAGAACGATACTTGCCTCATGCCAGGGCGGTCCTGAGGATTAGGTGTTCCATAACTGGTAGGAGTTGCCTCAGCTGTCAGAGGACTTGCTGCTGCTGTTGTCTTCAAACTCCAAGAAAACCTGACCTGAAACAAAATGTTTTTGGACATTCTACTAGATCCCTACCCAAACTCAGAGAGAGGACCCCTTTTAGGACCTACATCCCTATTCCTTACTGTTTAAGAACTCCAAGGTTCTCAAGTATTGATAGAAAGCAAATCTGCCAACGCAGTCACTTTTGAGATATAGCAGCCCGACTCGCTGGCCCTTGAAGACGGTCTCTGCCTTGGTGTCAGAGAGCAGATGTCAAATCAAGCCCTTGGAGATGTGCTCACATTATCTTTTCTCTCTGATCTGCTAAGTGTCACTGTCTGCACATGTGGTGCCCAACTCTAGCTGCGTGTGACAGTCACCTGGGGAGTGGGGTTGCCTCACCCCCATGCCAATTCACTGGTGACAGGACCCAGGTGTGGCTCCCTGGAGGTTTCAGTGTGAAACCAGCGTTGGGGACTCCTGAATGCCAACGTACCAATGTCACACTTGGAAGAAGACAGAGGAGAGGCAGTGGGGCCCCTACCTTTAGGGCTGTCTGGTACCACAGTGACAGGTAGCTCTGGCTTTGTGTGTGTGTCCACAGATTATTTATGATGCTTGTTCCCTACATTTGCTGTTAGAAAGCTAGTGTTACACAATTAATCGAATGGACAAGATTCCCTTGGAAGTTAGTTCCTGAGCATATGGGATATTTTCAAGGATAATTTATTTAACTTTTTGCTGAGCTTCAAGTTCCTTAAGAAACTCTGCCAAATCTCAAAGTGATTTTTTAGATGTATGCAGCTGCTTCTGAGTGAACAATGGAGTTTTGCTGGGGCCATTAAGATCTGAAAGCCTCACATTCTATTTTAAACTCTTCTCATTGTCAGTGATTAGTCCATAAAAAAAAAAAAGCATTAAAAATAATGAAATCCTTTTAAAGGAAGCTCATTCTAAAACTCTGGCCAGAAAAGCAAGGCATTTTCTGAGGGAACTATGAATGATCAGTAATCCCCGTCAGTGGGGACGTAGGATGCCCTGAAGAAGGGAGGGGAGGACACCCTGACACTCCAGCCCTGACTGCAGGGGGGAGCCCTGTGTTTTCTTCATCAGGTCAGTCCTGGAGGCTGTGAGCGTTGTCCCTGCCCGCCTCCCATTGGGATGCTGCCCCCTCGGCACACAGGGTTGTCACAGTTGTCACTTCCTGCCTGTATGTGTCACTTTGATGCCTTTTACAGCCGTGTTTGATTTGTGGGGTGGGCAGAAAACCAGAGATGGCAAAGCTGTGTGCAGGCACAAGGCATGGACATTTGCCGGTCCTGTTGAAAAAGGTTGTGTCTTCAAATGTTGATTTACAAAACTGCTTTCATCACGGTTAAACCACCTCAGGGTGCAAGTTCAAAATGGAAAACATTCAATTAAAAGCTGTCAAGCAAACAGCAGCAGTTAGAGCTGCATAGGGTAAACACACATCCAGGGCAACTGCCCTCTCTGCAGGGAGCCCAGGGCTGGGGTTATGGGAGACACCCCCCTAACCCCGGGTGGTCCTGGGAGCCATCATCCGCTGGGGGCTGGCCTCTTGGGAGCCGGGTGGGGACGGACTTCGGGATGGTTGCAGCACTCTGATGAGGCAGCCAGGTTTGTGAAGCTCTGACTCAGGGCAGTGTTTGTATTTAATATACTTTGATTACATAAGTGCTATTTGCCCACTGTAAGGAATTCGTATAATACCGAGGTGTATAGAGCATGATGATTCTCTCCTCTTCTCCTTAGAGAGAAGCAGGCTTGGCAGCTGGGAGCCTGCTCTTTCTCACCTCAGCTGGGCACGTGAGAACCTCCCTTTGCACAGACAGCACCCTTCCTGGTCCCCACCACTAGATCGCCCAGCACAGATGGCCCTGCCACTTGTCTTTTTTCACTGAACCGTGTTCTGTGGATATCCTTCCATGTTTTGAAGCAGCATTTTGGCTATTTTCAATAAATGGCCAGTGTAAAGCTGCCACAGTGGACTGTATGGTCCATAGCGCATGTGGGCTCTACGGCAGCTACCAGAGTCGTGGTTTTATGCTTGTTCACATGATCGCTGGCTTCCTCTGCCGCAGGACTGGGAGCTCCATGGAGGCAGAAACGGGGCTCTGCACGGGGCGGCTGGCACCTGGCAGGGTCTTTGGCACACGTCCGAGCTCCCAGTGGTTGCTTGTTGAATGAAAGAGCACCGGATCATCGCTCACATTAATTAAGCAGGTGCTTCCTTTGTGCCAGACATTCTTCTCGGAGCTATGGGCACACGAGTCTGTTGCTCCTCACACCACTGTGCGGCGAGACCTTGTCAGAAGAGGAAAACGAAGCACAGAGAGACGAAGCAGCCTCTCAGGGCCGCATGACTGCTGCAGAGCCGGGATTTGAACCGAGGTTTTGCCGTAGTCTGCACATTCACCGCCTCTAGCCCCCAAATGCCGCACCTGTGTGGCTGCTGGTGCCCAGGGTCCTGTGGGAGCGGTGACCACGAATGGCTTTTCTGGGTCCCAGAGGGGGCCCGTTTCAGAAATGTGAGCGTTATGCCGAGTGACACCGCTTCCCACTGCCACCAGCCGTGCGTGAAAGCTTGCCCTGTGTCCATTCACCATTCCCTCTGCTGCCCTTGCGCTGCCCTGGGGCATGCGGCCCCTCCTGCAGAGATTCGCCAGCCTGAAGCAGCCCTTGTATCACAGAGCTGTCTGGGGCTGGAGACCCTGGAATCGTTGTCTTGAGACCCAGACAAGGGAGTTTTCATGGTTGACTGTGCCTCGCCAGTGCTTGTATCATTATATTTCACTGTATGTACTGTTCACCTCTTAGAGCAACTCTCTGAAATGCAGGTTCAACTGTTATTAACATCTTATGAGCGAAGAAACTAAGGTTTAACACTGTTGGGTAGCACATCCACAGTTATTCAGCCAGTCCATGGGAGGGCTGGGATTGGACCTGGTCTGTTTAGCTCCAGAACCCACTGCTTTAACCCCAAGTGTCCTGCTGCATAGGGTGATGCTGGCTGGACTCACAGAGCCAGTCAGTACCTAGGACTCCTGCCAATGTGCCCTCTCCCTAATGCCCTTCCTAGAGGGGAAGCCGAACCTTGGGAACATTTGTCCAGAGTGAGTTAATTGGTTGTATATTTAGGACAGGTAGTTGTTGTTGGTTTTTTTTTTT